>CM042314.1:30859905-31262405 GCA_023566125.1 Zingel zingel
AAGGATGCCTTTTCTCATGGCGAAACAATGGGCTGCAATGCCGTTTTAGTGAGCCACTCCACAAACGGGGAGGGCAGATCATATTTTAATGAAAGGATGCTAATAAGCACAAGGCAAGCTAAAAGTTTACATAAGAGGCAGCTTGTCATTGCCCCAGTTGTGCCACTGACATGGGCTGCCCTGGACAGAAGTTGATCAACTGAGCACATAATTGTCTGAAATGACTTGTTCAGTGAAACATCAGACCAGCTGCTGTCATTACTGAGAGGCCCCTGTCAAATGGTTTTGTTCTAACGTTTTCACTTTGCGTCAGTAAATTTAAAAAAAAAAAGAAGAAAAAAAAAAGAAAGGTGTTTCAATCCAATTCAATGATGGGGTTCAAACGTCTGTCTAATTACCACAGCGGCAACTTTAAATCCACTGACTGATGTTGTGGGGCCAGTTTGTTTGTATAGTACCATTGTATTAGAATATTCTTTTTTTAATTCTTGTTTGAAACCAATTTAAACCAGGTTTTTTTTTGTTTCTATAAGAGGTTGCACTCTATATGTAAAAGGCGGGATGTGGTCAAAGAAAAAAGATGAGAAATAAACAAAAGGAAAATATTGCTAAGCAATTCAATCTCTTTGTAGTATAAAAGTTAAACAAGCCAAAAAAAACACTACTTGTCTGTACACCTTTATTTGGACTGGCTCATAAACAGGCAGGCAGGCCCCTCAAAAAGGGGGCAGGAATCCTCAGCAGCCCTGTTTACTGGAGGAGTAAAAGTGACACTGCTTCACAGGCTAGCACTGGAGCAGCAGCAGTCCACAATCACACTCAATTTCTCAGGTCTGCACTGATATCAACATAGAACAGCTTTGTGGACCAATAGTGTGTAGCCTGCACTGAATTAATTTGCCAATATATTTAATTTAATCAAGTAGTCTGACAGGGTTCAAGACCGGAGTGATACGGAATCAATATTAAGAAAAATGTAGTCAAGAATGTACAACAAATTAGAACAGACATACAGAGTGTGAGAATTTATGTTGTAAAACCAATGATGGGGATGAGACAAATCTTACCACAAATCAAATAAAAGCTGGAGCTATTTGAGGAGTGCCACTAATTAAATTAGAATAAATAACACTTTTTCTCAAAGGGCAACAACAGGAATTGATGGAGAAACAGACTGACTTTGTATACGGTAATGCAGAATAGACTGACATAAGAGGACAGGGTACACAGAATACAGACAATGTTAGGAACTGCTCCTCTTTTAAAAAAACATTGGCTTCCCCATATAACAATCATAAACAGCGACATGCAGCTAAAAACCAGTTTGAATGGTATCTTTAGGGTTTTAGAGTTGACATTCTGCAACTCAGTACCAGAAAGATGCCCCATTTCTGTTTTGTTTGTTTTTTTAAATATATTTTGTACAGCTGCCTCCAAATACCCAGATAGAAATAAACCTCCTTGAGGTCCCATCGCCACAGCTGTGTAAAGCGCTGATACTTGAGCCCGGGATTTATCACATATCACCCCTGTGATGTCAATGCCTCTTCTGATGGGCTGATGTCAGTGGCTGTAGTTCAAGCCAGGGCGAGTTTACAAACAACTGGTGTGTGGCGGCCTGATTAAGCCCAGGCATTTCTAGGGTCGCCCACGTTGGCCACTGTAGCGCTGGCTCAGCACATTTACACCACTGTGTGCATCATGACTGACTTATGAAAAGCGTCTTTGAGCCATTTGCATGTTTGATCGACGTTTCGTTTACAGAGCCACCGTGGGACATTTACCGTAGCCTGCACGGAAACGTGGAACGCTGGGAATTATTACCGCTGTGGTCCTCGAACTCGCAGAAATGTGTGACTAGGTGTGTGAGAAGACTCTCGCAGTTCACGTTTGTGATGTAAAAAAAAAAAAAACTATTAACATATTTCCTTTAAAAAAGAGCTGCTGCTGCTGTGGTTGCTGTTAAAGTGAGTCTGTGGAACCCTGCGGTGAATCGTGGCCTTATCTCCACAGTGGTTTCAACCAGTTTGGAGAAATCATTTCCAGATTTCGGAATGTGATCCAGTGAATGCATCCGTGATAATTAGTCTTTCGGCAGCACCCTAGTGAGAAGCCCAATCGTGTAGGCTGGGCTGCACTGCACTGACACGGTTAAACTGCAGTCAACCAGAGTCTAAATGGATACAACATTTCCATTTTTTTATATCATCATCTCTTGCAACAATGACCCCTGAACTACAGCCTATTTCACCTTAGCTGTGTTGATGCATTGAGCCCCAGTATATTTTATTTTGAAAACTAAAACGTTTTTGTCAGCCTTTCTAATTTTATGAAAAGCTGGATGAAAACCTCATCTAATATTAGCAATATCTCTCAGTATTGATGCTACCATAGAGCTGTATTGAAAATGAAGTTTTTTTCTACTGAACAATCTACTGCATCTGCAACAAAAACTCTTTCACTCAAGTCGCTGCTCATCACTCTGCCTCTGGCTTTCCGCTCTATCTCTTCTAAAATCCCACTGCGGTTCACTGACACACGGTGACATGTTTATCTGTTGACAGACTGTGTGTGTATATCAGCAAATTCACAGTTCACTGGGGTCCTACAACTCAATTCACTTAGCGATGAAGTTTTAATTAAAACCTTCCAAAAGACAGAGCGGAGCAACAAAACAAAGCTAAAATTCACTCTCCCTCGTCCACAGCGCTGAATTGTGGAATGACAGGCTAGGACGCCTCTCATTTCTTTTCTGAGGGAGATAGAATAAATCCCAAGCTTGTTTATGCTGTTCCAAAAATCAACTTAATACAAAAGGGGAGCGGAGGACAAAGACATCATTTACCATGCCCCATCAGGCAGATAATTGCAAAGATAGTGAGCAGCACCCTATGCACACAGGAACTAAAGCTGGAGACGCTGACAATTCCATATACCAAGGGCTTTTGTTGTCTAGTTCTAAGAATTGTGCTGTTGAGCAGCCATTGTCCATCAGCAGAAGAGGATGACTCTTGACAGGTCAAAGCTTCTCCTAGCTGACAATGTGGTCTTGATGTCCAAGAGGAGATCTGTGTCAAGGGTAATCCTTCTGTCTTATGACATCAGACACTGTCCCAAATGTATGGGGACATTTTGGGGCATCGCACATAAATCAAAAACAGAACAATATGAGATTGGAAGACTGACTGGGGGGATGTGGTTTACAGTTTGGATGCTTCGCTTCAATGACTCTACTACAAAATTTGGCAGGAAAGTAAATGAAATATGAAGTACATCCCCGTCATTTTAAAAATGTTGCTGTTAATATCCATTACCAAGACCAAAGGAATAACACATATGCATATAGTCGGGCAAACAATGTCGATTAGGAGGATCCTTTTCCAACAGAGACAGCTAAGACTGCTAGGGATAGACATGACACGGTGGTGATCAAATCAAATATCAACAACTAAACGCTCTTGCTATCATATGCAGTGTTTTCTGCTCTGAGCAATGATACATCACTTTTCCTTTCTTCAAGAGCAAGTACCGAGGACACCCCTGACGCTATCTATGTAAACATGACTGTTCCAGGCGGCCGACAATGTAGATCAACAAGTCCTGTCATCCTTAGTCACATGTGTAGTTATTCTTAGGATGCAGGTATCCATAATAAACTAAATTATAGTGACACCTCAGGTTATGGAATCAAAACAACTTCTAAACCTTAACCAATCAACTCTAAAGCACCCATACACAGCTAAACCTCACTAACCTGGCAGGAGCTTTGACTCCACCACAGGAGAAGCTAAAACATGTCCAACATGAATCACAGCCTGATTGAATGAAAAACATGCCCGAGAAACAACTCCCAGCTGTTTGGATTCCTGTTTTATCGAAGACAAACTTTTGATCATTGATTTTTCGCATGTCAGAGGCAGAGTTTGGGAATTTGCCTCAATGAGTCTACAGACACAAGGTTTACATGCTCTCAATGTGGTTCTCATTTCAGCAGTTGGGACTCTGCATGCCATTCTCTGACTCTGTGAAGTGCAGTCACATCAAAACATGCCTGTGCCATCAAAAACATCCTCTTGAAAGCCCTACGATGTAATGTCCCACGAAGTTTGAAAATATAGCCTAGAACTAAACTTTTATATCTTTGACGTGAATGGCAAAGGTGGACAAGAGTAAGTCAGCATGTTGTAAGGTGATTAAAAAGCACAGGTTTACAGGGTTTTTTCTAGATTTTTACTTTTTTTTAAATTGTAAAATAAGCACATGGGATTTTTCTAAACATAAATACCGAAACTGAACTTGAACCTCGAAATGCAAACCGCACTTAATGTACAGTAGTTTATTACTCATAGGCGACATGAGGCCGATGTGTTGGACAGACACTGTTTCAAATAACAAGCTGCCTGACAACAATACCAGTTTAGATAACCTCGGTATGCAATATATGTCGTTTCCTACACAACTTTCGCAATTTCAGAGGCAGCGTAAAGACGTTGCTTTGAGAAGGTAATGTTACGTCCTATTATGTTGTCAAACAGAGCGTACGCAAAACTCAATTGTAAAAAATGAAAATTTAAAAGTCCATCGCTATTTGCCTAATTTTTCTATACTCTGATACATAAACGTAGACGTTTTTCGAAGCAGAGTGGTCTTCTGATATAGTCGGCATACATATTATCTAACAAAAAGCATTTACAGTATTAATATGTCAACTTTTAAAATTTTGCTCAATACGAAGGCTACCGCTTTTTGCTATCGTCTACAACGGTGTAGGATACTGTAACGTTATTCTAGTAGTACGTTCCGAAAGTGTTGACAGAACAGACGAACTACATTTCAATTTAAACGCTCTTCGCGAGCGTTTCTTTAACAGATTATGCCGAAATGAATAGTGGCACCTAACTTTTCTTAAAATGACTTGCTAGAAGTCCCTTTTGGGTCAGAATGTTTGCCGAGAAGAAAACAGAGTTGAATATTAAGATTTACGAACGGGATTCGTAGCTTGATTCTCCCCATACATGTGAGCACGGCACTCAACAGGGCTGAAGGTAAAGCTTGTGAATTATTGTCAACAAATGTCAACTTACTTTCTGTGCAACGCATCCCATAACGAAGAGTAGATATGTTGTCATAAAAACATGCGCCCCAAGCGACGTAACACAACTCATTTTCCTCTAATTGTTCCGTTTTAATGCGACGCACAGTGAACCGTATCCCGCTCCTCTGCTTCCCTCTCATTCACCTGAAGTATCGGGAGCGCGCTTCCATCGTACATGGGCGAACTCAAACACAGGACCAGACCCCTAGCCAACAACTCTCATATTGTTGGCTTTTATAGTAACTTAACCGTTTTTTAGACTAAGCCTATATGAAATGCATTTCAAAACAAAAACGTAATAATAGGCTATTGTATGACTGAGGCCGTTTTGCCAGTGCAATTTATGATTACCATACAATTATTAGGTCTAGCAATTCTATTTCTATAGCCTATAAATGCTTTCCTTCTTCCAAAGGCTATAGCAGATACAGAACATTGCATTCAGCAATGTAGCCTACATTATTGTTTTATTTGTATATGCTATGCAATCTAATTGAATGCATATTAATTAACATATTTTATCTTTCTTTCAGAATTCTAATTGAGCCCGGTCAAAGCTGTCATACAACTCAAATATAGGCCTAGTCATCATTGCTCAATAATAGCTGTAATAGCTGAATCTATTTTTATCTTGTTTGGAGCCTCAGATCATGAAATAAAATATGCCTATCTTTTTCAACTTGTGTCAAGGAGAGTGCAGGTCAGAAGTGTCTGTGTGCTTTCTAATCAAACATTCCCTATTTGATTGCTGAGGGAAATGTAGACATACTTGTTTGTGTTTGTTGGTTGATTCCAAGATGTTATATCAACTTTAGAGTCTGAGATACTTAATTTGAGTGAGTTCTTCCATAATTAATTTAGTAGATGCACTAAGAAAATTAGCATCAAAGATAGGCATAAACTGACCAAGCCAGAGACTTGCCAATATGGTGTGGTGAACCAAAATTTATAGTGTTAGTTCAATGTTATACCCAATACTTTCCTTTAGGGGCTGGATTTCAAAATAGTATAGTAGGTTCTACAGGAGCAGTTCTGATCTGCTATTACATTTTTTAGAGAGCCATGTACTATGACTTTAAGAGAGACCCAAATCTTACTCAATTGCTAGATCTGATTTGCCCACATACCTTAGTCAGTGACATTAAATAAGGTGTCTAAGAGTGGTATAAGCACATAGTTTGATTTT
The DNA here is from genome assembly GCA_023566125.1 of Zingel zingel. Classification (NCBI taxonomy): domain Eukaryota; kingdom Metazoa; phylum Chordata; class Actinopteri; order Perciformes; family Percidae; genus Zingel; species Zingel zingel. The sequence goes on from CM042314.1 coordinate 30,866,187, forward strand.
ATTTAAAAGGGCAACTCCTTCAACCACCCACACTCAGGATCTCAGATAAGCATCCAAGCAATTATCTCATCCACCACTCCAAATGTGACTTTACATTTTTGGCAAGCCTATGTGGGCAAAAGCAGCATGTTAAATAGCCTACCTCATTTAGTGAAGGCAGAATAACGCAGGGGAAGATAAACTATTTCCAAAGGAAGGCTATTGGCAACACAGACTCACTCCTGAGAAGGTTTATAGCATCTTTTATATCAGATATCTGATGGCTTATTGCGTTTGGGGTGGCAGAAAACACGAAACAATTGTGGCGGACATTAGTGAGGTTGTGTTGTTTTCAGACCATTGTGTGACAGTGTCATTCTTGATACTGCCACTAGATGGCACCAACGTACGACAGTTTGAAATCCTACATTTTGGCTTGAAATTATAAATAAGAAATGCATTCAAATGTTTGACTTAGCCTACCCTTGCCTTATACTTTTATTTGTACTGAAAAAATGCATAATGGGTCTTAGTAGTTTAACTATGTCATTTGACTGGAGACTGATAAAATGTAACCTAACATTTTACACCTTACACATGGATCGCTGTTTCTTGTCCGTAGTGTCTTATGGGCAAGGGTAGACTATGGCTGCTGTTAATGATCTATTACAGCCAGCCCTCAATGTCCTTATAGTGTATGTGCGTGTAGCCTATACCCATGGATACACATTTTGAGTTCAGTTTAGGGTGTTTGCTTGCTTTTTACGCAGATAATAAAGGTTAAATTGTACACGAACATCCAACAGTTGGGAGCATTTGTTTCACAGATGATAGTCTATTATTAAGGCCTACATACACAATGTGATTAGACAAAATTAATTGAAATCCGCAAGATGTTGTTATTAGAACGATTCTTACACTTTTGTACACACACAGTGGAGTAATGATGATAGTAGCCTATATAATGCGATTTAACAAATTAGCTTATGGCCGACAGTGACATGGTATTTTAAATAAAAGGCCAATATATCATCTTAACTCAAATCCTCTCTATGAAATCCAGTACAATCTCATTACATTGAGCAGTGGCATTATGTAATGGCGTGCATTTTCATGCAACCATTGCATTCTGTGCAACGTATTGCGGCAGGCTCAAAAACAAAAACTGGCATAGGCAGCACTTCTACATGGTAGCACTAGTGGCACCTGCACCTGCAGGTTAGCTGCAGGCTGCCACTGCTGAAAAGTAGGGCGCAGCTTTTTGACCACAGAGTGATGTCGGATGTAGTAAATGCTTCCGACAGATTTAACGTTATAGTAGTGTCCGTTCCATATTATAGTTCGTGTAATAAATGCAGCATTGCGATATGCATTTGCAATATATCTCTTAGAACTTTTTTTTCTATTTAAAATCCAAACGTTGTGTGCACACACGCCGTTTTCTGACAAGCTTTATTTGTTCTCCCAGTCGTGATGTGATGTGTTTTCGTCCTCTGTTTCCCGTCGGACAGATAAGGGACGGAAACCAAACAGCCACGTAGTAAAAGGCGAAGCTCGCAAAAGGGTGAGCTTTTATTGTCTTTTGTTACATTTACCCAAATTGTCATTTTATAATTTACACACTGGGTTTTGTGGCATACTTACCCGACGGAAGGTAATTCGTTGATTTATTTAAAATATTTGATAAATCACTCCTCTGCACCGGCGCTGGCGATTCTAGCTAACGTTAGCGAGTTAGCAAATGTAGCTAGCTTGACAGGTTCCGTGGTAAACACATATAGTTTAGCTAGCTAGCAGCTAGCTAGCTTTTGCTTTAAGCCTAACGTTATCCTCCTGGTCTTTAGCCGGTAACGTTAGAGTTGTACTAAACCCAGTCGACACATTAGGGCACTATAAACGCCTCTACAGTACATGTACGTTTATCAATCACTGTCACGTTGTTATTTCTTCTGAACTGGTGACTCCAGCAAGAAGACACTGAAACTCAACAGAGGCGAGCTGGAACGTCACAGTGTAACAATCCAGATACGTAGCTAGCTAACTTAGCAACACCACCTTGGAGTCAAAGGTTATCGTTAATATTTCAAGCATACGATGGTTATATAACTTTAAACTTGCAGGACTTTTGAATAATAACGCTGTCACCGCACTTTAAGTCCACAGCTGCATACATTCCACTGTTAATAAAGAGATAACCTAATGCCAGACTTATCTTAAAATCCATAAATGCAAACCGGGCCTGTCGACAAATCTACACAATTTGTAAACATGACTAATATGTTTCTGAATTGTTTGTGCAAAACTGTTTGAGATACATGTTAAAGGCTTGAATGTAAATGCCTGTTTACTGGTCGATACGGCTTATGTCTGATTTATCAACAGCTTCTACCGATTTATACAACTATTTAATTAGCTAGATCTGTTGTAACCTGAGCCGTTAAAATCGAAACGTTTTGGCCTGTCATATTTGTTAACTGAGTTTGTCGCATCTGTTTCAATGTCAGAGTAAAATAATGTAATGTTAGTTGCTAGTTATTCTATATTTAACCCGACACAATCTACTTAACGTTACCAAGCCAGCTTGTTAGCCCTTGACTCTAGCTTATGTTTAAATTAAAGCAGGCTGTGTTGTTACATAACATCATTATTGTTAAGACAGATCACTTCTAAGGAGCTACAGCATCTTCTGTGATGTATATTTATCTTTATAATGTGTCATTCTCCAAACATGGGCTGCATGGAGTGGGGACAAAGACAGATTTAAAGAGTCAAAGTACAAGTTTAGCAAGGCAGTGAAGGAGGCTAAACGACGCTACTCTGAGAAGCTCCAACACCAGTTCTCAGCTAATGACTCTGCGACTGTCTGGAAAGGACTTAGGCAGATCACCAACTACAAGCCTAAACCCCCCCACTCCTTCAATGACCGACACCTAGCCAACGACCTGAACGAGTTCTACTGTCGATTTGAAAGACAAAAGGACAGTCCTGACACCATCCCCCACAACACCTCCCTACAGCTACAGCCGCTGTGCATCACCTCCACCTCCCCCACCTCAACAGGGTCCTGGGCCCCCCCATCAATGCCCTCCTTAACGGTCCCCTCCACCTCCACCCCCCCTCCCACCTCAGTGACGATTCTCTCCATCCACGAGAGGGACATCAACAGACTCTTTAGGAGACAGAATCCAAGGAAAGCTGCTGGACCGGATGCTGTCTCCCCATCAAGCTTGAAGCACTGCGCTGATCAGCTGTCTCCAGTGTTCACAGACATTTTCAACACCTCACTGGAGACATGTCACGTGCCAGCCTGCTTCAAGTCCTCAACAATCATCCCTGTTCCCAAGAAGCCAAGGACCACAGGACTTAATGACTTCAGACCCGTTGCCCTGACCTCTGTGGTTATGAAGTCCTTTGAGCGCCTCGTGCTTTCACACCTCAAAGCCATCACCGACCCCCTGCAGATTGCCTACAGAGCCAACAGGTCTGTAGACGATGCAGTCAACCTGGCCCTCCACTACATCCTCCGGCACCTGGACTCCGCAGGAACCTACGCCAGGATCCTGTTTGTGGACTTCAGCTCTGCCTTTAACACCATCATCCTGGCTCTGCTTCAGGAGAAGCTCTCCCAGCTTGGTATGCCTGACTCCACCTGCAGGTGGATCACTGACTTCCTGTCCGACAGGAAGCAGCATGTGAAGCTGGGGAAACACGTCTCCGACTCACAGTCCATCAGCACCAGATCCCCCCAGGGCTGCGTTCTTTCTCCTCTGCTCTTCTCCCTGTACACTAACAGCTGCACCTCCAGTCACCAGTCCGTCAAGCTTCTGAAGTTTGCGGACGACACCTCCCTCATCGGACTCATCTCTGATGGTGATGAGTCCGCCTACAGGTCGGAGGCTGACCACCTGGTGACCTGGTGCAAGCAAAACAACCTAGAGCTCAACGCTCTAAAGACAGTGGAGATGGTTGTGGACTTCAGGAAGAACCCAGCCCCACCTGCCCCCATCACCCTCTGTGGCTCCACAATTGACACTGTGGAGTCTTTCCGCTTCCTGGGAACTATCATCTCCCAGGACCTCAAGTGGGAGCTGAACATCAGCTCCCTCGTCAAGAAAGCACAACAGAGGATGTACTTCCTGCGGCAGCTGAAGAAATTCAACCTGCCAAAGACAATGATGGTGCACTTCTACACAGCCATCATTGAGTCCATCCTCACATCCTCCATCACCATCTGGTACGCTGCTAGCACGGCCAAGGACAAGGGCAGACTGCAGCATGTCATTCGGTCAGCAGAGAAGGTGATTGGCTGCAATCTGCCGCCGCTCCAGGACCTTTACGCCACCAGGACTCTGAAGCGTGCTGGAAAGATTGTGGCCGATCCCTCCAACCCCGGACACAAACTCTTTGAGCCACTCCCCTCTGGCAGGAGGCTGAGGTCCATCAGGACCAAAACCACACGCCACATGAACAGTTTTTTCCCCTCCGCCACTAGTCTTATCAACAAGGCCCGGAACCCCCCCTGACTCTCTCCACACCCCACCTCTGGCTCCTCATGCCTTTTTATCGTTATTAATACATTCTGTGTGTATATGTTTATATTTATATTGTTTATATTCTTTTTTTATCCTTCTTATATTTGAATGTGTGACATGCACCAACAGCACCATGACAAATTCCTTGTATGTGCAACATACTTTGCAATAAAGCCCTTTCTGATTCTGATTCACATGATACATTTTCTCTCTTTAGTGTTGGCTGTGTTCAGACGTGTTCCTGGACACTGGCATGCTCCCAGCTGGCCTGTCTCCTAAGAAGATGGCTTTGTGAGAAGTTGTTTCCGAAGGGGCACCAGCTGTATTGTGACTGTTGATTTTCTTTATGGAAATGGATACTAACCAATCAGAAGCAGCTCACATGGAGGCTAATGCCTATCAAGGAGACCATGTTATAAAATCCAAAGTGGAAGGTGAAAAGCAATTGAAACAACAAGGGCTGGACAACACACAAAACCCAAAAGGGGATTTTCATAATGGTGAGTACTGATGCTGTCTCGATGGGTTACAATTAGATTAACGAGAAGAACAGACAGCAGGCAGAAAGTCTTCAATCCAAAACCTTTATGGAAAATAAGGTGTTCTTGTTTGACCTCATGGCCCATCGTTTGAAGCTGGTAGAAAAATTAGGTTTTCAGGGTTTTTACATGTGTTTGTCTTGTAAGAATTGTGCTCCTTGATACAAGAGTAGGTGCAGCTATAGGGATGCATCAGTAGTCACATGCTGCATGAATGTTTCCAGACACCTTTTTCTCTTAAGCTAGTATAGTTTGACAGAGTTGCCCAGCCAGCTTGCTAATTGCGGATAACTTTCGCTTTGCAGTCTAGTTCACAATAACTTCTCATGACTAATTGTCAAATTCCTCAGGGCTTCTCTTCCCGCTTCTCTTTCAGGTGCTGTCAGTTCAGATGCGATGCCAAATGGAAACGGACTGGCAGAGGACTTGAGTGCTGCAGGGACAACCCATATAAATGGGTCCCTGTCTCCAACACCCCATCCGCAGAGCACCAGCTCCCCTGTCAACTCCCAGACCCAAGAGCCTTCCCCAGGTTTGGCTGCTTTACCACCCATGATGCTAGAGAAGTCTCAGGGGGCTAGTGCTGAGATCACGGTTCACAAGGGTGATTCATTGCAGTCCCTCAGACTCAGTATGCCTATGCAGGAGACTCAATTGTGTAAGCATAAACTTGTGTGGAGTGAATGCCCCCTCTATACCCGCCTGTATTTTAACCCCATTTTGCTGTGGGATGTTTTGCTTTTTTTGGCTCATGTACACATCCGTTTTAACTCCCTTGTCTGTGTATTATCTAAACACAAGGGTTCAGTGGGACTTTGTTTTAGTTGTTTGAGTCTACCCCCTTTCTGCAACTCGCATTTACATTTGATTGCTTGGTTAGAATTTGGTGTGGGTGCTTCTTGGAACACTGTATGGACTAATGACTGCATTTTGGAACTAATCCCTCTAGCATGTTATCTTGTTGGTGGCACGTGAAAGTTCCTATAGCATCTCTTTTGGTTGCACATGAACATGACTGATCCAATGTCTTCATTTAAGTCATTGCAATATTGGCAACACTAGCTGCGTAGCTGTTGCAGCCATGACTGAGTTAAAGTTTTTCATATGTGTGTACACTAACCAAGCAAATGGACTGATGCCGCATAGGGCACCCGTTAGATATATGGATGTTAACATGTACTGCAACACTGTCGCCTGCTCTAAAACTCTGCAGTAGCTGTCAGGTAAAATGGAGAATGTTGCGGTGCATTTTGTGGCTTACTAGTCACTGTGGCTTGTACCAAAAACATGTTTCCTGCCCAGGATGTGAGATAGGAAACCTCAATTTGAATAATTTGTTTACTATTGCTGTGTGAGGACAGGATTCCAGGCAGCTCCACGCCTCACCAACAAACAACAATATAGTACATGCATTGAATCAATAATGCAACATACAGCTCATTGCTAGGATTCAACTTTTACAGTCATATAAAACCAGGTCTTGTGTAAATAAAGAGCTGTAGTGTAGTGGTGCAGCTGGTCTAACATACTTTCTCTTTAGTAAACCAGAAGCCCTCGTTGGAGATGGAGAATGAGGAGAAGATTCGCCTGGAGGCTCGCCGGCGTCTGGAGGAGCAACTCAAACAGTACAGAGTGGAGAGACATAAGGAGAGGGTGAGTGAATGGAGTAACTGTCAGGTTATGGACAGCACCAGCTCCTCTTCTATTTGCCCTCAAAGGTCCTCATGTTTTCAAAACCAGTTTTGGCAGCTTCTGCATCATTAACATAAAATGTTTACAATTACCAGCGTTCAATTTGTGCTTCATGCTTATGGACTTATTCTCAGCTGAAGTTGACTGCTAAACATGCTATTTTCTTGTACAATGTAACCCAGAAGATAAACAGTTTATCAGGTATTTTGGACTTTGGAGAAATGTTCAGCATTGGTGCACGTTTGGCTCCAGATAGCTCTATATTTGTTAGGGCTGTGTATTGGCAAGAATCTGGCAATACAATACGTATCACGATACATGGGTCACGATTCAATATATTGCAATATATTTCAATACTTGTCAAGTAAAAGTCAAAGAAGTTTACTGTAGGTAAACAATTCAGTAACCAGAAAATCAAACTGCCAGTTTGGGATTGTGGCTCACAGGTTCTTAGTGACCACATTCTTTTTTTATTTATTTCTTTTTTTTCATGCTAAAGTAGGCCAAAGTTCAGCCATAGCTGCATTGTTAGCTTCTAGCAAAAAGTCAGGCCCTGCTAGGCCCTGCTAGGCAAAGACACTAGTGGTGTGTCTCAGCATAGCCATCTAGCGGTAGGGGGTTAAAACACAACATAAACATGAACCACTGTCTTACATGAATATTTTTGCACGTAAACTAAAAAAAAAAACAAAGGAAAAAAAAGTTGATATTGCGTTTTTGAAAATCGATACAGTATTGCAAAATAAAATATCGCAATACTCAAGTGTATCCATTTTTTCTTACACCCCTAATATTTCTATTTTTGTTCTTTATAGTTTCTGTCATTGCTATTCCCAATTGTATATTTTATATTGTGTGTTGTTTTTTTTTAAGCTGAGCAACCTTGTTGTCAGATTGTATCACATTGGCAGTACCATGGTTCATCTCTTTCTGTTTCTAGTCTCACCGCACCACCCCCAAGAACAGGCCATTCAGCACCCTGGATCCAGAGCTCATGCTGCATCCTGAGGGTCTACCCAGGGCCAACACTGTTGCCATGACAACTGAGTATTCCTTCCTGAGGACCAGCGTCCCCCGTGGTCCCAAACTGGGTAGCTTGGGAATTCCCCCTTCTAAGGAGAGAAAGTCCAGATCACCCCGGCCGAGCAAGATCCACTCATTGGCTGACTACAAGTCTCCTGGGAATGATGGGGCAGGTGGAGGAGGAGGTGGAGTAAGAACCGCAGACAACACCATGAGCTCCCTCCAGTCCACCATGAGCTCAGTGTCCACGTTGTCTGAGTTCAGTGTGACGTCGGAGACAGAGGCACAGCCTGGTGCTTTGCTCCAAGTCGGTGACAATGTCTCCGAAATTGACGGCAGTGAATCGGGAACAAGGCCGGGGAATGACGGCAACGACAGCGACAGCTCGTCCTACAGCAGTGTGTCTATCAGGGGGACAGTCGGGATGCTCTCGGCAGCAGTGGAAAGACAGCTGGGGCCCTACACGGTGGAGGGGAGGGAGATTGCCCCCGAGGCCATGGGTCAGTTCCCCTCCCTGCAGGAGGTGCTGCAGGCGGCCAGTGAAGAGCAGCACCTGCTGGAGCTGGAGCGGGAGAGAGAAGGGACTGCGGAGCCTCGCAGCCGCAGGGACAGCTTCTCCAGCAGGTACTTGACAACATCAAATAGAGAAGAATAACATAACAGGTGGAAAGTAACAAATTACAATTACTCACGTTACTGTAATTGAGTCTTTTTTTTGTGTGTACTTTTACTTTTTAAAGTAGTTTTTAAAATTTGTACTTCTATTTTTACTCAAGCACTTAAATAAGTGTAAGTATAAATAAGATATAAAAGTATAAATATAAAAAGCTTTATCTCCCCCCACTATTAAAAACTAAGTAACTTTTACTCTGAGTACATTTTGAATAAGCTACTTTTTACTTTTACTTGTAGATTTTTATTTAGGTAATTTTACTTGTACTTAAGTAAAAGTTCATTAAAGTAATAGTACTTTAAATTAGATAGATTAGGTAGGTAGATTTTTTTTTGTACTCTTTCCACCTCTGTAAAATAATGACTACAATTGACAATTCTAGATATTACCATTGTGTTTACAGCCAAATTTAAGCCTATATTGCATTGAGATAATGCTTGATGAGAACTGCAGTTCCTCACATTGATTGCTCAAACTCACAATTGTTTGGCATTTTTGTTTGTTGCTGTAGATTACTTGAAACAATTAATTGATTATGTAAATTGTTATAATTTTCTATCAATCAACTAAATGACTAATCATCTGAGCACTAATGTTGTTTACATGTGTTGCAGTGTTTCTTTGGAGAGTTCAGTGATGGGCCATGATGATATGCTGCAGGTGTTGAAAGAGAAAATGAGACTGGAGGGTCAGCTGGAATCTTTGTCATCTGAAGCCAATCAGGTAATATGACCTTGAGTTTTCGCTCATGTTTTCCATTCCTTTTGCACAAATCACCCATCCATGCATATTTTGTACAGGATTGGACCAAATAACATAAAACCATGAAAATCATCTAATACAGTACCATTACACACTACACCCTCAAAAATAGCATGGAGTCTGATCAACATATCTTTCACAGTTTCATATAAAATAAGTTGTAAAGACTTCCCATGACAGTTTGATTGTATTATACTGAAAGGTGTTGCTATTGCTGCTATTTTGTTCACCTATTGTACATTAGACGTAGAGTAATTTGTAGCAATCCGAAACGGATGCGCTCTGATTTAATTTTGCTGCAATATCTGGTGGTATGCCCATTAATGGCTGGTGAATTGCGCAACCTACATCTGCCATCAGAATCAGAAAGGACTTTATTGCCAAGTACGTTGCACATACAAGGAATTTGTCATGGTGCTGTTGGTGCATGTCACACATTCAAATATAAGAAGGATAAAAAAGAATATAAACAATATAAATATAAACATATACACACAGAATGTATTAATAACGATAAAATAAGTAAATAAATAGTAAAATAAGTTAAATAGTAGTAAAAAGGAATGCTACAGCAGAGTAGGTACAGTGGCATGAGGAGCCAGAGGTGGGGTGTGGAGAGAGTCAGGGGGGGTTCCGGGCCTTGTTGATAAGACTAGTGGCGGAGGGGAAAAAACTGTTCATGTGGCGTGTGGTTTTGGTCCTGATGGACCTCAGCCTCCTGCCAGAGGGGAGTGGCTCAAAGAGTTTGTGTCCGGGGTGGGAGGGATCGGCCACAATCTTTCCAGCACGCTTCAGAGTCCTGGTGGCGTAAAGGTCCTGGAGCGGCGGCAGATTATAGCCAATCACCTTCTCTGCTGACCGAATGACATGCTGCAGTCGGCCCTTGTCCTTGGCCGTGCTAGCAGCGTACCAGATAGTGCTGGAGGATGTGAGGATGGACTCAATGATGGCTGTGTAGAAGTGCACCATCATTGTCTTTGGCAGTTTGAATTTCTTCAGCTGCCGCAGGAAGTACATCCTCTGTTGTGCTTTCTTGACGAGGGAGCTGATGTTCAGCTCCCACTTGAGGTCCTGGGAGATGATAGTTCCCAGGAAGCGGAAAGACTCCACAGTGTCAATTGTGGAGCCACAGAGGGTGATGGGGGCAGGTGGAGCTGGGTTCTTCTTGAAGTCCACAACCATCTCCACTGTCTTTAGAGCGTTGAGCTCTAGGTTGTTTTGCTTGCACCAATTATTGAGCTTGTACGTCATACTTTGTACGTCATACTTTATCCAAATAGTATTCTATGTAAATGCTTACCCAGGATTGTGAAGGACATGTCTTATAAAACACAGGAACAATAGAAATAATCTATTTATATATTTGCAAATGTGCTTTTGTTCGCCAAATGGACAAGTGAAAAGTTACTGCATAAGAATGGGTGTACTGATAATAATGCCATGTCATTTATCACAGCATTCAAAAAGATTCAATTTAGCTTAATGGCTTTTTCAATGTACTCACCCAGATGACACTATATTGGAAACCAAGAATTATTGGGGTGTAAGTGCTGACCATGCTGTCCTTTCCTCCAGGCTCTCAAGGAGAAGACGGAGCTTCAGGCTCAGCTCGCTACAGTGAATGCCCAGCTGCAGGCTAAGACGGAGGAGGCTCAGCTCAGCCAGGTGAAGCAAAGCACCCTCACTACGGAGGTCGGCACGCTGCGACAAAACTGCAGCCAGCTGGAGAAGGCCATGGTGGATCTCCAGGGCAGTCTGGAGAGCAAGAATGCAAGTCTGACTTCTCTGAGCAATGACCTGAAGGTGGCCGAAGACCAATACAACAGGCTGATGGGGAAGGTGGAGGAGATGCAAAGCACTGTAACCTTGAGAGACAATACAGGTGGGTGACGGAGACCCAGAGAGCTGAGCGTTACAATAATAATAATTATTATTATTTGAACACCCAATACGATATTGGCAAACACCCTGACATGCCATATTCACACTCATGTTAAAATAAGATGTTTTGGTCTTTCACGTTTGCAGTCCAGGAGTTGCGTCAGCAGATGGGTGGTCTTCAGAGCCAGCTTCAACAGGTCCAGCTGGAGCGCAGCACCCTGCAGAGCCGAATGAAGACATCCCAGGCCGAGATTGACTCGCTTCAGCAGCTCAGGCAGTGGTACCAGCAGCAGCTAGCAGTGGCGCAGGAGGCGAGAGTACGACTGCAAAGTGAAATGGCCAACATGCAGGTAAGGTTGATGCCAGAGATGTTCACAAGTCATTTTTTGGAAGTCCAAGTCAAGTCTCAAGTCTTTGAGCTTGAGTCCAAATCAAGTCTCAAGTCTTTGAGGGGAAGTTCAAGTCAAGTCTCAAGTCTTTTGCCATGAGTCCAAGTCAAGTCCAAGTCAAGTCTCAAGTCTGATCTGTCCCTAACACTGTATTGTTAAATCTTATGAATTCAAAGCATGTCCTGTAGCTACCATCCATACAGTACAGTATCAACATCAGTTGTAGGATAACTTTATGGGCTACTAGTGAAATATTAACCTAAGTCTGTCACATCATATGGATACAACTATAACAATACAATTTGCCTGTCCCCAGCATTAGCACAACACTTTGCGATGGTTAGCTTGTTACCTGTGGCGATATCTGCTAAATGTAACGTCTCTTTCACATTAGCGTGAGTGACTGACCTATCAGGGTGCTCTTTGAGATGTCTGATGAAGTTCGATGTTGTTGATCCAGCGTCATGTATCTTGGTGCCACACTCCTTGCATGTAGCTGTTGGCTTACTGCCACTGTTTATGAAGTTATTGTAAGCAAAACTAATGACAAAAGGCACAACTGCAGGAGGACTTGGTGTCGCCATCGTCGCTGCATTTTTTGATGTGTGCGCGCGCCGCATAGCGCACGCGTACATTGCACATTACGGCAAAGGCCAAGGGACACACAGCTCGCCATGCGTTTCCCCAAAGTATATGCGCCAATAAAAGAAAATAGAAATACATAAATCAATTTAGATTTAAAAAGCAATAATTGCATGAAAATAGGTTGTTGACGAGTCTCGAAGCTCGAGTCCGAGTCAAGTCTGAAGTCTTTTGGGTCGAGTCGCAAGTCAAGTCTGAAGTCAGCTGTTTGTGTGACTTAAGTGCGACTCGAGTCCGAGTCTCAGACTCGAGTCCCCATCTCTGGTTGATGCTAATGCGGTTGGTTTTTCATCAGGGGATTGACATTTGTAATAATATAATTAGGCACAGTTCACTCTTAAGGTATAGGTCTAACTTGTATTGTCCCTTTTTAAAGTTAACTGGGCTGAGACCTCTGTGTTTCGACTAGAATTAGTTCACAGGAAGGAGCTCATGCCTTTCAGAGGGGAATATGCTTCAGTAGCCAATGATTAACTGTGCTGTATATGTATTTTGTTTTTGGACTTGATTTGCAAATGAATGAATAAAACGTTGAAAAAGAAAGGGCTTAACATTGGTCAGACAAGAGTTGACATTGACACTTTGTTGTTTTGTTTTTTTATCTCTCCCAGGCTGGACAGATAACTCAGATTGGTGTCCTGGAACATCTGAAGCTGGAGAATGTGACTCTGTCGCACCAACTCACTGAGACCCAACACCGCTCTATCAAAGATAAAGAGCGTATTGCTGTTCAGCTGCAGAGCATTGAGGTATACTCTAGTCTATATAGGAAACAACCCATACCTGAAGGTTTTTATTTAGTTAAGGACCTTTAGATAAAAGCAGGCTTTTCTAAATTACCAGGACTAAAATTAGGTATTATTGTTTTCTTTTGTTTAAATCAATCTAGCATATTGTGTAAAACCTTTTTACTGTCTGTGACTTAGGTCGACATGCTGACCCAGGAAGCTGCTTATAAGCAGATCCAGGATGCAAAGAACATGGTGGAGGATGATCTGCAGCACAAACTGGAAGAGTTTGAGGATGAGCGAGAGCGCTTAATTAAACTGGCCAACACTGCCAGCGCCCTGGAAAGGGAACTAGAGCAGGTAGTCAAATCATTGGGTTTCCACCTTTTATGGGCAGTAGAATTTGTATTGCACTCAACTCTAAACCGCCTTTCACACGCTCTCCCTCTTAGGCCAAGTTGACCCTTTCCCAGAAGGACGTGCAGCTGCAGTCACTCCAGAAAGAGCATCTGGAGCTGATGCGGCAGCTGACCACCACTCAGGAGAACCTGCACACCAAAGAGCAGTCCATCAACCAGCTGGAAGCTCGCTACCTGGAGCTGGAGGCCCAGCTCGCCGAGCTGCAGACAGAGAGCAGTGGCAAGGACGACAGCATCCAGTACCTCCAGAACGAGAAGATTGTCCTGGAGGTGGCGCTGCAAGCGGCCCGCGCCGACAAGAGCCAACTCGACGGCGACGCCGAGCGGCTCGGAGAGGATGTCCTGGTGGCGTCCGATATCTTGGATCAGCTCAGACAGGAAGTCCAGGTCAAAGCAAATCAGGTATGATACAGGTGGGAGGTGGAAAAATTAAAACACCAACAAAACTTAACGTGCTCATTTTATGATTTTTGGTTTTTCCCCTTTCCTTTATTATGTTGTATATCTTTTTTTGTGCACATAATAGGTTTACAAAGTGAAAAAAGCCCAAAGTCCACCCCAAAGGGACTTACCATCTCCTACAGGGCTGTCCCAAACGATTATTTTGTAAACGATTAATCTAGCGATTATGTTTTTTCAATTAGTCGACTAATCTAACGATACATTTTTCGATTAATCTAACCATTGATTTTTCAATTAGAGATTATTTTCCCATTGCTCAATTATTAACAATTTACACAAAACAAATTTTAATAAGCTTCAAATCTCTATTTATTAAAACATGTTAACACTGCACTGTTCAAGTAAAATGAATTTGTAGTGTAACCTGAAGCAAGATCAGTCCAACAACAAAATAAAGTCACTTTCAGAAGGAATACAAAATAAAAACTTAAAGTAAACAGAGCAAGTGCAAAAAGAGTAGCCTGTATTTGCTTTTTTTAACAGTACTTTTTTTAACCTGTGACGATTTCCTGCATGTCTTCCCCCCCTCCCCTTTCTCACCTAGCTGTCCTGTCAAATTTAAAGGTGGAAAAAGCCCCCAAAAAATCATCTTAAAAAAAATAGTCATAAGTCATGGGGAGCAGCAATTCTTTTGGCATTGTAGGAATTGCTGAGCTGCTAGTGACTTGGTTAGCCCTGGCCTTGCCTTTCTAAGACTCCCTCTTTTTGTCACCCTTTTGATGAAGGTGTGTGTGTTTTCCATTCTGTTTAAGCAGTGCAATTCAAGAATTGAAACCTATTTCAAGTAGCTTTTTGCATCCATTCTTTTTCTTTAGTTACCGCTCCGCCACCACGGTGTAGTGAATATTGATGGCCATTTGTCTTTGTTACAGATAGAAACTCTTCAGCAAGAAAACAATTCCCTGAAGAAACAAGCTCAGAAACTGAAAGAGCAGTTCCATCAACAGAAGGTAAGTCATCTCCTTTGCTATTTTTTACATGTATTTATAAAATCTGCCAGATGGTGCTGATGCTGTCGTGGGAGGACCTATTGTAGAGCCAGATGGCTGTCATCTCAGAAGAGTGCTGTTGACACGCCTCGGTGGATTGAGCAGTGATGGTTGCTGCTTATTTTGTATCAAAAGGCTGTAATAAAGAGGGTGGTGTTTATTGACAGAATGACAGAATTGTATTGTATTGGACTCTGGTTTTTCAACCATCAAAATGTACCGGTGGCTGCTTTCAGCAATTCAGAAAAGGCTAATTTAGTGTGCCTCTGGTTGTAAAGAAGAACAATCTGCATTATCAAGACACTAATATGTCCCTTCACTTCATCTGAAGTAACTTCATGAATGGGAAGTCAGGGATGTGTGAGGTACTGTAGCATGACTGATAAACTACTTGTTAAAGATGTACAGGGTAGTGGGAAAGAGGAAAGATGGGGTATTTAGATGCTTTGTCTATTTTTAGTTTGTAGAAAAGTGCTAAATTGCAGGTTCTTAAAGGCACAAAGAACACAAAAGGCTGACAGCTACTCTGGTTTCAATGGGTTTCCAATGTTGCTCTTTTCTTACTTTTCTGCATTGACAAGTTCACTCCTATTTTCTTATTTATTTTTAATTTTTTTCCTACATAATACAGCTGCCACAATTGTACAGCTGTACCTACATTAAGCTGCATTAGTAAAAACACGCATCACAGCTTTCCGTTGGTGGTTTCCTGTAATATTTTGTAAAATGTCCTACTGTCTTTAGTATAATACGTGTGTTCATGTTGGGAACAAACACAATGCTATTTAAAAAATATATATATATATATATATATATATATATATATATATATATATATATATATATATATATATATATATATATATATATATATATTTATTCCTGTACAATTTTGTTTGTATAGACCTCCTTTTATTCAGTATCCCTAACCCTTATTCAGTTTGCCATAACCATGTGAAATGTATCTCACTCAAGCCCAGAGACGATGCAGTGTGGGATTCAAATCCTGTTTTCAGCCCTCCCTACATTGTGTTGTGGAAAGTATTTTGCCTGCTGTCTCAAATAGGAGCAGGACTACTTGTACTCCTTAAAAGGATAGAATGCTCCCTTCGTTAATTAGACCCACGGTTATTGACTTTACAGGTGATGGTGGAGGCCTACCGTCGGGACGCCAGCTCCAAAGACCAGTTGATCAGTGAGCTCAAGTCCACCAAAAAGCGTCTGTTGATGGAAGTGAAGGACCTGAAGCAGGAGCTGCTGGGCGTTCAGGGGGAGAAGCAGAAGGCCGAGCTGGAGCAGGCCCGGCTGCAGAAGGAGGTGGTCAGAGTCCAGGAGCAGATGAACAACATGGAGGCTCATCTGCAAGCCATTCAGACAGAAAGGGATCGGCTAGAAACCCAGGTCCAGGTAATTATACATCTTTTCATTTGTTCAATATTTCTTCAAATATACATCACAAAGTACCTTAACAATAAAAGTAGAGCTAATGTTTTCGATGTAGTATAAGCGGGTGTAAGTAAACAGTGTATTGCCAGCAGTTATAGTGTGAATCCTATTGTAATGTGAAGTATTCTGTTTTTCTCCCACTCCAGTCCTTACAGTTTGATCACAGCCAGCTAGCAGCAGTGACGGAAGAGAACGAAGGCCTGAGGAAACAGGTGGAGCAAATGGAGGGAGAAGCCAAAAAGTGAGTCATCTGCTGCATAGAGATTTGGAAAGCTTGAAGGACTACCACAGTAATGACTTGGACCACGGTGCATATCTCTGTTATCAAGGGCTATTTATAAATATAAATAAAGGGCATTGCTTATACAATTCCTGATCTCCACATAGACAAATATGTCTGTACAGTCTGCACACCTACATCTTAGGGCTGGGCAATATATCGATATTATATGGATATTTTGATTATGGGACTAGATATCATCTTAGATTTTGGATGTTGTAATATGCCATAAGTGTCGTCTTTCCTGGTTTTCCAGACTGAATTACAGTAAAGTGATGTCATTTTCTGAACTTACCAGGCTGCAGTTCTATTATTTGCCCACTTAGTCGTACATCCATATCATTGATGATTATTTATCTAAAATCCCATTGGTAAAATATTTTGTGAAGGGGTACCTGGGTAACTCACCTGGTTGAGAGTACGCCTCATGTACATGGGCTCAGTCCTTGCCCAAGTGACCACATGTTCGATTCCAACCTGCGGCCCTTTGCAGCGTGTTATTCCCCCTGTCTCTCCCCTTTCGAATCTTCAGCTGTCCAATCATATAAAGGCATAAATGCCCAAAAAATAATCTTAAAAAAATATATACAATACAGTGTGTGTGTGTGTGTGTGTGTGTGTGTGTGTGTATATATATATATATATATATATATATATATATATATATATATATATATATATATATATAAGCAACAACCCTGCAATTATCGTCGCAATATTGACATTGAGGTATTTGGTCATGGATACTACAGTTTGTGTTCATATGTATGCATGGTCTGCTGTCAGAGCGACCTGATTTCATGGACATGTTTACCTTAATTTCTTATCTACATCTAATAGGGCCATCTCAGAGCAGAAGGTGCGCGTGAAGCGGCTGGGGACAGATTTGACCAGTGCTCAGAAGGAGATGAAGGCCAAACACAAGGCCTACGAGAACGCTGTGGGCATCCTGAGTAGAAGGCTCCAAGAAGCTCTGGCTGACAAGGAGACGGCCGAGGCAGAGCTGGTCAAACTCAAGGCCCAGGTGTCTGATGGGGGACACAGCCAGGCCTTACAGGTGCTGTATAAATCTGCCAGACCTTTGCAGTTCCTTGAAAAATTCACTGCTTCAATATATAGTTTCAGGCTATGAGCATAAGGAAGGGCATCAATGTTAGGGAAGTCTGAGCAGAGCATTCTACAGTGTGTGGACTGGACTCTCATCCTTTTACAGTTCTTAGCAAATGAAAATAAATTACACAATCTGTGTGTCTCTTTCTACTAACTTTACAAACATTAGGAGGCCTAAGGTAGTATGGATACGAAGTCTATTAAACCTTTTTCTTGCACTGAATAAAATGAAGAGATGTTATTCTTGCCCCTGTCTAGCAAACATTAATAATAAGTAATATTTTGCATTTCTAATTGCAGTTAAGGAGTATTTTTATGCTTGTTGTACTGTAAGTGCATCCTCATAGTCTGAATGAGGATTAATATTATAGTTAAAAGTTATTGTTTTTGTCCAACTGAAACGGACAACATTTTAAAAAGATCAATAGGAAAGCCCTCCGTCTACCTATGTCCTCGACACATTTGTTTTAACCTACAGATATTTGTCATTTCATTGTGAATTATCCTTAATAATTGCACCTGTTGACTTAACTAAAACATATTGAAATAACGTGTTTTAAAAAAATAAAAAATGATTTGTCATCCAGGAGAAGATTAAGGCTCTGCAGGCTGAGCTGCAGGCTGTGAGCAACAGCAAGACGATGCTAGAGAGGGAGCTGCAGGAAGTGATCACCCTCACCTCCACCGAGCTGGAGGATTACCAGGAGAAGGTCATGGAGCTCGAGGATGAGGTGAACATTCATCAGTTTGTGTCAGTGTATTGAGGTTTTTGAACAGAACTGCTTTTTACGTCTAATGGGAAATCATTGTTTCCTGCATTTGATCGCAGCCCTGTATGAGCAGCATGTTTACACTTCTATCATCACTCAGTTCATCTATGTTCTTTTGTATCGATGACATGAATTGATTTCACAGCTTCAAGAGTCCCGATGCTTCAAGAAGCGGATTCGAAAGTTGGAAGATGCCAACAAGAAGCTAGCACTCGAGCTGGAACATGAAAAAGGGAAATTGGCTGGATTGGCACAGTCCCACAATACACTACGAGAGCATTCCAACATTTTAGAGTCTGCCTTAGCTAAGAGAGAGGCAGATCTTGTCCAGCTCAACTTACAGGTGAACTAATTTGTTTCCTTCTTATAATGTTGATTACCCCTGTGTTGTAAAGTGTTCCTGTATGCCAGAATAGAACCCTTTGGTTGTGAAATTATTCACCAGAACATTGTTTTCCCATTTATCCTTTTTTACAGGTTCAAGCTGTTCTGAAGCGCAAAGAGGAGGAGGACCAGCAAATGAAGCAGGTGGTACAAACTCTACAGCTTGCCTTGGAAAAAGAGAAAACCAAAGTCAATGACCTGAAAGAACAGGTAGGCGCTCTAAGCCAGTACAAGTACATCAGAATGCAGTATGTTCTTCTTCTTTTTTAGTTGAAATGCCAACTGCTCATCATTTTCATTTTGCCTTCCAAAGAGTCTGTCATTTGAATTTGAATATATTTAAATATTTATTTTGAGACCATTTGCTTGGCACAAGGCACAATAAGAAGCCTCTAAGAATTATAAAAGTTCAACAGCTGAATTGTGACACATATCTATAGTAAGTCAGGTAGGTTTTCTGGAGCATTTAATTTTCCGGGGGTTTGTCTCGGGCTGTACTGATGTGGTCCTGATGATGTATCCTTTAGGTGGCAGCAGCAAAGGCTGAAGCGGCCCACAGCAAACGGCACTACAGGGCAGCCATGCTGGAGCTGTCGGAGATCAAGAAGGACCTGCAGGCCAAAGAGGACCTGGTCAAAGCTATGCAGACTGAATCCCACAAACTACAGTATGTGCATGTATTTTATTTAAGACAGGGATCTTCAACAGGGGGTCCGGGATCCTTAGAGTTACTGCAGGGGAGGCCACTGAGTTACTGTTTAATTATTTTAAATAAAAATTAAAAAGAAGGTAATATACTTTGTCTGAAAATATACATAAACATGGGTCCAACATATTAATAGCAAAGATAAATTGGCCCATTTTTTTTTTTTATTTTATTTTATTTACACAACATTGATGACAGGCTACTGGCCTGTAGGTAAGGTAGCCTTCCACAGATAGCTTAAGGATTCACTGTGCTACATGTCTCTTTAACATTACATTATGTTAAAGAGTTTGTGTTAAAGAGTTAACATACATGATGTATGAATATGTATATTGTATTGTATACTGTATATTTTAGTACCTTAGTACTGTATGCACCATAAAAAGGTATGTATACACATTATTGTAGGCCCAGTTTAATTTGCAACTCAATTTTATAAAATATGTAGTACGGGGTCCCTGCTCGGTCTCTCTTTCAGCTAAGGGGTCCTCGGCCTAAAAAACGTTGAAGACCCCTGATTTAAGAATAAAGTAACTTTAAGCATATGACTTATTTTTAAATGTAACATGTAACACAACAGCAGTTGCACAGTATATCTTAGCACTCATTTATACTATGCAGGGCTCAGGATGAGCAGCACGCTCAGGAGGTTTCCAGGTTCCAAGAGGAGCTGGCTGAGGCCCACTCCCAGCTCCTGATCCTCCAGAAACAACTGGACGAGGAACTGGCCAAGCAGCCGCTCACTAACCAAGAGGTCAGAGACTGACTGGAATATTTAGCTGATCATGATAATGGTAGTTTAAATATGTTTACAAAGAGACGCCATGGTCATCTACCTCTGATATGGCAGACCCAATGCAGTTTGTTTGATTATATAAAAAAAAAATCATAATACGTATTATTTAGCCTGAATTGATTATAACACAACATTTGACTGTGTACTCTTTTATCATTGTCCTGGGATTTCATGAAGAGTTTTAGGGTTCTAGTTCTCTAATATCTGTTTGAGCCTTAGTTTGAGTCATCACTTGTTGTTGGTGAACAACTCTGAGTGACACTGATGTCTAACATTAACTGGTTCAGGTTGAGGACCTGAAGTGGGAGGTGGAGCAGAGGCAGAGGGAGATTGAGGCTCAGAAGCAGCAGCTGGAGATGATGGAGCAGTGTCAACACAGGGAACTGGACAACCTACAGAGAGCTCTGCAGGCAAGTATTCACTTGATTGTAAAATAAAATTAAAAAAATGAATGGATACTAAGCTTGCTACTTAACTAGATAAAGATGATAACTTATGTCGGATTGCAGGGACCAACATATGTTTGAATGCAAATTGTATGTTTAAAAAATTGTTAATCCAAAAAAAAAAAAAAAAAAAAGTGAACAGTGAGTGTCTAGAGGGAGATGAAGGGTGAACTGAGCACTGTGGTTATTTCTGTACAGTATGTATGTCATCACCTCCACCTTCCCTTTTTATAACTTCCAAAGATTCCTCTCTGTCTCAGAACATCAAGGTGGAGCTGGAGTCAGTGCAGGACGAGCTGAGCGGCACCAGGAAGGACAAGTTCATGCTGCAGGCCAAAGTGTGTGAGCTGAGGAACAGCATGAAGACTGTCCTACTGCAGAACCAGCAGCTCAAACAGGACTTCAAACAGAGTCGTCTAAGGAAGGTAGGGCATCTTCTTCTTCACTGGTAACGTTTTAGTGCTTTTTTTCATAGGCTTTTCAGCCACAACACCCTTTTAAATTTTGTGGAAACCACTATAGATTTGTACTAATTTTAAATTATTTTTGCATTTTCTTATCTGTCATCAGTTACACCAATATACCTGACGTTCACACTATTAAAGATGTAGCTCTTTTTAGATCATAACTCAAAACTTATTTATTTAGAATGGTAGTAGTCTCCTCCTCCTTTTCTGATTTGACTGTTTTCACATGACATGTTTCATTCTTTTTATTGTATGTTGTTTTATTGTTGGGTCTTGATGTAAAGCACTTTGGATACCTCCTTGTTGCTTTAAAATGCTTCATAAATAAATGTTGATTGATTGATATCTAATCAGCCAATATTGGCCTATAACCTTGGCCTACTCGTAGACTGGTCGGGCTCCAGTGTTAAGTCACTCTGTCTTGTCATGAAGGCTTTCAGATACTTTGAATATGTATTTATTTTTTATTTCCATGACTTCCACTCTGATTATATACCCTTCCTCAATGCTCCATTAAAAAAAAGAACGATCATCAAGACGGAGAGCGTATGAACTGAATCGTTACTCTCTGTCCGCGTCACGCTCAGAAATAAATATCACGACTCATCGTAGTTAGTGGGACCAAACACTTTGGAAACACATTTCTCAAGTCAAAAACTATAGAAATGATCCCTGAAAGTATCATCTTGATACTTTGAATATTTAACATTAGTTGTATAAATATCAGCTATCATCGCACACAGTTTGAAAACATAACTGAAGTAATTGAAAAATAGCATGTCAGTGTTTTTAGCATTATACTAGGACAGCAGTGAGATCTGGCTATGTTTTAAAACAGCTGGCGCGTACCAGGGGTGCACGATTCAGAAAATGTCACGATTCAATTCAAAATCGATTTTCGATTCAGAAATGATTCTCGATTAAAAAAAAAACGATTCACAGTATGTAAATGTAGTTACTTTTCCCATGTGATTGCAGTAGACATACAATAAATAAAAAAAATTCTATGAATCAATTTTGAATCGGTAGTTTGAATCACACCCCTAGCGTATACCCTTTCATTTCTATTAGTAATGCTTAAAAAAAAACCACATCCTCTCTTTTTATTTATTTATTTTTTATTTTCTTTTTCTTTCTTTTTTTAGAAAGATTGAAAGTCCAATGTTGTAAGTTTAAATCCAAATAAGAAATGCCTGCTTAAGATAACTGACTACTGTAAATACATCTCTGAAATGATGGTTTTGTTGGAGCAGCAGCGCATGGAGCTGAAGAGTGAGGGGAACCCATCCAACCCAGTGACACCAGTTAAGATTCCTGACTGCCCAGTGCCTGCCTCCCTGTTGGATGAGTTGCTGAAACCATCAACTTCTGTCAACAAAGAGCCCCTCAACAACCTGCACAACTGTCTACGGCAGCTCAAGTACGCCTATTGTTCTAACCAAAGGACTTTGTCAACATTATCCATGTACAGAATACATGTAATGTTTTCTTTCTTTTTCTCAGAGAGGAGATGGACAGCCTCCAAAGACAGATGGAGGAGCACACAGTAACAGTACATGAGTCGATGAGCTCATGGACAAATGCAGAGGAGGGACTGGCTCAACTGGAGCTTGAAAACAACATCTCCAAACCATCAGCGCCGCTAAACGTGGTGGTGGAAAATAACAATGAAGCAGAACAGCAGCAGTCATAACAGAAGAACTTTTCTCAGGCCATTAGAGGGAGAGTGGAGTTTTATCCACAAAGGCACTTTTCGGCCCCTAATTCCCTTTCTCTTTTCTTAACGATTGCTGCCAACATTTGGCATTCTCCCATCAGCACAGAAGTGCTTTCGCAGAGTAATACTTTATATACCATAGCTTTATTCTTTCCTCTTTATTTGACTGCTGTTTATATTTTTGTTATGCTATTGTCACATTTATTTATTTTGAGTTAATGAATTACAAATCTGACAGCCTCTCAAGAGGATCCCCCATCCTTAGTTTTGTTATCATACAAATATGATCTAGTATGGACTGTTTAACTAATCAGTTTTTCCCTGTTAAGTTGGCGTTTATTTCTCTAAAAGTTATTTAGTCATCATTGTCTTTGTAAGAATGAAATCACTGGCATTGAATGCTGCGGTATTATGGCTGACATTAATTCAAAAAGTGTTTTTGGTGACACCAGACTGGCTATGAACTGTTCTTCCATTTCTTTGTGCCTGTGTACGAGAGCAGTAGCTCATCTATGATTTAACTGACGCGGTTACACATCCACATGGTTTCTAAGCAGATGATGATGATGAAACATTGTCACTCCTTTTCATGAAGTTAAACGTCATGCACAATTGTGGTCAGTTTTTTGTATTGCCTCTTGTTAAAATGCAGTGTTTCTTACATTTTGTTGTAACCATATCACCTTGGGTTCTTACTCGTAAAAACATTAATCTCAGTTATATATGGAGGTGTTTTGTCTAGCATGGACTGCAGTAATTTGTACGCAAAAAAAGCCTTAAGCAATCTTTAGTATGCTGTAAAGGACTATGTTTGAATGAGCATATTTCTGCTGAGGGTGTGTGCAAGATGTAATGTTATATTGTATGTGTGTGCAAATCCTTACTGAAGAATGGTTTATTGTTTAAAAAAAAGAAAAAAAAGTGGGTCACATCAACTGACATTGCACACTAGATCAAAAACTTAACTGACGGAAAGGAAAAGTTTTACAATGAAGCAGAAATCTTACTACTTCTAATAGCAGGTGCAATCAGATGTGTTCATTTTCTGTTACATTTGGTACATATTGTATTTACTAAAATTGACTACCACTGAATCAGATGTTATACTTGTTTTATGGCTGTTTCATGGGTATTGGGATAAGTTAATTGTTTCCAGAGGTTAATATATATAAATACATTTGCTTTTTGTATGATTGTAAAGTCATAATTGTTTAATAGTGTAACAAAGATGAAATACAAAATATCAAATGCATACTATAAATCAAAGCCAATAGTAACTCTGGTACAGCTGCACTAAAGTTTCAGTGTAAAAGGGTGATTGGATGGTTCAGTAGCTTGTGTAACTGTGCTGCAGTTGCTGTGTTGGTGCTCATTCCCACACTTTTTGAACACCATTGTAATCATGAATTTCCAAAGGGACAATAAATATTTTGAGGAGAATGCTTACTGAGGCAAATAACAAATATATTGATATACTGTGTTCTGACTATATCTTCCACACTACCTTTCACTTTAACGTTAGGTAGTGTGTAATAACATTTGCTTTGGCACCAGCGCTCAATGCATATGTGCAATACCTGGCTGTATCTGCTTTTTATTTTTCAAAGGTTGGAATTGATTCATTCCAGTTTTAAATTTTGTGTTGGGAGATGTGATTGTATTTATCATAAAATTGCACTATTCATCTGTCTTTGTAGTTTATGCTCATTCATTATATGTTGTCGACGCTACAAAGACTTTGTAGACATGTCAAAGTTCTGTCGCCCCCACGTTTAAGCCGTCATTTTGTTCAGGCACTGTGTTAGACTGATCCGGGTCCTCTCGCTCTGCATTTTGAAACCATCGCGGTGAGAAGAAGGAGAAGACACATAGCAACAGTAACGTTAGCCGGGGAGAGAGGAGGAGGTGGGCATAACACTATTACAATTATCATATGTTTAACTAGCAGTGCACTAGCTACAGTTAACTGTGATAAATGTGTAAAGTAATTTGTTCGGTAAGAATACAAAAACTGTTCTTACTGTACGTTATTGCTAACCGGTGGCTTGAGTGAATAGCTTCTTGTCTTGCTAGCTAAGTGGCTAACGTTAAGTCAGAATGTCAGTTAATGACTGTTAGCATGCTTGTCAAACTGAAATTGAGTAGCTAAAGGACGTCATTCAAATTGTCTTTCCTTCCACTTTTAACGGAATGTGACCTATTTTGGTAAATGATTGCTTTCAGTTTGTGTACGAATATCTTGAGAAACGTCATGTCTTGCTGCTGGCTTGCCTCTTACATGCCTGATCAAGTTGGCCCCGGAAAACGAAAATTCGTCAGCATTGTGTTTGTACCAGCAAAACATTTCCACCAATAATTCCCTTGCATTTATTTTAAGTAGGTAAATGTGTTAACCATAAAAAACCTAGACCTGAGTTTGCTAGGTTATCGTTTTCTTGGATTAGTCGCGGAGAGCATGATGCTACATTCAGGCCTTCGGGAAAGTACGTAAATATAAGAGACGTCCTCAAAATACAATTTTAATTATTAGGTTTCAGTTTTGTTTTTATCATCGACCAGTGATGAACTAGATATCCATTTTCTGCGAAACTGTTGTCACGAACACGCGTACAATTGTAGAAGAAAATGTAGGAAATGTAACGTTACAACTCAAGTTTTGTGAGAATGGAATTCATTGCCATGCATAACTCCGCCTAAAGAACAGCTTTTGTTGTTTTTGCTGTGTTATTGCTTTTAACAGCAAATGTTAAGAGTAGTTTGATATTGAACTTCATACTTAACTAACTTCATACACATGCAAATTAGGTGCATACTGTGTTAGTCTCAAGGACCAGCAAGTCATTTTGACTGATGTGTTATGAGAATGTTAACATTACTGACAATATACGGCCATGATACGAAAAAATGGGTAATGTGGAAGGAGTTCAGCGGTGACGTTCGTCAGTACAGTGTCACATGCCGGTTGCAAACTATCTAGTTTATCTCTGCTTTTTGAGAGAGATGTGACAATTCCCTTTATGTTCGGCGCCTGTCACCATCAGGTCGTTCAGATTAGAGTTTTCCCACAGTTCTGGAATGCAGCGTGTGCCCTCCCTTGAAACTGAGCATGCGCAGAACATGTTGTAAACAATGAGACTATTCCAGACCGTCTTCAGCTTTGTGTCTATCCAACAGTTTATCTGTGTAAAACTAATAACGATTTCCCATAGATCCGCGTATATTCAATAAAAATGTTCCTTGGTAAGTATAGGGACACATTTGCTACTAGATGTCATCACGTAAACTGATTTTTTTTTTTTTTATCGGCATTATCACCACGAAGACGTATCAAATGTGTTGCGTTACAGCCCGTAAACTCACCTCGAATGACATACTTGGGCGTGACAGCATGCGAATGAACCGACGCATATTGTTATAATTTATCGAGTTTTCTATATTTTTGTGATCGATAATATTCCAGCCCAAAGTTGTGTCCTTTATTTACTCTGTCAGTCTAGATTTTCATCTGAGCAGATTCCCTCATGCTAGCTTTGCCAGGCACATTCCCCAGCTGCTAAAGATGACTTGTTGGTTAGCAAGCTAGCTGGCCGATGCTAGTCCAAGTCTAGTGGTTGGGTATGATAAGATATAATGTGTTGTTTGGTTAATGATATCGGGCTTTGGAACTTTATTAGCACCTGTTTTATTGTATTACAGGGACTTATATTTGTAAAAGACTTTGTAACGTTAGCTGTTGAGCATACACATGAGCTAGCTATGCAATAGATTTGTGCAGCCTAAATGGAAATACTTGACACTGAAGGGCAGGGGTTTAGTTGTTGGTAAAGTCCGTCTGTATTGTATTTTACAATGTGTGGCAGCTTGTCGCATTAAAAAAGGATAGATGGCATTTTATATTAATATACACACAGCATGGATGGCTATGGGGAATATAGTGGAAAGTAAAAACCTACTAGGCTCACTTCATGTGCTAATATTAGTAATGGCTAAGCTGTAGTGTATGCTAAATAATACCAAACTAAATAAAGTAATGTATTCAGACTGTTTTAAAGGAGTATGCATATTTTTTTCTTTCTGAATGTATGGTTGTTATTTGTAAGTCATGGTAGTGAAGCTGTTTATTTAGTATAGTCTACATGGAACTGTCATTTTTAATTGACATTCACAAGTTAAAGAAATCATTTTTGAAGAATTCTGACTTGGTATCGGCGTCAAAGTATTATTTGAAACAACAAAATTATGATTCTTGATGTACAACAGCAAACATTTGGAACTCTGAAAAGAGACCAAGTATCACGTTTCCCTACACGATGGTTATTTAGTTTATCGCCAACTGCTGGTCATATTTGCTGAAGTGTGTGGTGTGTTGTAGGGAGCTGAAGCATGGAGGCGGTTCTGAGCAGGCTGAAGGAGCTGAGTGCCGATGAACTGCGTGAGGAGTTTGCCCGAGCAGACCTCAAGTGCGGTCCGGCGATCACCGCTACCACCCGAGCCACCTACGAGAGGAAGTTAGCCCGTGTCCTGGCCGGGTCAGAGAGCTGTGCCGCTGAATTGGACAACACCTCTTTGTCGGGCGTCTCGGACAGTGCGGCCTCTGTTGCCGATAACGCCAAATCTGTGTCATGTGCCACATCTGCAGTTGCACCCACTACTGCTGCAACAAGCAGCAGCCCCACTGAAGCCGCCAGCGAAGAGTTGGACTTTGGATACGGTGTGGGTCTCAACCCTCCAGAGGAAGAGGAGATCTCAGTAAAGACGACCTCAAACAGCTCTGCGGAAGGCAGTAACTCTCAGTCCAAAACAGAAACCCCTTCAAAGCCGGTGTCCCCAACCTTTTATTATGGTGTATGTCCACTGTGGGAGGATGTTTTGGCTAGAAATGGTAAGACAGACTCCGCTTGTTACTTTGTGTTGCGTCCTACAGATTTCACTGTTACATTTTGAGAGTTAGCAAAAGTTACATCACAGTTCAGGATCACTTGCTAGGTGGTCTTAAATTTGGGAATCGCAGCAAAGAGTTTACATGATTGTAGGGAAAAACGACTCGACTTCATGTGTAGTTGCAAAGCCAGCATCATTTCACACAATCAGAATTATTTCAGTGAGAGAGGAAAGTATACAATGTATTGATCGCCAGTCTAAACTTAAAGATCTAAAGTAATTATCTGTCTATCAAATGAACGTCATGCTTGTTCACATGGCAAATGGGTTGATTTACACTTAATAATTGTTTTTCTATTTTCTGAAGTCTTTAATCATAGTGAGGAATGATTTTTTTTTGAGTGGCGTAGTGGTTAAGGCACATACCACTTACTGTAATTACAACATCCTCAGTGTTATTCCAGCTGTGTCCTGTGGACCTGTGTTGCATGTCATTCTCCTTTTCTCTTCCCACTTGTTTCCTTTCACCTCACAACTGTCCGCTATCAAATAAATACCCTAGAAACAAATACTTGTTGTTGATTCCATCTTGTGTAACTACTGGATGGAAACGTACATGATGAATAGATGTAGATTAAAATAAAACTAATTAAATTTAATCATCAACAATTTTTCAATGTTTCTCATTGTCTCAGACTTTTAAAAAAATACTCCTATGAGCTCTATTTTCTTTGATAGGTTAAACTTTGGGCTCTGTACTGACTTGAGGCTAAAGGCCACCTTTAAAGATTTTCATGTTGCTGCTTGTTTGTTTATATCGACTGTGTTTGTCCAGTTTCTGTATTTGTTCAGGAGTACTTGCTTCTGCTGTAGTCTGATCTCCACATTTAGGAGATGAAAACATTTGTTTTGTGGTAAGCAGCAAGGCGGTAGGACTGCCTAAACTCTCTGGAGTAGAGACTTGCTCTAAATTAATCTTGAGCTACCACAAAAGTCAATGCTGGTATTGTTAACCTGTCAGGGCAGGCTTTTATTGCACTTTGTAGATCCTCATCAAAATATGACTTAACAGGCTGACTGGACAAAAATCCTTCAACCACCAGTTAGAAAGCCACATTAACAAACTGTAATAAAGGAAACAAGAAATCTCGGCCATGTTAAAAAACAATTGAAAGACAAGCTGATTCTTAGTGTTTGTTTTTTTGTCTGTAGAGAGAGCGCATGTATACACAGATAAGAAAGATGCCCTTCAAGCTGTTAAGATGATGAAGGGAGCCCGCTTCAAAGCCTTTCCCAACCGTTTGGATGCTGAGAAGTTTGCTAAGGGGATCTGCGACTATTTCCCTTCTCCCAACAAATGTACACCCTGTGTATCTCCTGTCAAACCAGGCCTGGTCATTAGTAAAGGTAAGTAGATACTTGTCTGTAATAAAACAAATATAAATGGGCCCTACTTAATACCCACTGTTGTGTATATTTTATTAGAAGTACAGTCTAGGTTTCATCACGGTATGGCACACTGATGCTTTTTGGCATGTAGAAGGTCAGCACTCAGAAACATGCTCAACAGAGACCAGCAGGGTTAAAACCGGAGTAAATTGTTTCCTTTCTCTGTATAATTAAAGGAATCATGCTAAGGCTACAATATTGCATGAGTTGCCCGACAGTGATTCAAACAGTCACACTTTGAATCCTTGCCATATCACTTATTTAACTTTAATTTTTTAGTCATAACATGTTAATTGTCTCTTAATTTTCTGCATTTCTGTCTTTTATTGCCTGATAGAGCAGTGCAAAGCAGATCTTTTTTGGTAGGAAAATTAATCAACAGTGTATATAGGGGGGGAAGATCCATCATTCTTCCCAAGTTTTTAGTATCTGACCAACAGATGCACGGAGCACACCAGCCTTGAACAATGTTTGACAGCAGTGCCTGTCCTTCACATTCTTCTTCCTCTCCACATCAGACAACATGGAGGTTGATACCATCAACCGGGAGCGGGCCAACAGTTTCAAGAGCCCACGCACCCAGGACCTGAACGCCAAACTGAGGAAAGCTGTGGAGAAGGGCGACGAGGTGGCCTTCAGCGAGCTGGTCTGGAGCAACCCACGCTATCTCATTGGCTCAGGGGATAATCCCACTATTGTACAGGTGAGGGAATAATGTCATGGTGTACTTAGTCTCAGATTGTCTATTTAATGCGACTTTCTGAACCAGTTTCCTTAACATTAAGGGTGTCACAATTTAAATTTTAAATCGGGGGGGGAAAAAAACAATCGCGATGAGCTTATCGAAGTCAAAAGCAGGATCAGCGATCCCTCCCCAGTATTATTTTTTTTTTCTCTCTCCACCCCCGCCTACTTGCGCACTTCCAAAATAAAAATAAACACACAGCGCAGCTTACCAGCTGGTAGCATGCAGCTAAAGACACAAGGTAACATTAGCTTATCCGATACCCTGCAGCTCACCACGGCCGCTGCCGCAGTCGGAGAAATGACGGAGAAACAACAGAACTGGAAAATCCTCCTGCTTCACTGAAGTCACTGGTGTGGCAACATTTTGCCTTCCCCGAGTGAGTTATGTAAACAGACAAACGAACAACCACCTTTTAAAGCCTGTGGGCTTCGAGACTTCATGGTGGATTCAGGTGCCCCTCACTAAACTCGTAGTGCATTCAACTGTACCTCGTCAACTCTGAGAAACTCAAACTGTTGTTGTAAAGTACCCTTCTTCCATCTAGTGGCTCTTATTGTGGCATTGCCATCACAGCTGGGGAAAAAAAATAATTGAATCGTGAGTTTAAAATTGAATTGTGGATTTGGAGAATAGTGACACCCCTACATAGAATAAATAAAAAGACAAAAGGGAGAACGAGAATGGAATCATATAAAGCTACACACATTGTTGTATTCTTATATGAAGAGAGCATTATGAATCATTCCAATTTGTTATCCCAGTAACGGTAGTGAAGTAAGATATAAATGGAATCCACTTTTTACTGAACTCAGCCTTTTTCCCCCTAAGGGAAAATTTAATCTGTTCTAGTTTTAGATGGAACATGACATCCTTCAGCCATCTAGCATGGGAAGGGGGTTTAGGATCTTTCCAGTTGAAACAGGATAAGACGGTAAGCTAGCAAGCAGTAAAGGTGATTACAATATAAATATTTCTTTTAAATATTAAAGCTTTCTCTGGTTTTACACTAAAAATGTAGCCTAGAAATCTAGACGCACCCTAGCAGCAGCAAATATAATTTGCAGCCAGGGTCGTCTTGCAACTCTCTCCGTTGGCTTGCGAGCTGGAAAAACCAAACTCTAGTCAGGCCAATCACATCGTGTATAGAGTCCGTGGGCGGGCTTATGGCTGCTGCTGCTGGTGAACAGTGGTCTTTGGAATCGGCTTTGGCTGCGACTCTGGAAGACTTGGAGTTCAGCTTTTCTTTGAGAAAAGAACAAAGAACGGCACTGAAGTCCTTCTTAAAAAAGGAAGATGTGTTCGGACCGGATACGGCAAAAGTTTAATCTATCAACTAGCTCCGCTACCTTCTTCGTTGCTCTGGTTGGTTGTAGCTCTATCCTATTGCGTGCAGAGGGAATTTGAAAGACAGCCGTTGATCCCGCCCCTCGGATTGAGCCCTGCCAATGGTGATTTCCCAGACCCAACATCTGGATGTGGGTCTGGCTTGTCAGGGTACTAAAAATTGGGTTCAACTAATATGTTGTAGGTTTCACTGAGGCAGCATTGTTTAAGCTTGTCTTAGTAGTACTTAGGGCTGGGTGATATATATCGTTGTAGAGATATTAAATGACCTTTGTCGGAATAGAAGATTTTGGCCATATCGCCCAGCTCTAGTAGTGCTGTTGGGGTTTCTCAAACGCTGTGTGCTATTAATAGATTGCCTTACTTGAAACCTCGTCAGTTGTTGCTACATAAACATCTTTTCCACATCAGTGCCAACCTTTCAGCTAATGCCCTTGTCAAGATGAAGACACAAATATGACCTGGCTGTGTGTGTGTGTGTATAATTATTCTTGCACATCAGTTTAAAAGTACATTCATTTTTTTTATTTTTTTTTTGTGTGTGTGAAGAAAGTCGGTCTTAAATTCAAAGTATTAAATCACTCTTATAAGTTGGTATTTTACATTTTCAAATTGAATACTACTATATTATAAATACCAACGTTCATCATTAAACAATGAAATAAATGTCGGGTGATAAATCCCTTACTTCAGCAGGTGAAGTTAGGGTCAGATGCTGCTTTTGGAGAAAATGAAGCGTCCTTTCCTGTCGACAGGAGATTGCAGAGGATTATGTCCTGATCCATACAGTTGTTTCACTGTTTTGTCTGGTTAGGAGGGCTGCAGGTACAACGTAATGCACGTGGCAGCCAAGGAGAACCAGGCAGGCATCGCCCAGCTGCTGCTGGACACCTTGGAAAACCCAGAGTTTATGCGCCTCATGTATCCAGACGACAAGGAAGATATGCTGCAGAAACGTATCCGCTACATTGTAGATCTTTACCTCAACACTCCAGATAAGGCTGTACGTTCTTTTACCATACCAGCTAAACCAGATTAGATTTGATTCTTTCGATTTCTTTTCAATTCTTTTCATTGTGTGTCTTGTGTGTTCCAGGGCTTTGAAACACCGCTCCACTTTGCCTGTAAGTTTGGGTGCCCGGACGTGGTCAACGTCCTGTGCTCGCATCCTGACAGTGATAAGAACTGTAAGAACAAGGATGGCCAGAAGCCTTGTGATGTAAGGAGTTTTATTTTCTGACTTTTATTGAGTGTAGTAACAAGCACGCTCAGAGAACCGTCAGCATAGCCTGGGTTGTCATTGCTGGGGGTTATTACACAGAAAGTATTCATGAATGTGTACAAATGGGAGCTGTCTAGCAGCTGCTCAGCCTCGCACAGTTCTGCTGAACACTGGTATCCTGGCAGTTGTTGCTGAGGGAGGTACAGTTATGATACTCGCTCAGGGTTGAAGCTGTGACCTTTTTAAGCTTGCTTTTTAAATCTTTTGGCAACAATCACTCACTGCACATTGAAGGCTAAAATTAGATGAGCATGAGCAAATTCTTTCCCTAGCTAATCCAGCAACAGTTGTACTGTATGCTGTCGGCTGTACACATATCCACTACAGGGGTCGTACGTTTAGAAAAACCTGGAAAAGTTATGGAATTTGAAAAATGCAAATTCCAAGCCTGGAAAGGTTTTGGGAACATAAAAAGGCCCAGAAAGTTTTGGAAAAGTCATGGAAATTATTTTTTTTAACACAGCATAATAATACAGTGCCTTGCGAAAGTATTCGGCCCCCTTGAACTTGAAGTGGAACGAAATTTATTGGATATTTCAAACTGTTGTAACAGATAAAAAACTGAAATTGGGCGTGCAAAATGATTCAGCCCCTTTACTTTCAGTGCAGCAAACTCTCTCCAGAAGTTCAGTGAGGATCTCTGAATGATCCAATGTTGACCTAAATGACTAATGATGAAAAATAGAATCCACCTGTGTGTAATCAAGTCTCCGTATAAATGCACCTGCTCTGTGATAGTCTCAGAGGTCCGTTTAAAGAGCAGAGAGCATCATGAAGAACAAGGAACCCACCAGGCAGGTCCCAGATACTGTTGTGGAGAAGTTTAAAGCCGGATTTGGATACAAAAAGATTTCCCAAGCTTTAAACATCCCAAGGAGCACTGTGCAAGTGATAATATTGAAATGGAAGGAGTATCACGAAGAGAAATCTACGAAGACCCGGCCGTCCCTCTAAACTTTCAGCTCATACAAGGAGAAGACTGATCAGAGATGCAGCCAAGAGGCCCATGATCACTCTGGATGAACTGCAGAGATCTACAGCTGAGGTGGGAGACTCTGTCCATAGGACAACAATCAGTCGTATAGTGCACAAATCTGGCCTTTATGGAAGAGTGGCAAGAAGAAAGCCATTTCTTAAAGATATCCATGAAAAGTGTCGTTTAAAGTTTGCCACAAGCCACCTGGGAGACACACCAAACATGTGGAAGAAGGTGCTCTGGTCAGATGAAACCAAAATCAAACTTTTGGGCAACAATGCAAAACGTTATGTTTGGCGTAAAAGCAACACAGCTCATCACCCTGAACACACCTTCCCCACTGTCAAACATGGTGGTGGCAGCATCATGGTTTGGGCCTGCTTTTCTTCAGCAGGGACAGGGAAGATGGTTCAAATTGATGGGAAGATGGATGGAGCCAAATACAGGACCATTCTGGAAGAAAACCTGATGGAGTCTGCAAAAGACCTGAGACTGGGACGGAGATTTGTCTTCCAACAAGACAATGATCCAAAACATAAAGCAAAATCTACAATGGAATGGTTCACAAATAAACATATCCAGGTGTTAGAATGGCCAAGTCAAAGTCCAGACCTGAATCCAATCGAGAATCTGTGGAAAGAACTGAAAACTGCTGTTCACAAACGCTCTCCATCCAACCTCACTGAGCTCCAGCTGTTTTGCAAGGAGGAATGAGCAAATATTTCAGTCTCTCTATGTGCAAAACTGATAGAGACATACCCCAAGCGACTTACAGCTGTAATCGCAGCAAAAGGTGGCGCTACAAAGTATTAACTTAAGGGGGCTGAATCATTTTGCACGCCCAATTTTTCAGTTTTTTATCTGTTAAAAAAGTTTGAAATATCCAATAAATTTTGTTCCACTTCATGATTGTGTCCCACTTGTTGATTCTTCACAAAAAATTACAGTTTTATATCTTTATGTTTGAAGCCTGAAATGTGGCAAAAGGTCAAAGTTCAAGGGGGCCGAATACTTTCGCAAGGCACTGTATGTGATTTAATAAATGTATTTCACGTCGTCCTAACCTCAACGTTCTATTCGGGGCGCGATATTACGAATCCCACTATGAACCACATAAATTGTCATTAATTTTATTGTTAAACCTCTGATGGTAAACTTTAACACAGATTTTTATTCTTATTGTATAATGTCGACAATTTCAGGAATACGTACGTAGTCATGGAAATTGCCGAAAAGTCATGGAAAAGTATGGGTTAAAATGCGTATGAACCCTGCCACTATTCTTCGTTTTATTTCCTTTCCACAGATTATTTGTAGCAGAAAAAATAAAACACAAGAAGTGAAGCAGAAGATAAGTGACTATTTGGAGGGTAAGGACACATACATTTCCTAAAACATTACTGGTTTTGTGTTCCTATTCTTCCTCTGCTTCCTGAAGGACACAGGCAAGTGCCATTTAGTGTACTTTGACACAGAGAGAGGCCTGATTAAATAGAAGCAACATGTGGCCGGGTTAGCTCAGTTGGTAGAGCAGGCGCACATATATAGAGGTGTATGCCCCGACGCAGTAGGTCCAGGGTTAGAGTCCGACCAGGACGATTTTCCTGCATGTCTCCCCCTCTCCCCTTTCATATCTAGCTGTCCTTTCCATTAAACGCTGAAATGCCCAAAAAAATCTTAAAAAATAGAAGCAACATGTTGCATCCTACAGTTTGAATTTGGCTGTGTGAGTCAATGTTGATTTTTATGATGTTATGGTGTTAGCCATGTTTGCTGATAGAAGGAATTGGGCTAAAAATAGCTGAATTTGGCACATGAAGTTCTGAACACTGTATATCTTTGCTCACTGTCCTGTGCACAAACTGACAGCACCATATGCAACAGACATTTTTTTAGGCCTTTATTTCCATAGGACAGCTGAAGACATGAAAGGGGAGAGAGAGGGGGAATGACATGCAACAAAGGGCCACAGGTCGGAGTCGAACCTGGGCCCGCTGCGTCGAGGAGTAAACCTCTATATATGGGCACCTGCTCTACCAACTGAGCTGTCCGGGCGTCCATGCAACAGACATTTGACAGCACACTAAATTAGTTTTTGTGTTAAAGCACACTGCCAACTTAAAGTTTGATTCCCACTGATGCCACCCTCGTTGAAAACCTATGCGGCCATTGTTCTGTAGTGCTGTGGATAAAAGTAATGTCCATCGATCTAAACTTTTAATTTTTTTTGTTGTCTCACAGACCGCTGCTTCATTCCGTTGCTGAGGGCGACGGACAACACCTCCCAGCCAATCATTGGTGGTCTGTGGTCACCCGAGTCCTCAGAAAGTCTCTCGATGATGCAGCTTCATAAAAGAAGCCCTATGGATCCCGTTATGACTGTCACAGCCTTTGCTGGCCCACTGAGTCCTTCTAAAGCAAGTTCTTTACCTGAGTACATGTCTCTGTTTGCTCATGTCCATCACCGCATCATAAAAAAACCTTTAGTGACCAGCGCATATTGTTTTTTCCTGTAGGCAGATGATTTTCGTCGGTCCTGGAAGACGCCGCCCAGAGACCGGGCAGAGCTTTTCCACCACATTCTGAAGTCTGATCCTGACCGCGGGGCAGAGAGAGTAGGCAGGTATGTCCAAAACCTATATATATCCTATATTCTGAAATATATTTTAAGACTACTGAAGGGCTACTGCTGTCGACTGCGATGCATAAAGACAATCAATGCAGGAAATACTTTTTGCACTAGCAGGATAAATGTGTCTTTGGGGATTATAGACATGTTGGGTTATGTATTACACACACTGGGTACAAACCTGGTTCAGCCTTTGTTAAATGTCATTCTCTCTCTCTCTCTCTCTCTCTCTCTCTCTCTCTCTCTCTCTCTCTCTCTCGCTCTCTGTGTTTAGCTTACCCTCATTCAATAAAAGGGTGAACAAAGTAATAGAAACACCTGTCAATACAATTCAATTGCACCACAAACTGCAGCCTCCAAAATGTCTGTTTCCCACAGATTAGAAAGCAATTTGTGGCGGGCGGGGGGGTGAAATACTTATTTTCTGTCCTCCTCTCCTACTTTTTCTTCAGTGCCTAAGGAATCTCTCGCTTTCTCTCCCAGTGTGTCTTCTGCTTGAGCAGCACTGGTTGAAGTCTGAAAATATTGTAAACAAATTAATAACATAACTAATTACACTGGTCAGACTGATACCTCCGGTTCAGGCTGGTCCTCATCCTCAACACGTGCCTTTTTCAGTCGCGGAAAATACTTTTCAATACTCATCTGGACTGAAGCAGCAAACATTCAGTGTAAGAGTAAAAAAATGACATAACATTATTAATAATAAGTTTATTTGATTCACAGCTGCTACATATAGTGTTTTGACCTCGACAACCCAACTGCATTTTACCACAAACTTGCGACTAGTTAACTTTCTAAAGCAGGCGCAATCGCTTGTTTGCTAATAGTTGTGCGTGCGTGCGTGCGGAGAGCAAGGAAAGGAAATGCAGCTGAACGAATACGCTGCGTGTTTTAAATGGCGTTAAAAAATAATAACAAAACGCAATATGTGGCGGCTGGTGTTGATTGTGTGGCGCACTGCCACAAATTAGTCTGTGTGGGAAACACTGAGTTGAATCATACCTCCTTTTTAAAACAATTTCAACAAAAACTGAACATTAACCTTCATGAAGGTAGAATCTATTGTAGGGCTGTTGGCATTATACTATTTATTTAAGCAAGATGTACTTAATAAAATGAGTGTAAATCCTTTCTCACAACCAGGAGAAGTGCAGCAAAATGAATATAAATATAAAATAGAGTGCATTGAAAACGTATGAAGACCTTGGCTTGCTTGGCATTAAACCCCTAATAAATTGAATTGCGATGAATTGCGACAGCAGATTATTCTCAGGCATAAATCAGTCTATAAAATTGCAGGGAAATTCAATCCAAATCAGTGAAAGGTTTTATTATCCAGCAACACTGAAAACACCAGCTTTTTACTAAGAAATGCAGAGAAATGTGTAATAATCTCAATGATAAGTCATCCTTTATCTCCAGAGACCTGGCTCATGAGATGGGCCACCCATGGGCTGAGTACTGGGACTTTTTGGACAGTTTTGTGGATATGTCTTCTAATGAGGGGCTCCGCAAGCTGGACGAGTACCTTAGCAAGAAGGATTTCAGCCCACGGACTTATGAAGAGGCTGGGGAGAATGAGACCAGCAACAGGTTCAAAACCCCCTCTCCAGGTACCTTCACCTGTTCTAAATCAGGGAAGCTGCAAGTCCTGGAAAAAAAAGCACACATTCTAGGTCATCTTCTCTGACTGAATCTGTTAATTGGCATTGTAGTGTAATCAGTGTTTTTAAATATAGCCTCTTGTATGATACAATAAGATATGAAAAGGACATGGAAAGGATTTTTGCAAAGCTGCGTAGTCTCCCACCATGAAGATTTATATGATAAGATTACACTGTAATAATGACTAGTTTTAAGTCTGTTTTGGTCATGCATCATCCCTGGTTGCAGGCAAGCCCAAAAAGTTCTGCAACTCCATCTCTGTTGGTGCCTTCCTAGACGAGGGGGATGACATCAGCCTCGAGGAGATCAAGAACCGGCAGAACGCAGCGCTCACCAGCATCACATCCTCCGCTGCGTCCATGGACTGCCTGAAGGGAGCCGTGGGTGGCCGCGAGTTCCATCACATCCTGCCCATGGCACTGCACCACCGCGGGGCTGACCTGATCGAGACGGCGGCCGGGCAGGACCTGCTATGCTGCTGCGACGACGGCCTCCTGTCGCCCGGCGTCGTCTGCAAAAACGGGGCGTGCTCCTCCTCCTCCTCCAGAGATAGGACTCACAACGGAGACAAGGTAACGCCCCGCACCTCCCCGTCCTCCTCCTGCCTGCTGTCGCCAATCTCCAACCTCATGGCGGAGTTTGAGCGCATGTCGCTGCAAGAGCCGCTGGACAGCCCCGCCAGCTGCAGGGAGCGCAGGAGCAGCGGCGGGAGCCGGCACAGGGAGTTCCGGGACTCGGCCAGCTCCTCCTCGGCCACAGACGTCAGCTCCGGGCTGGGCCGCCTGTCTCCGGGTCACAGCGGTCCGGACGTCGAGAGCGTGGAGGGGCCAGGCTGGAGAACAGAGGGCGGAGGGGCGAAGGAGAGGCGCAGCAGTGGCAGCTCAGAGGAGTACTTTGAAGCAGAGGAGAGCCTGGAGGTGCTGGGCAGGACTAGGGGGTCAGTGGCAGGGGGGCGCAACTTCTGTGCTAGGTCCAAGTCATGGGACCATGGGGGGAGGGACCTGAGCAGCTCAGGGTCCTCTGGGTCCTCCTATAAGTCCTTAGATAACTCCAACGAGTTCCTACCCAGGAACCCGCCGCACATTAGAAGAGGACTTTTCATTGACGGGTGAGTCACACTAGTTTCTCTGCAGAGAGCGATGATGTTGAGGGAACTTAGAGCTACTCAAATAGAAAATGCCCGTGATAATGTTAAGATGGTGTGTCAGACCTTTAGACAAAGTAGCAAGTTCTGTCTAATAGTTTTGGGGTACTATAGTCTCTAATTCTAGTCCAGACAAGGGTATACTGTACAGCGCCCCCCTGGTCCCACTTTGTCAAAAAAATTAATTATAACTATCTCGTGGCCTCAAGATAGTAACTCGTGGCCTCAAGATACGAGTTACTATCTTGAGGCCACGAGATACTATCTTGAGGCCACGAGATAGTTATAATTAATTTTTTTGTGACAAAGTGGGACCAGGGGGGGGGGTCCGTAATACTACGACATCAGCTG
Organism: Zingel zingel; assembly: GCA_023566125.1. Taxonomy (NCBI): domain Eukaryota; kingdom Metazoa; phylum Chordata; class Actinopteri; order Perciformes; family Percidae; genus Zingel; species Zingel zingel. The sequence continues at coordinate 30,905,491 of CM042314.1, forward strand.
ACAAACACTTGGACTGCTATTTGGGAAATGTGACAGGCTGCCAGTTACAAAAGATGATCCTAAACTTCTGAGTGGCAATGCTAATAATACATAAAAGTAGATTCATCTTCTGTGGTTTTACAGGGATTCACCATCCAAGTTGGACAGAGAGGTCTTTTCAGCGATAGAAGGCTTAGACGTCGATGCCCAGAAGTATCCCAGCATTCATAAGTGGAAGAGCACAATGAAGGCGTACTCGGCGTCAGACATGCAGAGGTTAGTAGGCGTGGCTGACCTTTTGTTGCAATGCGTATTCAGTATTTCCTTAAGGATTTTTTTTAGCAGTGGGGGCAGGTCTGTCCGAACAACAACACACACACAATGAGGCATATTTTCAGTTGTGGTTGAACTGTATTGTTTGAGGAACTATAGGGCACTTAACATCTACAACAGGTCTACACTTAGAACGGACCCACCGCGGTGACGTTTCTGGTGGAGCTGTTGGTTTAATAGTCGACACAGAACAAAGCAAACATTTTGACAATAAACTCCATCAACACAACAGTATGTGGAGTTAAACTGGACGGGCCCAACAACCTCTGAATAGTTCTACTTGTTGTTAAATTACAATGTGAGCGGCAGCCAACGGGGGGTGCATTATGTCAGCTGTAGGATCATTTAGAAGTCAACCGCCACTACATTTTTTTGTACAGCCCTATTTCTGATACCGTGGTGGCAGAAATGTTGTCATGGCGGGCCGCTACTACAAAATCAACATGGAGGAAACACTGGTATTGTTCTCTGTTATTGGTCTACTGGTTGTACTGTTTTGTCCTTGCCTAAAGAGAGATGGTTTTGGTTAGAGCCTGACCGATATATCAGCGGGCTGATATTATCGGCCGATATTAGGCATTTTCCAAACTATCGGTATCTGCATTTATAATGGCCGATAAATGAATATTTAAAAAAAATAAAATAAAAACTGACGAAACCCCCTTCAACCATGTTCTGAGTGTTGGTGTTGCATAGTTTGACCACCAGAGGACGCTCTGCAACCTCCCTGTTTAACCCTTTAAGTTTCAGATCTTAAGTTTGTATTTTTATACATTTTATTTATCAGAACTTTAATATATTTAGATCTTCCTCTGTTCTGTTGTGACAATAAAACAAACACGTTTATTTTTAAACTGCATTATCATATTATTTTAGTGAGGACTCATAAATAACTACAAATAACTAATGTTAGGGAAATCAGTTTGTTTTGTGACACGTTTCTGGATTTTTTTTTTTTTTTTTAAATGCATATCGGCCGATATATCGGAATATCGGATTTTTAAATCCCCAAATATTTGTATCGATATCGGCCTTAAAAATCCTTATCAGCCGGGCTCTAGTTTTGGTCTCAGTGGCTGATTAAATCGGATTATCAGATTAAAGGCTAAATACTGTAATAAATATTTATTGTGTGGGGAAACAATTAATTGTCAGAGCTCATTTTTGTTAAATACATGGCCTCTGTTGTCAGACTGTGATATTGACTACATTTACATGAGTACACTCTTTGTCTGAATATGCTTTTATGTCAGTCTGTCTCCTCTGACGGTCTTCCTACACCACACTGACATTATTTCTCTGGCCTACTATCTGAAATAGGAAATGACATTATATACTTATTATAGCTTGTAATAGTCCTCTATTTGACAAGAATGATGGTCACATAAAGGAGGTTAGTTGTTGGTACAGCAGAGATTCAACACGGAGGGTTTCAAAATAGTTTAGAAGTCCCTGTCCCCGCTTGTGTGCAGTGTCTTTAAAAATAAAATGGATTGTGTTCGATGGTGGTTATTGTGTGCTACAGGACAGTAGAATCTATACTTATTTTACCTTTTCAGTATTTGTAGCAAAGTACTGTAGAAGTAAACGCTGACTGGCGTTGATGTGTGTCCTCTAGCTGGCCCAGCCCTGCGGTGGTAAAACCACGACTCAGGATGCAGCATCAGACTCCCGGCTCCCCGGTCAGCTTCCTGATGTCTCCCACCGGCCGCTTCAGTCCCGCCCGGCACTCCGCCCCGACAGACTTCAGCCCCAGCCGTTACAGCCCTGCCAATGCTAGCTACATGCAGCGCATCCGCCTCAAGCACTTGAACGAGCCATCAATCTAACTAGCCCCCCCACCCACCACACGGCCATACCATCTCTAAGCCCTAACCCCGCTCTCCACCCTTCCCGATACAAATCCAGCTGTACCACGGGGGCTACACCAGAGCTCAGAAACCACATACCTAACAGAAATATGCACAAGTGTCTGGAAGATTTGTATTCGTGATGTATGGTACTGCTCCTATGTAATACAGGACTTCTCATCACGTTGGGTTGTGATGTACACTCATGAAAAGAGAACCTTGACAATGTATGTTCTGTATGGGTGTGGACCATGTTGAATTGACGGTAATGTTATTTGTGGCAAGTGTGAAGCACCTGTATCATAGCCTGAGTCAACTTTTTTTGAATATCGTGAATACAAGCCGCACTCCCCAAAGTTAGTTAATCACTAAAAGTATCCTCAACAGGATTCTGTCACTGAGGATGTTCTTTAAAAACAAAAATAAAAAAGTAAAATGTCAATATTTTAAAAGTAATTTTTTTGTATGTTGGGTCAGTAGCACAAAATTTTAATGTTTTTATTAATGGTGTTTAAACCGACTGCCATTTCCTATGTTCTCCTCAGTTCAGGAATTGCCTTAATTTTCTGAAGTGATGGACCAGTTCTGTCAGTTTGGACACGTTCTCTAACTCATACGTGAAATATCTGGAACATGGGGGGAAAAAACTGATTATACTAAGATCTTCCATGTTTTTTTTATTTTGTTCTTCAATAAATGGATACATTTTACATCTTTTCTCGGTGGTTCCTGGACATGTCTGGACTTTTCTTTTCTGCCACTACCGGCGGCCTTAGACTCTACGTTTTTTTAATTTTTTTATTTTCTTTCTCTTTTTTTCTATTATCTTTCATTCACAAGCATCTCCCACATTGTGAGTATGAATGACAACACACCCATCAGTAAAGTGTAATTTCAAATTTGTCTTGTCTGGGCTAAACCTAACAATTGTCCAGTCTGAGACTACCTTTAAGCTGTATTAGGCAATTTGTAACCACTAGGGGGCAGAAAGACAGCAACAGAATCCTGATGCAATTATTTAGCTTGTTATGGACATCTAGCTGACAAAGAAACTGCCTTAAGCTTACAGAGAACCTAACTGATTAGCTGAGAGCTACATAGAGTTGTATGTTGATTTCCAGTGGGATCAGCAGTACTCGCAATCCTTTTCACATTACAAAAAGTTTGATTCAGTGTTAATTTCAAAACTATTGCTTAATAGAGCTTTGATGCCCAAAGTTGTCATTAATCTCTTAGGTGGTTTAAATTGGCTTACAGGAAACATATGTTGCAGGTTCTTGCAGTTTTCTAAAACGTGTTAAGTCTAATGGTAGTATTTGAATGTACAAGAACCTGCTCTATACAAATTATTTATAATTTAGGGATAAATTCACTGCTGTACGAGGGCTTATCAGCTATGTCTAGGACAAAAAAAGCCAATCATTTTAAATATTTAGATTGCCTTTGTTCTGAATGTATATTTTTTTTGTGAACTAAACCTTTATCTGAGAGCACAAACTACTTCACTGAGAAGATTGTACTGTCATCCTTGTGCTCTCAAGTGACAGATTGAATTCTGGTCTCTGAATGTTTATGAATGTGGAACTTTGCAAAAATGCACCTAAAAAAACTTAAAACATGCTTCTTGTGCTTTTAGCATTCTGTGCTTTATAAAAAAAAATAACTAATGGTAAATTCTCTTTCTGTATGTCTAGACCTCATTTGCTTTCAACTAATCAATAAAACCACTCCTACTTTACTGCCAATGTCTTTTTGAATTTATTTCAGGAAGGAAATGGGACAGAAACAGCCATTCATTGGTTTCTTTTATTTACTACAGCTGCACCATACAACACAAGCCTCACACTTCAGCATACTGTAATGGCAGATGTGAAGCTTAGAACATTTGCATTTAAAACAGCTATACAAATACAACTTTTTTTGGTTTAAAAATCAGCCACTTGTGTAAAAATCCTCAGTTACATTCACGAGCAGCTGTTGATCACTTCTGCTGGCGCTCTATAGCACGGAAGTGATCACAACCGCCGAGTCTCTCGTTACATGATGGTAGTTCAATTACAAAATAATAACATCAAAACGTAATTTTCAAGACACTTAAGGAGAAAACTGAGCTTTGACCCTGCAACCGACTAACTGGGCATCAGAGTCCCAGAAACGTTGGGGCCGTCAGGTCCGTGTTAGTTTGTCCGGGGGCATGAATCCTGCGTCTCCCAGGGTTCTGAGGGCCACCCTGCCGCTTGGACGGATGGTGAGCCACGTGATGCTGCCGTTGTTCAAGCCCATACGTAGCCAGCCCTCTGGAGGAAACTGCAGAGCCCTGAGGGGACAAAAAGAAAGATATGAGCAGCTGAGAACTAGAGCTACTATATTTATTGACTTATTTAACAAATAATTTGATTTGTGTGTGATCTTGTCCTGTAAGTAGTCATTTGGAGGATATTAAAACCTTGTCAACATCACTAACTAGATGTACTAAATGTCCCTTTTCAACCAGATGCACAGTCACCAAGAAATGCACAAGGCTGCATGTAGCCACTAGAAGATTTACAATAAATAGGAATTTTCTTTTAAAGTGCTCATATTCTGCTTTTTGGCTTGTTCCCTTTCCTTTATTGTGTTAAATCTTTTTTGTGCATGTTAAAGGTTTACAAAGTGAAAAAGCCCAAAGTCCACCCAAAGGGACTTACCATCTCCAACAGAAAACACTGTTCACAAACTGCTCCAAACAGCTCTATTGTAGTCCAGTCTTTACTTCAGAGACAAACGTGGTCACTTTGGAACACACGTTATAATGCTCGCCTAGCTGCTAGCATGGCACGCCCTCATACTCTGCTTCTGACTGGCTAGTAGTCCTTACCTAGGTACTGTCAGGGCACGCCCTCATACTCTGCTTCTGACTGGCTAGTAGTCCTTACCTAGGTACTGCCAGGGCACGCCGTTATACTCTGCTTCTGACTGGCTAGTAGTCCTAACCTAGCTACTGAGTGCGACTCCCAACAAAGATGTTACAGCAGTGAGAGGTCTCACTCTGTAGCTAAAACAGAGAGCTCAACACACAGGGTGAAAAGAGGAGCTGCAGCAATGTGCAGTACAACAAAAATATGGTGTTTTTTGAAAATTAAACCATGTAAACCTATTCGGATATAACCTCTAAATACAATTACGAACCTGAAAATGAGCATAATATGAGCACTTTAACACAATTTGATTTGTGTGTGATCTTGTCCTGTAAGTAGTCATTTGGAGGAGCTCCAACTAGATGTACTAAATGTCCATTTTCAACCAGATGCACCGTCACCAAGAAATGCACAAGGCTGCATGTAGCAGCTAGAAGATTTACAATAAACAGGCATTTTCTTTTAAGAATTCCATTAAGAGCACAATGACACAAGTGAAGCACATACTCCATCAAAAAAGAATCTTATGAAAACCAAATTGCGGCATAGTTTAAACACAATGGTTAGCAAAGCGAGAACACACAGCTGAGCTGCGACCACCGAGTCCGCCGGCGGCACAAACCTGCAGACAAAATAGCGGATGACATTGGCGTGACACACGATGATCTCGTAGCTGTCCTCCTTCTGCTTGGCGTCGGCTCGGTGGATGTAGCGGCGGAACGCTGCCTCGATGCGAGCTCCGTCTTCGTGGTACTGCTGGAGGACGGTAGAGAGGTTGAAAGCTACCGTTGTCACATGAAAGGGTTCTGTTCGAGCCCCCTCGGTCAGTACACAGTCAATGCATGATGCTGCGGTGCATTGTGGGGAACGTATGAAGAGTTTAGTTCAGCGCAGAGGCGGGGGAGAGAGAGATACCCATTTCTCTTCGGGAGACTTGTTTAAATTATGACAAATACGCTATATACACATTAGATTTAGTTCATACTTTTTTCTTTCTTCGTTTTCTGATTTTAACGCTATAAAGGCCGTTGCCGTGCTTACATCACTCCCTTCCCACTTACTGGCCACTTCGCCAGTGTGAATGCAATTGGAAAAAACGGTTTTGGGGGAGAGTAGTTAGTAGATCTGTTTAGAAGTGGACTGTTCCTAGAACTAAGTTCCTGTAACTACTTGGTCGGAAAGCGGCTAATGACCTACATCATGTTTTTTTATCCTCCATGTCCTCTTTGGCAACTGCATGGAGGACGGTGGTGGGAAAATCAATGAAGGCTTGTATCATGTGGACGCACCAACAGTTTTGTTGTCATTACTTAGAATTCCTCATAATTTGTTTTTGCATTTGCTCAAACTGTCACTATATCCCGACAGTACTACATGAATCTGATAACCTGGGGGGGAAATAATCCCGTTCCTCTGCCTCCTCCTGGTGCTCTCAACGGCGTTAGGAAAACAACCAAATCGGAGCCGAGGAGTCTCTTAACGCGGTGTCAATTAGAGATGTTGCGATACCGGTATCGGCTCCGATACTGCCTAAAATGCTGGTATCGGGAAGTACTGGAGTTTATGCACCGATCCGATACCACATGATACAGCCCTAGAAGAAAATCTACATTAAAGTAGTTTATTTATGTTCTTTTTCCGTTATGACTGACTGTCAAACTGCAGAATAAAAGAAAGTTCTGGGGCGTTCATTGTTAGTGTTTGTTCATGTTTCACAAAGAGTTTAACCTGAGCCAGACCGACAACAAAGATAGAAATCATATCACATCCATACAGGGATAGTAGTATACACTTCTTAAAACATAATAAAATATATGACACACTGGTACCGGCCGATACGCAAGTTCAGGTATCAGAATCGGTATCGGGAAGCAAAAAATGGTATCGGGCCATCTCTAGTGTCAATGACTGCTCGTGAACTGCGGTCAAACTGTAAAACTATGCAGCGCTGATCAAATATGAATCAAGGTTCTGTTACTGCGTTGTCTATTTCTCACACGTGCAAAGGTTTTCAGAAACATATTTTAGTGTCCCGTCGAGTTGTGAAATTCTGAATCTTGATTCATAGTTGATCAGCGCTGGACCACAGTTCACGAGCAGTCATTGACATGACGTTGGAGACTTCTTGGTCGGGATTGGTTTTTAATCTCCAGGCGCGGTGCAAACTTGCAAATCCCATTAGGAGGGGGCAGAGGGAGGAACACATGATCTGTCTCATGTGCTTCTGTCAGGCTATAGTGACAGTTTCAGCAAATATGACAATTTTTTTATAAAAGATACTTACTGCACCTTTAATTATCCAATCATGTCCAACATTTGAAGTTGAAGTAAATGACATAAAGATGGCCAAAATCCACCTGCGTGGCTAGATATCATTGGGGTATGTTTTTGCAATGGGGTAACACCTAACCCTTTAAGTCCACAATAGAGTCCATATTTAATGCTGCTTTCTAGACTTTATCTGTGTACTATTGGACTTATTTACACTACCACCATGACACACTGTCATAGAGCACCTGACCATGCATACTGAATCACAGGGTCAGTCCCTGCACTGTCACTGCAAGCCTCATGCTTATACAGCCCTCAGTACATTCATGTGGATTTTTTATTTAGTATCTTTTCTTTTATTGTCCATATTATTCATGTGGATTTGTTATTTTATCATCCTGTTTATGATGTATGTGTGTGTTGTGTGTGATGCCTTTAAGCTACTGGGACCTTGAATTTCCCCTTGGGGATCAATAAAGTATCTATCTATCTATCTATCTAATAAATGTACCAACTGGTTATTTAGCAACTGATTACGTAACAATGGCAAAATGTCTATTTAAATGAATCAACTAATAAAAAGATTGATCCTCAGCTGCAAGACTTTTTTTAAACTTTGGCATGTTGGTAATCGACTCTTCTTATGACCCATTCCTGTGGCAGTGCACTGAATGTATTGTAAACATGTAAAAGTAAATAAAATAAAAATAAAAACTATTGACAGGACATGTGCGCGGACATGTGGGCAGCAGAGCGCTACAAGGATATGCAAATGATACAGAATCTCAGGCCTACAGCACGCTCTAGATGTAGAGTGGTTGCAGCGTCTCTCACCACAGCGTCGGGCTTCCAGTGAGTGACCGGTGGAACCGGCTCGATAGGTGCACCCTCTCTCAGCAAATCACAGCTCACCAGCTCCACTCCTAGACCCGTACCATATCCGGGGCGAAACAAAAATGTTAATATACGTTTGTGATGGTCAGCATTTCTGCACCAGCTTTAATGTGTGCCATACAGAAGCATACGACAATGATAAAAAGGGATATGAATACAGGGTTTTCCCCCAAAAAAGTTGTTTAGCCCAGTGGGCTTTTTTTATGACTAGGGCCCGGAGCGTTAATGTAGAGCCCAATAGTTTCTGAGGTAACAGAATCATGGACGGAATCATGAAATTAAGAATTTAAAAAGCTATCAGACAGACTCCATAGGGGCTGACATTTAGTCAGTGCTAAAAGCTAACTGGAGATTTGAGTAAGAGTATGACTACGTTTAGTTGAGTCGCCCTACTGAAACTGTAGTTTAAAAAAAATTATTAAAAAAAAATACATTAAGAAATAATTCCCAGTGGCTTAGGTAGGGCTGGGCGATATATCAATATATCGTGATATGAGTTCAGATATCGTCTTAGATTTTGGATATAGTAATATCGTAGTATGGTAAGTGTTGTACATAGTATGTATTTTCTGAACTTACCAGACTGTTCTAGACCTTTACCCACTTAGTCATTATATCCACATTACTGATGATTATTGATCTAATTTTATTTTAATTCTTTGATCTAATATTTTGTAAAAGCACCAACTGTCAACCCTACAATATCGACATTGAGGTATTTGGTCAACAATATCGTGACATCTGATTTTCTCCATATCGCCCAGCACTAGGCTTAGGTCTGGTGGGGGGCAACTTAGGCCCGGTGAGGGTTAGGGTGTTTTTCTTTTACCGCTATTGTTCATAGAAAATTGTATAAACTGAAACAGTGCTTAGAGCAACAGAGATAAAAATAGATGATCACATTTACTTTCCAGACTGGTGTTAGACAGTGCAGCTCTATCCACTACCTGAGAGGTGTTTGCTGATAATATTTGCAGTCTCCGTGGCCCTGGCCATGCTGGAGTGGACCAGAACATCATACTTGAGTCCCAACGCTGCCAACCGCTTTCCCGTGAACTCAGCCTGCTCACGACCTGGGAAGTGGAGACACAAGGGTCATTTTAAAAACAAATGTTTACGGAGCGCCTGTTCACTCCCTATTTAGCCCCATTGTACCGAATTTGGTTGCAGTTCCACCAGGGTTCCAATGGGGGTGATCGCGGTACAGTGCAAAATGAATGGGAGTCTATGGAGCTAGACGGCTAAATGTGTCTCTTTTGCCTGATTGCCGTTGAGAAATCTCAGATTTGATTGTAGTTTTTGCAAGTTCAACGTGGATTATAGGTCAAAAGTTGAATGAATGAGTACTTGTGTCCTTTCAATTTCTTACAGGTTGAGTCGTTGTTGCCCATAACACGCTAGCTGCTGCTAATGAATGCTGATTGGTCAGTGAAGGAGTGATTACAACTAGAGATCCCGCTTGATGGCATCCAAAGCGGAACCAGAATGTCAGAGCCCGTCTAAAACATTAGCAAACCAAACCTCTTTCCAGCACGTGTACTGACAGGGAGAGCCTAACCTGTCAGCTGTGTTGTCGATGTCTCGAGAGAACAAAGGAAGTGACTCAGAGCTCGCCGTAAATCAGTATCTCTGGCCGTACTATGTGTATGACGTCATTGACATTTTAAAAGGCTTTTTAGAACAAAAAAGCCACAAAATCTAACACCCAGCAGTGTGTATTTTCTTTGCCTCCCCTTTCGAATGCAACATTCAAATTACTAGACAAAAAAATGATATCCTGAGAAAAGTGGATTTTGAGGGGCATTATAGCTCCATAGACATCCATTCATTCTGCACTTGCCTGTGAGCACCCTCATATGGAACCAGAGTGGCACTGCAACCAGTTCAGAAGCCGGAAGTTTCCCGAGAGTGGAAGTTCTCCCCTTATTAGACATTCTCTGGTGGTACAGTACACACGCTATTATGCTATCAGAGACAGAACAGTACTTTATTGAAGCTAGATCCAAGAATCAATGTGTTTCCTCAGTGTGACTGAAATTACTCTCCAGACTGCTGTCTGTCTGGTCAACTTTCCATGTGACTTAAGTGGAAACAAGGACCTAATGGAGTGAGGATCCTCTCCTTGTCGCTGTTCCCACTCAGGATGTACTGGGAGTGTCTGATGAGGAGAATGTTGCGTGTAGCTTTTGGTTTGCTGTTGTCCTGCTCGGAGCTGGGGTCTTCAGTTGCATTTTCTTTCTTCTTCCCATTGGTCAGTGCAGATGGGTCTCTCCTGAACAGAGGTAAGACGAGGTGATCTGCAGATTAGGAGTGGCTTTGTCTGACATGGTTAACTTGAGGGGTGGAAAACTGGGTTAACTATGATTTAAGATGATTATACTGAGTATAATACTATAATATCAGTATAATACTTTGAGAAACTTCTAAACATCTTGTTTTGAAGAAACCCTACGCCAACTCGCATCACTGTGACTCGATCTCACAAATCCTTATGGTCCCCAGATTCATGCATCCAATTCACCACCTCAATTTAGCAAGATATTGAAATGTTGGTTAAGCGTGCAGTTTACTGTCCCAAATTCCCCATACAATGTCCTTAATTATGAACGTGCTAAACCACCTGTGCTACCCTAACCTGTCTCAAATAAGACACTCATCATTTGGGACACTAAACTGCACGTAAGCCGAAATGTTGTCCAATATACGTTCGTTTCACAAAAATCAACCTACATTTCACCGTGGTGGATAGCCTGTTATTAAATTGATGTAGCCTAATATTTGACAGAGATTTGGAGTGGAAATGGAGGGAATATAATTCTATTGATTACGTCCAAACAATCAAACCGTTAAGCGACAGCGTAACGTTAGAGGCACGTACTTATCCCAGTTAAAGTCCCAGGCGTGTCCAGTCGGTGCTGGCGTGTGGCTGGCAGGTGTCCACGCCGGCTGCGCAGCTTGAAGAACAGTGAGTCTCGACCACCGACTCCCTGCCTCTCCGCGTTGCTCACCGAAGTATCCGCGGGAGTCAGCAGCAGCAGCGGCGAATACTAAGACGGCAGAGCCTCCAGCGAGCCCACAAACAAGTTTTAAAGTTTTCCTGTACGACATCCTGCGAGCCGCTGAGCAAGCAAACTATTGCTAGCTAATTAGCTGAGCTTAACAGGCTTAACGTTACCAAGCCGGAACGCTATCCCTCCTTACAAATGTATTGCTTTCTTCTGCTTAATGGCGTTTGACTGTTAATTCCAACTCCAGCAAGGGAAACTAAACACGCTTTTTGTGGTACAACATCTACCGGGTGGCGGCTCTGGAAACTAAAAATACAGACAGAGCCAGCAAGCTAATCTAGGCAGTTTTCTACAAACATTACAGTGGCCCACCAGAACCTTCTTCTTCTTTGACGTATAACGGCAGCAGGCTTCCTTAGTGTTACATTACTGCCATCTTCTGGAGTTGGTTCACTCCTACAGTCTCGGCACTGTTTTACTGAACTTGCACGTTGCAATTATATGTTTTTCTAAATCATTGGTTGTCAAACTTTTTTCAGTAATGTACCCCATTTGAACTGTGTTTTTAAGTCAAGTAGGCCTACCCCCTACCCAGCGATAGATTTACTAAACAACAGCCATGTAACTGAAAAACATTTAAATGCTGATGAAAAAAGGCGGTAGAAAGAAGGAAGTAAGGCAAAAATAGGTGGAAAATAATAGAAAAAAAAATAGAAAACAGCAACAAAAAATTCGTATAAAAAAGTGACAAAAACCTTGAAAAAGGCGGAATTGTTTTTTGAAAAAAGCGACAAAAACTTTGACAAACTTAGAGAAAAAAAGAAGACAGAAGAAAAAAGGAAGGAAGGAACAGGTCGAAAATAGTGACAAAAAGCGACAAAAACTTTTAATAAATGACAAACTTCAAAAAACAGCGACAAAAACTTAGAAAAAAGCACTGACGTAGCCTACCCCCTGCAGTCCTCCAAAGAAACACTGCTCTAAAATTAGTCTTTCATTCACCATTCCTTTCATCGCTAGCTATTTCAGGTTTAGTTTTCTCTATGCCTCGTCCTCCCTCCTCAGAAAACCTATTAGAACTGTGTACCTTAAAGGGGCTGTAGGTAAGATTGGGAAGATCCAGGACTTAGCCAAAATATTTGAACATCAACAACTTATCAGTCCCTCCCCCACACAAGGGAGAATGAATGTGTGTGCATGAGCAGTGATTGACACGCAGTTTGACATATATTATACTTGTACCATGGGTTAGAGAGAAACATATTTTCAATTGCTCTGTATGTCTGGCACATATTGCAGAATTGACAATAAAGTTGACTCTTCCTTAAACTTCTCTGAGTTAGTAGTAGTAGTAGTAGTGTAGCTAATTCTGTCACTGAAGCATGAATGTTTATACTGATGCCATCACTAAATTCCTCTCATCTAACAAACCTTCTATGACTGGCCATTGCCATTAGTTTGAATTTAGTTTTGTGCATTGGTGTCCCCACACCACACAATGCTTGGTCTTCTTTGTCCATTTGTTAAAATGTGTTTAATTCTATTCTCTTACCAGGGTTATAATCATTCACAACCACTAATTCCTTCCTTTCAACCCACACTTCAACCACCACCACGTAGCTACTGCAGTTCATTTCCTGTACCCAGTAGTACTATAGGGAGTCCCTTGTCTAACAAAAGAGACACCTCCCCCTCCGCCCCCCATCTTTATCATCTCCACAGTTACAGCATTTTGTTCACACTTTCCATAACAACCACGTTCACCACACCCAGTACATATTCTCTGTCCTTTTGGCTACATAACCAAATGTCACCTAGGCTTTGATATATGCTCTTCCATTCAACAAATCTCAGACTTCTTGTATCTCTCTCACCACTGCCTCTTCTTTGCACTCACCTTCTCTCCTCCCGTCACTTGTCTCTTTCTGGATTTGACAATTGAGGAGTTTGATGCGGCAATAAAGAACATGGCCTTGGGAAAATCACCTAGTCAAGATGGCCTTACAACTAACTTTTATCAGTTTTTCTGGACTGATATAAGAGAATTGCCTTTTGAAGCATTATAAGACTACAAAATAATACATTATTGACTACAATGAAACAAGGTATACTTACTTTATTACCAAAAACAAACAAAGATAAAACACCAACTGCTCTGGAGCAGAGGTTACTTGGCTGGGTTTAATTCAACCTGCTTTTGTGCAACCAAGTCAAGGCTAAATTCACCCAGGATAACGTGAATATCCCGACTTAATCCCTTATCCTGGTTTTGTGCAATAGCCCTCCGGCAAAAAGAAGCGCCCTTAAACTTGTTGAATTACTTAAAGTTTGTATTGATTAAAGCTCTCCATCTTATTCATTTTTGTTAATGTATAAGTTTATTAACTTTTTGTTATTTCCTATATTTTATGTGTATGCTGCTTAGAATAATTTGTAAAATGAGATATAAAAATGCCTGCTTTGTATTTGAAAGCATATAGCAATAGCGATTGTGGCAGTAGCTCAGTCAGTAGGGAAGGTTGCTGGTTCAAGTCCCCATATGGACCAAAGTATGGTGGTGGACTGGTAGCTGGAGAGGTGCCAGTTCACCTCCTGGGCACTGCCAAGGTGCTCTTGAACAACCCCCAACTGCTTGGGGTGCCTTTCCATGGGCACCCCTCTCGCTCTGACATCTCTCCATTAGTGCATGTAGAGGTACTGAACATATGTGTGTGTGTGTGTGTGTGTGTGTGTGTGTGTGTGTGTGTGTGTGTGTGTGTGTGTGTGTGTGTGTGTGTGTGTGTGTGTGTGTGTGTGTGTGTGTGTGTGTGTGTGTGTGTGTGTAATTCAGGCCTGTGTGTAATAACAACAACAACAACAGAGTGAAAACATTGTAATTTCCCTTGCGGGATTAATAAAGTATAAATTATTATTATAAAAAATAAACACCGCAACGATGACGACTTCCGCTCCACACGTCGCGTCATAAATCCCAACATGTGCCACTTGAGGGCGCTCTAATCCCTAAATCACAGCAGCACCTACAGCGGAGTAGCCCTGGTTATTACTACTATAAACTCCATTCAACATGTCAGTGGGACCATTAGCTTCTGAGACATTGGTTTACAATTAAAGCCGCACAAATCAACACATAGCCTAATTTCAGTAGGCCTAACATTATCTTCACACTGCCCTGCCCCTGCTTGTTTGTTGGTGATAGGACTGTGGCTGGCAGGGGAAGAGTCATTTTAGCAACTTGCATAAATCGCTTTTTGGTAATGAATAAGTAAACCGAATGCAAGAGTGGAAATCGACTATTTGCCAAAGCAACGATGCCTGCTTTGTACATGTGTACGCATGTAAGCAAATAAAGCAACATCAAACTGCAAGATTTTAAATGAAGTTTGGCGTTGCTCTCTCCGCCAAGAGAGCACTACTAGGCCTACTGCCTATCCGGACCAGAACTATAGGCTACCTGCAGAGCAGCTTCCAAAACACCGCACAGCTTGTCTTCTTAATGCTGTTAGACTCATTTACAGCTAAATTGATAGAGTCTGTGAGCATTTTGCGAGAAAAGTAGGCTTTTCTTTTTTCTTTCTACTACTATTTAACTTACTTATTTTACTATTTATTTACTTAATTTTTAACGTTATTAATACATTCTGTGTGTATATGTTTATATTTATATTGTTTATATTCTTTTTTATCCTTCTTATATTTGAATGTGTGACATGCACCAACAGCACCATGACAAATTCCTTGTATGTGCAACATACTTGGCAATAAAGCCCTTTCTGATTCTGATTCTGATTCTGATTCTGATTCTTTAAATTCGAGAAATATCCTGGGTTAAATTTTTTTTATTTTTTTAAAGAGTACAGAGTGACTAAATGTTTTCCGATGAAAGCATTAAATGCAAGCTAATCAACATTTTTCTTCTGAAGACACTTGCAGGGTTTGCACACAGGCTCCACCTTTCCAAGCGGTTCAGTGACCTCAGCAGTGGGCTGGATTGGAAGGGTGGGATTTCAGGCGGCTTCGAGTGAGCTGAGCTGAGCTGAGCTCTGTGTATTCCTGCCTCTCTATTTTAGGATCTATGCGGCTTCAACGATAGCATAGACGGACCGGTTGCACCTTTTAATAGCCATAGAAACTTCACACTGGATCTTTTTTCTACATGCGACTCTAATCGGAATAAATAATTGAGGAATGTGGAAATTACAGAATGCCCAACAGCGCTGGAAAGAGATTTAAACCCACCAAATACATCCCAGTGTCCACTGCTGCCACACTCCTTGTGGGATCGACCACTTTATTTTTCGTCTTCACGTAAGTTTGCATCGCTTCTTTCGCTTCTCATTCGTCGCATGCCGGCGGGTTTTCCTAGTGTGTGTGCGTGTGCGTGTGCGTGTGCGTGTGCGTGTGCGTGTGTGTGTGTGTGTGTCCAGATTACACAGACATGAGTGGATTTGCAGCTCAAAGTTTGCATGGGTGGATTCAGTCACTTCAGGTAGAATAAGGGATTTTATAGTTTTAGAGTATTATATTTCTATCCCAACGGGGAATCTCGCAGCGGTGTCTTAAACTGCCTTCCCGTGCAGCCTTCAGACGCACCATTTCGCCGTAGCTAATACCTGCAAGGTAAACTTCCAATAAACCATCTAAGTTTAACAACGCTATAACCGTGCAGGAGACCACAGTTTAGGCCGCAGTTACTCACTTTCCAATGAAGAAATGCCGCAGGCAGTTGATACAATTAAAATGGTTGCATTGTGTTTAATACATGCTCACTCAGCTGAGAGAGTTCCAGGGTCACACAACCTGTTAAGAGGCATTAGAATCATTCTAAGCCTGGGGTCCCCAAAGTGGAGTCCTGCAGGAGAACCCAGCTAGGCTTTTTGGCATCTACCACCATGTCTCACCCTATAGCCTATACAGCAATTTAGGTTTTCCTTTTGGAGGGAATGAGGATTATTGGCGACCACTAACCAAGTCCAAACAGGTCCTTTACTCTCTCAAAAGCAGATATTAATTCACTTATATGAATGTCTATGTTCTGACAAGCAGGTGATAGTCAGTGGTTCATCCTTGCACCAGCTGCAATCAGGATGATCACATACTGTAGTCAGTCACGCAGCCAGCATCATTGTCCCAGACCCCTCCATCTGATGAAAGAGTAAGTTAGTGCTATCAATATAATATAGAGCCTGCACCATAGAGAGGGAGATGCATCTGATCTGAATCATCATTCCCACATACAGTACATGCTCCTCTAGTGCCAACCCCCAGGTGAGTGGATTATTGGTGAAATTATCAGCTGCAAGGAACCCAGGGGGGGGGTTTGAAAAACATGTTGGAAACCTCTGACCTGGACTGAGGACTATAGGGATATATCATCCAACCTTTAGCCTATGCAGTCGTGTTGTCTGCCAAAGTTTAAACCCGCTAAATGTAATTACTTGCCCTCCAAGGGCAGAAGGATTTTTACAGTGTTTTAAAGACCTTATGTTGCTGTGGCTAATAGGAACATGTTGGGTGTGGAGATGATGTTTCTATCATTTCTAACACATATTTTTATTCCAATTACTGTAATAGCTGTTGTTGATCTAAGTGTGTGTGTGTGTGTGTGTGTGTGTGTGTGTGTGTGTGTGTGTGTGTGTGTGTGTGTGTGTGTGTGTGTGTGTGTGTGTGTACCATTAAATCATGTATTGCTGTAAGATACAGAAGTGTGATACAGAGTGTGTTCCTCACTAATTGTATGGACAATAAAATGCGGGAAGACACAGAAAACGCTTAAACTGCACCCTGAAAGGTTCAGCAGCCTCAGTCTCAGGGCAATGACCGAGACTGAAGGAAACATATGGTGTTTGCGGGTAGCATCGGTAGGATGGATTGTAGCTTTAAAAATACCAGCACTCCTCGGTGTAATGTCTAGGGCTTTGCATAAACAAATGCACTCATTTACAAGTCTTGGTGTTGAATGAATGTGTTATGATTTAATAAGAGATCTGCATATTGTATATATATTGTTCGCAAATAGCAGAAGTCAGAATTATTGCTGCCCAGAGGCTTAAAAAAAATATACAGTATAGCATATTACACATTAGTTGTTCTTTTGTTGGGGTTCACATCAGGCTACACATTAACGTTCATCCCCCCAGCAGATGGTTCAAGGGTGAGGATTAAGACTTTACTCGGTTGCTCCTTCTTTTCCCAGTAAAAGGTCTGGAGGATTGAGTCACGTATAATGGAACCCCCTGGGCAGCAGTGCACAGCCAAACTAGGCCATATCTCCTCATTCTTATAGAGTGTATCATGTTGGACCCAGTCTAGCCTTATGGTATGGTATCTAAAATGTCTTAACCAGAATAACGTACAACAAGTGCAAAAGTAGGAACATTTTACATTTCTATTTTGGCAACTTTGTTTGGTAGCCACAAGCTTGAATGTGCAGGGGTTAAAGCTAAAGGACTAGTCCCTCATATACGCTCAAGTACAGCCGAGTGCCGGGGACACAGATCTTTTTTTATTCCTAGGCCGCAGTGTGTTAATGGTCTCACTGTTGCCAGCAGGCCACTTGGTGTCATATGGGCAATGGAGGATGAGACTTGGGGCCAGCACTGGCTCTCACACACACACACACACACACACACACACACACACACACACACACACACACACACACACACACACACACACACACACACACACACACACACACACACACAGTCCATGGTGTGTTACTGTGTTTGGCTTACTGACGCCTGACAGTTTGTATTTCCCACCGAGATTGAATTAGAACACATTAGTACAGAATTATTTATATCTGCACACAGCATGACCACGACTCATCACAAAAATACGGATGATAAATTAAGCTTTTAGTCATGGTTTAGCCATCATAATATTATCCCAGCCTTATCTGGGTCTACAGCAAGATTCTATTATACAGTAGCTTAGGTATCTCGCTGTGTCTCAATTTGTCCCAGTTCTGTATGGCTGCACTGAAGAAGCTTTCTTTTTACCATCATCACTGCCCTTGACTGTATGCCAAAAGGATAACCTGTTCAGGAAACGGAACTGCCAGGGTGACCATTATCATTTGTTGCTGAGACTAATAGTCCATACTTTGGAGTATGCATGGATAGATGTGTGAAAACTATCAATTGATCATCTGGACAAGACCTCTGTTCAGCAGTTTTTGCTGCGTGAAGGTGAATTATGAGAGAGGCAGTGAGTGGTGGAGCCACAGCCACCAGGCTGAGAGCAGAGCTGCACACGAGAACAGGCCTGTCAGGAATCTAATCTTCAGCTTCCACATCTGTTTCCTCCTTTTCACTGTATAGCCATTGAGTCAGACTTCATTCAGATTCTAACGAATGCATTGTTTTGCATTTGTGCTCCACTCAGAGGTTCTTGTCGAGAGTTTTAAAGTTGAGAGTGCGGAGTTTTCGAAATATGGGAACGAGGGGGACGATAGACAAGTGCTCCTATGTTTAACCTTTTTAAGGTTCTATATCTTGGCACATGTGGCACTTTAAATGGTTAAATATATAGCCATTTTACAGGGTTAATTGTATAGAACCTCTGTATATAGTTACCTCATTTACACAGTACAGGAACTTGCTGTTTTCTCATGCAACTCGCGTCTCGCAACAAGTTTCGTAGTAAAGCAGAAATGTAGCACAACGCCTCATTTAGACTCAACTCACTTTTGGTACCGGGTGCTTTTTGCTATTTCGTTTTTCACTGTGGATAGTACTCTCTCAGTGAGGTGGAATTCACAGCTCATCGCTATAACGCCGAGTGAAACTGCCATAACATCATCTTCAACATTCTCTGGATCCTTTCATTGGCAACGATGTCTGCACTTCGTCAATTGTACTGTGGTGTGCTTTAAAAAAAAACTGCAGTTGCTGTTGACAGTAGCTTGGCTATTTAAAAATGGCGGGTTTGTGCAGGATTATCTGTGTCGCGCCAGTGATGATTCTCTCTGACCAATCAGTGGTCTGCAGTCTTTAAACTCCACCTTCTAGTATCGGCTCAGCTCACTCGGAACCTCGACCGAGGTGGTACCAAAAAAAAAAAAAAAAAAGTACCAGTACTTACAATACTAGCCACAACTTTTCGAGTTCAGCAGAGCCGTGGCATGGAAATGCGGCATAAGAAATAAGGATACAGAGATACTGATGCTAAGAAAAGGTGTCTAGGATAAAACACACCGTATTTATTAAGTGAAAAGTTAGATTTTTACAAGTTGTATGTTTTTAAGCAGCGTTAGCCAAATACACCTCATATTGAGCAAAGTATTACAAAGTATATTGAACTGTTTTGTGGCAAATATTTCTTTGAGAGATATAACTCCTTACAAACGTTTTTTAATGAAATACAAAATGTTTAATTTAAATGCTTATAATGTGATAAGTCCCCTTAGCTTTATGATTTTATTATTCCTATTTACTTTTATTTTTTATTTTACCTTTTATTTAACCAGGAAAATCCCATTGAGATTAAGAACCTCTTTTTCAAGGGAGTCCTGGCCAAGAAGCAGCAAAAAAGTGAAAAACAGTTACAAAAGATCAACTCAAGTGCTCTCAATCTGGACTTAAAAGCGTTCAATGAAAGTAATTCAGTCAATTTCCAGTCTTTTTGCAACATGTTCCATGTGTGGGGGGCTGAATGGACAAAAGCCCTTTTTCCCAGTTCTGTACGGGCGAGCAACAAAAGATCATTCAAACGCAAACAGTGAGAGCCAACACTCCTCCGTGAGATTAAGTTACGGATGTAGGAAGGCAAAAGACCAAGCATGGCCTTATAAATGAAAGTATACCAGTGACCCAAAGAAGGCCATCCCACTTGAGAATACAGTTCACAATGATGGGTCAAGACCCTACAATTAGTAATGTATTCCTGAACATTCAGCATGTGGCCAGAGGTGTTGGAAATCACAATTTCTGTGTCCGCCTGTCCCCTCTTCACTCTGCTGTATGTAACTTTGTGTGTCTTATTAATTGAAGTTCTAAAAGCATAATTGAATGTTGGGTCAATGATCCTAATCCGCGTCCTGCTTGTGATTATGTATGCAGAGCTGCTGTCGTCTTTTTGTCAAAGAGTTCTGTAAAGAAGCTTGTAACTATTAATGCCTCCCTCTTGTGTGGCATAAGTGGCTGTGAGCCGCCCCGTGTTTGACTGTAGTTAAATTAACTGTTGGTTTAACCCGGCCTGTTTATGCTTGGTGTGGGAGCCAGACCATCTTGGTTGCCTGTTTTAAATATTGCTCATATAACACTGGGACTGATTTGGGTTTAGTTTGTTTATTTAAATAATGTGATCGAGGATATATTGCCAAGTTTGAGATGTGGCAAGAGCGAAGTGTTTCTCAGAAGGAGGAAATCACCCATCGACATGAATATGCTTGTAGCTCTTTCAGTCTCTCTGCTCGAGCAAGCATCTATCAAAGCAAGAAACCAGAGAGTCTCGGCCTCCCTGATGTGATACTCATGTACAGCATACTGAGACATAAACAGGACTTTTGTGACATGCTTGCACAACTTTAACCTCATAGTTGAGCTAAACAAAAATATTCCATGACTTTCATGAGATCAGGACATTTTAGCTCCTTAAGGCAATGCTCATCAGTATTCGTCTTCAGTATTGGCTTACATATTACTAGGGATCAGCTGATACTGGTTTTTCAAGACGATACCGATTATTAGCAATGAATTAAACTGATAAAATATATGCATTTACAGTAAAAATGAAGTCAAAATTAAGATTTTTGGAATGTTATAAACTCCAACACAAAACTTTGCTTAAATGCTTTAAACAATTATTTAATACATGAGAAACTTTTAACATAATACCCAGTAAAAGAGAGTCAGATAGTGTTGTTGGGGGGGAGGACATTAAGTCAGACTCAGTGGTGAGTGAAACTGAAGAGGAGGGACAGACACAGAGCTGTAGCTGAGCCAAAGTGGCGCACTTATTAATAATTAACTTTATCGGTTATCAGCCATACAGACACCGATACAGATAATCTGCAGACTGCCAAAAAACGGCCTGATTATCGTATATCCCTACATATTACTATTCTGTCCTCACACGCTGTCACAGCATTGAGTTCCAGCCCCTCAGCTTATGGTGGATAAGGAATGATCCTGTCCTCATGTCACACAGAGGATAAGACTTGATTATCTTGACCGGGCCAGAAGTAGCCGATCGACGTACAAGCTCACCAGGGCCAAATTATTCCCTCTGCCTATTCATAAAATCCATGTGGCGCAGACTCCTGGTTTGTCGAGATAACTGCTGTATTTTTTCCGCTAGGGATGAAACCAGTAGCGGGTCTGTGCGGTGAGGCTAGTTTTGTCAGATTAGATAACAATGTAATTTCCTCTGTAGGTCCTCTTCCATCAGCACCTTGAAGTGAGGGTCTGGAGATTGACAATGGCAGTGCAGGGTTGTGTCACTTTTGCCTTTTTAGAATGTACTTAAGATGACAGGCAATAACAAAATAGAGAAGGGGTGTTGTTTCTCTTTGAGCTAATGCAGAAGATCAGGCCATGGTTATAAATGGACTTTTTTTTGGTACGTTATACTGTTATTGCTTTAGACAGCATATTTTTAGCCCATGTGCTGATTCTCATTCTTCATTCTCATTGTGGTTTATGGTTTACAACAAGGCACGTTTCCAACCTTTAAGATCATCACAGATTGTAGACCAATCCCCTGCTCCTGCAGCTTCATAGCCTTAAAGGATGATTTCAGTTCATTTCAACCTATTTTCCATATATGTATATTGTGGCTCCATGGGTTGTGCCAATTTTGCACTCTCCACTTTCTTGTAGAGATTTGGGTATACAAGGACTTGATTTTTTTTATATGAATAATTTCAAACGCTTGTCTCTGAGTCTGAACAAAAGTAAACACAGAAAGAAGCCACCTGGAACGGCCTTTATGGCTAACTGCATAGGGATCTATGTCGGGGTCAACTTGCACATCACTTTGTTTACATGTGTGAGGCTGTGGATAGCTTTCCATTTAGCGTGTGTTCGTGCTAGAGAAGTAGTGGATAATTCGTCCCATATAGCCACCATAGCCACATTTATGGTGAAATCCGCCTGGCTGAAAGAAACTGAGAATTTCCTTTTTAAAGCTGATACAGCAGCTACATGGTGTAGCAGTCAAAAAACCCTGTTCCACCACGGCTAAGTCAAAGTGATTTGACTTAATTCAGTGTTAAACAGTCAGTCCCTGTGTTATGTCCCACCGCCCAATGTCCTGATTTCATCAATACAGAAGCATACTCCTTTGAAGTTTCTTCGATACCATCATGCAACACCAATCTGAGTTACTTTCTATTTAAATCCATCAGCTCTGTGTTGATTTCCATTTGTAATGTAGAACATTACTACTCATAAACTAAACTTTAGTTATTGTGCATACTGGTCGAGACCAGTGAGTCTGAGTGGTGTTCAGGGGCCTCGGGAGTCCTTGAGAGAATTCCAGGGAGTCTCTTAGTGAGAAAGAGTTCAGTGTAACAGAATTAATTTCCCAGTTAGTGTACTCTATGTATATTGCTTTTTTTTATATTAGCTCAAAGCACTATAGTACCTAATTATAGCTTTACATAGCCACTAGACGTAGACTTGTCTAAAATGTTCTGAAAGTCTAATATCAAAAATCAAAGTCTCATTTTCAAACAGTGGAGACCGCAGGAAAACTGTTAACTCTAATGTGAGCTCGACATGTCTGAATCTGAACTCCATCGCTCATATATTTTTTTTAGCTGCGGACAGTTTGACAGTGATGTCATGATCAAATGTCTTGATCACTGAATGGGACTGTTTTTTTTGTTTTTTTTTGACACACACACACACACACACACACACACACACACACACACACACACACACACACACACACACACACACACACACACACACACACACACTAGTATTGTCCTCCCTGGCAGGGAACTGTCATATATCTGTCGAGCAAAGGTATGTCCAGTTGTTGTCTCCTCAGAGTAAAGCTGTAGAGTAGTGGTTCTCATTGGAGTCCAGCAAAGGTCCTTTTAAAGACTCCAGGAGAAAAATAATGTTGTTAATTTCATTTGGTATCTCGATAATAGAATAACTTGTGGTCACATATTGTGTACGTAGACCATCATCACCTCTCCTCTCCCAACCCGCAGTACACAACAGCAGTGTACAAAAGGCAAACTTATACTGACGGGAATGTAATCCTGATCCGCCACCTCGTCTTTTAGAGCGTTCATAGAGCTGACTGACTCCATCAGTATTGATGAGTGAAAGAGGCCCAGAGAAGAAAAAAAAAAGCCCAGATCTTCTAATCTCGTTCCATCCCAGTCCCCCTGTCGCTGCTTGACAACTAGGTTAAGATAATGCTGACAGATCCTCTTCCCTGGCTCTCCAACATGCATCCTAGAGCAGGGCGACTGCCTGCTCTGCATGCAACACAAACGGGTGCCAACTTCAGGATCCACTGTAATTTTTAACAAAACCAACACTGCTGTACTAAAGAGCAACTGTTTCCACTGTTCTTTTTACAAAAAACATAATCCCAAAATGCAAAGTACTGTTTCAGTGTTGTTACTAAAACAAATGCATTGTATAATTTTTCACACCATATATACAATGTGTTCCCTGTTTTGTGGAAGGATTTGAGTAGTTGTAACAGAATGCTAATTTCCAGTAAAAAGACACCTGCATAAGACCATATGTCTTAAACGGTGCGATCATTGTTTGCAGATTAGCATGATTTATCATAAATGAATAAAAGAATAGCCATCCTAATCTGCAACAGCAGGTGATAAATAATCCAAATTGCATTATGTTCTTAGCATGATTTTCAAGCACATGTTGAGGTTTAATAGAAATCAGTGCTTTCTAAAATTAGCCCTCCCTCTTTCTTCCATGCTCTGAACGTGTTTGTTTTGCTTGTGCACTCTTTTGTAGTATGATTTAATATGCCCTTGAAGAACAGGAAGACATTTCTTAAATTTGTCAGAATGTGACATCTCTCCTCTGTATCAACAGAATTGGATGAATATTTAGATTAGTTTTGTTTCCCACTGCAGTTCGTGACTTTGTTCTTTTCTCTCTGTCTATTTAAAGTCCTTTTGGTTTCTCTAAAGCACTGGCTTTTTTTGGAGCTCTGGTTTTTGCCAAAAAAGTAAATTGTGCCTTGTGGTGCCATAGTTGAACCAAATGGATCCATGTGGATTCAGTGCACAGCAGTGTGTGGGCGGAAAGTGCGGTAAAGTGCAGCGAGGTGCTCTCAGAGTTTGCTGTACTCCACCAGTCGAATAAGCCAAGGCCGCCTGGAAAGTCTCCTCTTGGGGAACATGTGGGATTAATTTAGACCTCCCGCCTCTCCCTCCAAGGGTGTCTCCACCCTGCTTCCCCTCATGTTGTTTTGCCAGAGGGAGACCATGACTGGTAATAAGTAGAAACAGAGCTCTATGTCTTAACACCCTCGGTCGGAGTGGCTTTCTGAGAGATCAAGGAGTCCGTTGCCAGCCGAGGCTCCCAGTGTTAACAAGAGTGAAGCAGTGTCTGTGGGACACAGAGGAAGACTGACCGATCAGACTCTGTGATTACAAGGGCAGGTCTTCCGCATCTTTAGAAGTCTGTGGAGATGAGTAGGCACAGCAAACAAAGCCACTTCTCATTCATCTGTGTAGTAGAGTTCGATCATTGAGCTACTGTAGACCAACCCAGATATCGACATTATCGACTTAAAGCCACTGTGTAGAATTTTTATGTGATTATAACCTCTTTCAAAAATATTTTGCTCATTGTTGGTTTGGTAGGAAAATGTAAAATTTGAATACATTTGTAGGAAAGCGAGTGAAAAACAGCGCAGTCTGTGTGGTGTGTTGACTGATGTCAGCCGAAATGTCTTCTTGATTCTACCCATGTGGCCAAAGTACAACGTTCTTAAATTCATAGTGTTGATTGATATTTGTATAATGACGATGTGACAATGTGAAAGACGTAGAGGAGCTTGTTCAGCTGTCTGGCCTAAAACGTTGTTGTTTTGGTTCATTCAGCGCAGTTTTTGTACCACAGCAGGCAGCTGTTTGCAGCAAAAAATCTCATCTCTAAAAACCTACTGTATGCTACCTACCATATAGTAGCTAAATAGCCAAATATTTCCCTCAGGAGTTGGTAGACCAAAAACGAAGCTAAAAGGAGAGTAAATATTGGACTTAGAAACATGACTCAAAATGAATGCCAATGTTGCTCCGTGTTTGGATGTGTCACTTAATGCATGTCAAAGTTTAAAAAAACAACAACCTAATTTTATGTTTTTATATATTCTGAAACATAACACTCCAAGCTAATATTGTTCTGATTCATCCGTCTAATGTTTGTGTGAGGTGACATTCTATTAATATAAGTGGTCGCTCTTGTCTTTGAAGCCCGCGGATCCAGGGGGCTCCAGCCAGGCTTGCCTCTGTTAGACTTTCACACAGTCCCTTTGTAGTTCACTGTAGAAGCGACCTTATCCCGTCATGTATGTCACATGCTATTATTTCACACAACACTAGACAGTTATGAATAGGCATCAGTTTTATATTTATATTTATTGGAGTGTTGCCTGCCAAATAGATAGAAATGTCCTTTCTTATTTATAAGCATTGTCATGACCTGGTTCAAAGGTATGACAGAATTTGGAGAACACACACGTTTGCTCAATTAAATCAAATTAATTTAAATAAACAAAGGTAAACGTGCTATCAGTTTATCAGTAATGTGTGTAGTGTGTGTAGGTGTAGCAATGTTAGAACGCAACAGTAACTCAACCCAAAGTCCAAACAAATCAAGCAACCTTGAGGAGACAGGAAGAGTGACTGCCCAGGCACTCCTATTTATGGACATGTGAGCAATCAGTTGATCCAGGTGTCAATCAGTCCTTATTAGCCAATCCCCAGATCCCAGCAACCAAAGGACTTAATAGGTCTTGAGGCCTAGGAGCCGTCACAGCATATTCATGCAGGTCTTAGCACAAGCTATATATATAAGAATACAGTTACGTATTTTGCTGTGGCATTCCAGGAATTGTGTTTTTTAACAGCTTTAAAAAACAGTCAAAACCTCTTTCATACATTTAGTGGTTCATCGTGTTGTGCATTAGCTGCTGTTGGCCTTCCACCCAAGCCTTTTCAGATTTCACCTAATCATCCACTCTCATATCTGAAATTATAATGGAACTCCTCTGGTGCCAAAACAAATGAAAAGGCAAATACATCCCCATGACTATTGTTTGCTCTTGTTGTTTGTCTATTAATCCCCTGCCAATATGCTAAGCTACAGCCAGAATGCAGGGACAGACAGTAAACCCCAGTGAGGCTTCACCATGCACCATTTTCGTGGAGGGCATCTGTACTCCAACCAGTTACTAGGGCTGGGTGTCGTTCAAAAACGATCAATACCAATACCGATACCAATACAGTGACTTCGATACTGGTCCCTAAAGGAACGACTTTTTTCGATACCAATTTTATAAAACAAAAAGAAATTACATTACACATTACTGCACAAATCTTATCATTTATTTTTCAGCTCCTACTACTGTGAGCCCTGTCTCTGTGCGTAACGTAGAGTCTTTCCTGCCTGCCTTTACGATGTGTAACGTTAGACAGCCAATCACAAACATTATTAGATCTTGGTAGAGGCATGCTGCATGCTTGTTGGCTCACTGACGCTGATGAGATTTAGTCCTTATGTATTGAAATAGCGTATTGAATGCGAGACATTTTTCAATACTCAATACTTTAGAGGCAATTCGGTCGGGGT
Source organism: Zingel zingel (assembly GCA_023566125.1). Taxonomy (NCBI): domain Eukaryota; kingdom Metazoa; phylum Chordata; class Actinopteri; order Perciformes; family Percidae; genus Zingel; species Zingel zingel. The sequence goes on from CM042314.1 coordinate 30,932,529, forward strand.
CTAAAAAGTATTGACTTCGGTACCCAGCCCTAACAGTTACTGTGTTATCCTTTTACCAAATGTCTATTTAAAAGAATGGCAACATGCTTGACAGTGAGGATATTTTAGAATGAGGTTTAATTGAACAGTGGACAAATGTATTCAGCCCTCAGGCATTCACCATTCTCTGTGGATTTCACCTCCACTTATTATAGTGTCCAAGTGTCATACGGAGAGAAATCTCTGCGACAGTTTGAATCTTGAAGCTAGTTTTGAAAGGTCAGAGTGTGGACTTAATTGGAGGTTTCAGGTTACCCAGTTTCAATACTTGAAGCAACTTTAATTTTAGTTTTATTTAGCTATCGCTGCAAACCGGTAAAAGACCCACTTATGCAGCTTTATTCTTTTTATTACACAATTTAACAGACAATATAAAAAAATGTGTAGCAAATGAATACCCTTGATGGTGGGGGAGGAAGTTGTTGACCACATCTGTGACCGAGGCAGTACTCTGAACCTTCTGCCGGAGATAGCATCACAGCCAGCTCTAAACTGGATTTTCTTTTTTCTTTGGCCCAGAATTCTCCAGAAAAGCCTGCAATTGTTGTGAGTGTTGTCCATGTCCAGCTGATGAAGTCATAGTTACTCTATCTTTAACTGAAAAACCAGGACAGGAAGCAGACAATTCTTCACTTCTTACTCATACTTCTGTGGTGACAGTGATGCACAGAAACTACAGTAACTCACGTAATTGAACAAAGCTGTTCCCTGGCTCTACGAATGTTAGGTACATAGCACGCTTTCACATTTTAATGTGATATGGGTCAGTCAAGCAGTTTAATTGGGTGGTCTGGATGATTTTGTTAGGCACTGTGCCATGTGGTTCTGCAGCTCTCAATATGCTTTGGCTTCATCCTGCCTTATCTCTTCCAGCGTGAGGATGTTTTTTGTTTTGCCTCTTGTCTCTGGGGGAAAAGACCTCACAGTTGTAACCTAACCCAGCATTACTTTCAAGGCCAGGGAGCACATCATTAACTAACAAGGTTACATTTAGTTTATGGATTTACAGGTTAGGCTACATCTAAAAAAATCCTGGAGCGCCTTGGTAGCCGTATGGATACAGCACATGGCATATAACGCTCAATGGTGTTTTAAGCCCCCAGCGTCGACTTCAAGGCAGCGCTGCGACCATAGACTTCAAGGCACTTAACCCTAACCATTGCCTAATCCTAGTGCAGGCAACGCTGCCTGGAAGACGACGTTGGGGGCTTAAAACACCAAACACCCCATATAACCGCAACACCGCAAGTTTGATTCCGTCCTTCCAGCCTTTGTTGCATGTCATACCCCCCCCCCCCCCCCCCCCCTTCCCCATTTTTACACTGCCCTCTGTCATATAAAGGAAAATATGCTACAAAAAAGTATTAATAATACCAAAAAATGTCCTGTTCACGACTATCACATCAGTGTTTAGGCTAACGTTTATTGGATTTTGGGAAGTTTACACTCCAACAACCCCAGCAAAAGTTACTGTATAGCAAAAATACGTTAAACTAAGCAGCCAAACAGAATTTTAGGCTTAGTGAACGGCCTATTGTGTGGTCTGGATGTAAGGCCATTGGGTTGAGCAGCCTCAAGTACTTTAAGACCTCGATAACTAACTTAAAGTCCCAGGTAAGGAGCTTCTTCCTGCCTTATCTCTTCCAGGCTGAGGAAGTTTTGTTTGTTTTGCCTTGTGTCTCGGGGCAATTGACATCTTGAGAGATGAGCTGGAACCTAGAGCTTTGACCTTTTTGGTAAACAGTTCATGTAAGCTCAGACCTCACACACTGACTATTAGTACACAGGTATAATTGGACTCTGGCTGAAGTGCAAAATAGCAACAGACCTGAAGCTAAACGAGTGATGAACTATATCAGAGCCCTTGGGTGTCAGTGCTCAGTACACCATGTTTTCACGGCCACACCACAGTGCCACTCGAAATTTGGATCTTAGTCGGAGTCTTAATCCGACCACAAGGCATTGATCTTATTCAGTGACCTGGCTTCACCCAGTCACTTCAGCAGGCTAAAACCATTTGATCAGAACTGACACGAACAGCAGACTTTGTTGTTCTCAAAGTCTGTTGCTCAGCACCCCGCCCTCATCACTGCTGCTGCCATGTGCATTCTCAGCAGTGTGAATAATTGCTAAAGTCCTGATTAAACTGCTGTGGAACTATTATCCACCCTGCCAAATCCAGCTGATCCCTCAATTGTTTTAATAGTATTCTTGTTGACAAGAAGGCCACCTTGCTTACAAAAGCAGAGGGCCGCTCCCCTGACCCCTACTGTCTCTAAGTTTTTATTCCCAGGATATTTCGTTTTCACTTGAAATATGTCTCCAAATAGCAGAGGTGACTTAAAAATGCCAGGTTTTGACGGATTTGTGGTTGGGGAACAAGTTGCAAGTACTCAGGGTGCCATCCTTTCCAGCTGTGTGTTATGTGATGTACAACGTCTGTGATTTGGCAGTTGACCAGACCACAACAAGTGGGTCATGTTGAAGTTCCAGTAAAATATTTACTTTGCTCAGTATCTCAAGACCTCTCCCCTTCTCTCTCTCTGACACAAACTCTACTTCAGTTTCATTTGCCCACAGAAGTTTAATAATGCAGCAGTTAAAATGTACCTCTTTGCATTATCCCCATGAGCATGCTGGCTTTTAGCATCACTGAACATCAGGAAGGATAACCTGTGAATATCAGTTAGTTTGTTTTATTGATCTTTATACAAGTGGGCGTAGGCAGAAATAGTATTTTGGGCGAGCCAGTACAAAAGTGAGTGGGCCATTTTCAAAAAGACGAAGTAGCAAAAAGGACAAACTGAAAAAAACAGCTACAATTTTACCTTTCAAAATACTGCATTACAACGGCAATAGCAGTACTGTCTACAATATGCTCAACCAACAAAGCTCAATCTAAAAAGTTTGTACACAACAATATAGACAAAAACCTGTCTATTTTAACCTATTCAGGCTAAAATATATTTGCACCGGCAGAAGCAGCAGCATTGGCTCTGCACAGCACTGTTATAAAATTAACCATTTTATAGCATAAAGTGGCAACTAAACATGAACCCAAACAGCAGAGAAGGCATTTACCAATGTGCCATCATGACTTGCGTAAACATACACGACACTTTCCTAAAGCCAAATGGCGTGTTATCTTTACGCATTTTGAGCTATCCACGTGTATGTCTACGCTGTATACAGCGGATGTAGGGAAAGTACATTGGGGAAGGCTTTATTAAAAAAAAACAAAAAAAAAACGGTTGATACACGCTGGACGTGATCCCGACTCTCCTGGGTGAAAGTCCTGTGTTTTTTAAGCTAGAAGCCATCATCCGTGTTCACGATTTCTTACTTGATAGGAAGGTTACTAGGTAACTTACATCAACAACACAAGAAGCAGGAAACCCGTTTTACTTAATGTTACCTCTGTGAGGGCCAGCACTCAAACAACTCCTCTCTCGCTGATTGGCTGTCAGCTACGCTGGGGAAATGTCTGCACATGCGGCAGAAAAACTCGTCCTTATTTACACTAGATTCCATCCAAGAAAACTGTCCATATCATAAAGAGAAGCCAATGTTGTCGCGGTAACTTTTAACAGTACATTGCTTAACACATCCATGGTAGCCTACATTGTCTAAAAAGCCAGCTAGCTAAAGTTAGCTGCTCAAGGCAGCCCAGAGAGTTATTTTTTTTTTATTACATTTGAATATTTTTCATAACAAAACGTATTTTGATCAAACTTGGCTGGGCGGGCCCATTACTGACTACGCGCCTGCGTCTGCCATGCTCTAAATGAAGAGTAAGAGACTGCAGGTAGGTTGGCTTTACAGTGACAAGTGCTGCCTGGCACGATATATCTTGCTCCGTGTTTATGAAATCATCCACAGTTGCAGCGCTTATCTGCGACAGGCCCCTGCGTTCCTCGTTCCTCAGCATACTGTTGCCGGCACTAATGCGCTGGGTACCGCAAATTGAGATGTTCCCCCTGAGAATATGGGCAGAATGCTATTAGTGAGTCTTATAGCTTCCCTGGAGACCTCTGTCACATTTTATCTTCTGAAAAAAGTTTTCTTTCCTGTTTCCAGGAGAATTTCTGGATATGAGATATATTTCTCGAAACACTCAAAACTGGTATAATTTAATTTTATATTTTTTATTTACTCAAGCATCACATTATTGCTACACACTTTAAACTTTTTTTCATATTCTTGAAATCACAGTAATGAGTAAAAGAGAAATGTGTTGCTTTAACTTGATAAAGCTCAAAGTAATGTCTGTGCACGAAATGAGATGAATTAACTGTATAAGTGTACAGTTCACAGTCAGACTTGCCACAGGAAGTAAACCGTGCAATTAGTTTTTTGGCCTTGGTGACTGACGGATGTAATTATTGTTCGGGGAGACTTCAGGAGTCCATGTGCAGGAACTGCTGGAGAAATGACCATACAGGGAGCCACAACTCCCATCAACAACCTTGTGATTGATTTGATGGAAAGCCCAAATGAATAGTTTCCCGAAAATGGGGGAGGCAGAGGAGGTGGAGCAGGACTCCCAAAGAAACTGCTGAGCAGTCCGTACACCTGGCTCTGGAAAGCACTAACAACAGAAACAATTGTTCAGGATAGTGCAAAGTGGCAGCAGTACAGCTGTCTCTCTCAACCCCTGAGCTAAACCCTAAAGGAGCCAATATACGCAAATGTAGCTCACGTGTCAAGCTTCAGCCTGAGCCCTTGAAACACGTCGGCTCAGCTCTGGCAGTGATGGGCAAGTAGTTAGTGTTGTTGTGTCTGTAGTGGCTGAGAAAGGTCAATCCCTCAGCGGGGGGTGGGAGGGTGGAGGGTGACAGATTCCCGTGGAGCCTGCTTTCACGTGGCATGGGGTTGAGGTGTGGTGGCAGCTGGAACAGGAGAGCCCTGACTAAAGAGGAGAAAACTGAAAAAGAACATCATGTCTCCATGCATCAGCCTCCTGCTTCTACTGTAGATTCCCACAAAATGATATTTTTAGACCATCACTAATATAAATCACAGCATATGTCTGATCATTTCAGGAGCCTGTCATGATGTTAGTCATGTTGACAAATCTGCCTGTCGATGCTGTCTGCAGTCTGTACAATGTTAGCAATGCATAATTTGTTATGGTAACAAACAAACGGATACTTTTCACATGGGCGAAAAATGCAGTCCATATAGTGTACTTTAAGATATCTTTGAAAATGTACAAAAATTAGCACAAATGTCCTATTTAAGCTTTTTGAAATGTATAGCAACCAAATCTGGTAGAAACAGCTACTTTTACATGTCAAAAGTGCAATACGTTTATCTGAATATTAACATGAACAGAACAAAATTCCTTACTGGTACATTACATTTTGGTAGGATTTTTGTTTTAGCTGAATTGTATTAATTATGTGTAAGTGTAACCATTTTCATGCTAGAGAATGTCAAGCATTCAGAGCTCTCACATAATTTCTTGGCAGAGAGGAAAAGCTTTTGAAATTACATTTCCAGCACACAACATCCACGCTCTGTTATATTAAAGGAAAAAAAAATACCATCATATTCATACACATTTCTACTGTACCATAGCAAAACAGCATTGACATTAGAGTCAATTCAGATGGATAGCGTAATAGCTTAGCATTGACATCCTACAAAGTATATGAAATCATATATACTGTACCACATCAATCCTATCAGATGTGGCTTTCAGTGACTGGACAATAACCAATTTCCAACGAGGTACTGATATCAGCAGTGTCTGTAGAGTACATAGAAACAAGAGTAACAGGGGCGATTCTAGGATCAGACCTTTAGGGGGGCTCAGCCCCTAATGTGAATGTGACACGGATACAGTGCTTTTAACCACCCACCCCCTTCCTAAATCAGTTATTTCATTAGCCGATAATCTCTGAGCAAGCTACTGAACAACAACGTCAGCTAACGTTTGTTGACACTATTAACACTATGATGGAACTAAACCTGACACTTTATAAGTCACAGTAATAACGACCAATTTGATACAATGTTCTAACATTCAGCAATTTTAGTCGCTTACGTTTCAATAATCTGGGCCATGAAATGACCAACTTCTTCTCTGGGGACTACCAACATTAAACTTCACAACCGTCTCCTGCTCTCCCTCTGACCGATCAGATAGAGACTCTCACCGGCAATTTCCACTGGATGTGGAACGTCTGTGGACCGGCTCCGCTGCGGAACGGCTCCGTGCTCCGCCGTCCGTCAATACCCACCAGGTCTGGATTTGTTGCGGCACGACTGCGGCCATGACTGACAGCTGTAGTCAGGAGGATCCACAATATCTCGCAAATTCACATAGAATAGAACCACAAAACCAACAACAGTTAGTTTCCATCTAGAGGAGTAGAGGGGAAACAGCTCTGAGCTGTTTTCAAGGTGTAGTGCAGGGAAATATGATCCGCCGTGAGCACGGTGGATTTTACTTTGAAAATTAACCAGATTTTTATTTTGTTTCTGTGCTCGACTTCCTGTCCCGCACTATCTGCCGTGTGCTGAATTGCTGCGGAGCTCTCCGTTGTCCGTCAAAAATAGAAGCTCTGCGTATCTGCTCCGGAGGGCTGCGGACTGACGGAGCTGGGACGGAGTAGGGACGCAGACGTTCCGCAGTCTCCGGAAATACACACATTGACTTTAATGGAAACCTAATGACTCCGTCGACGTTCTGCAGACGTTCCACATCCAGTGGAAATTGCCGGTCAGCCAAAGGCGGGAGTCTGGCACAACCTCCTCCGATTGGCCAACGCTGCGTTTCTGTTAACCCTTTCCTTGACGGGGTTACAGGTGCATAGCATCGGCGACACATGATATTAAACCTGTTTCAAGCCCTTTGAATTTGTAATAATTTGTCCTCTGTCACTAACAGACAAGTTCGCAAACTCTAACTTGAAGCACTAAAATTGATTTAATTATAATTTGTAGGGGGGCTGAGATGAAATTTAGGGGGTGCTTGAGCCTCCCTAAAAAGGGTCTAAAATCGCTCATGGAGAGTAACATTAGCTCAGCCTGCAGCGCAACATGTGAATCGGACGACTTGAAGCCAAATGGAAGATACAGAAGCAGGTCTGTTCTGCTAATAGACTCTCTGGGTCACGCTCCGGGTGCTGTCCTCTCATGAGCCTCCTAGCTTGGCATGACCTCGCACCTCGTATACACATGCAGTACATTTACGATGACAAAAAACACATGGTGCTGTGTAAAAGACTTTGATGCGTTAGACATTAAAGGGCTTATCAGACTCTTTTGTTCCCCTGTGAAGTTTTAAGTGCGTTTTTTTTATTTTTATTTTTTTTTAGAACTATGATTGGCGTGGACATTAAGCATGGCTGCAGGAAAAGTGCTATGTACTGTGACCCTCCACACTTCTATGCATTTCATTAGTATGATCAATGTGTTATCACTTCTCCATGGCTTGCAGGGTCAAAATGTAATGTGACTTAGCCTGTGGGTTAGTAGGAGCAGCCAGACATGTGATACTGTCTGCCTCTGAAGCTAAGTTGTGTTTGCAGATATGTGGCTCTCCCCCGAGAGGAAGGCTGCCGGTGCTGCCGACACATTTTTCATGCCCTGTCGAGGTGATGCCTTGTGGTGCGCTTAATGAAGCACACGCAGAATGAGCAGGGGTATTGATCTTCCCTCTAATGAGATATGCACGAAGCAGGAGCTAATTGCTTTTTGATATATTCTAAATCTATACAATGGACAACCTTCATGAAAGCAGAGTGGTACGGCTGAAACTTTTTTTTTTTTTACTCTGGGTGCATGTCAGTAGCATACACACTTAAAGTGAAGTTGATGACTGACATTAATGTATTTAATAAATTCAAAAGACCTTGTAAGGTAATCAGTGAAAAAGCAGAACAGAGGCTACAGAAATTAAAACAAATAGAAAATATTAAAGCGGCACTGATCCATATTTTTATATTAACAATATTAACTACCTGTTACACGAAAAGTGTCGCTCTCAGTGAAGAGCCCACCAAGATTTATCACCTAACTGCAGTTTTCATTCAGCTCTATGGCGCATTTTAGCGGCTTTTAGCTCATTGTTTTCTGGTTTTACGAACTTAACTGTTTCGGTTCATTCTTACAGCTCTCATCAACCTTGTTTCCAGTAGGGCTGTGTGTTAGCAAGAATCTGGCGATACGATACGTATCACGATACATTGGTCACAATTTAATATATTGCAATATATTTCGATACTGTGCGTAAGGCGATATATTGGGATTTTTTTAAGTATAATTTTAGAAAAAATAATTTAAAAAAGACATGATGTGCATAAAAGTCAAAGAAGTTTACAATTCAGTACACACAAAATCAAACTGCCACTGCAACTTTTTTATGCTAAAGTAGGCCAAAGTTCAGCCATAGCTACATTGTTAGCTTCTAGCAAAAAGTCAGGCCCTGCTAGGCCCTGCTAGGCAAGGACACTAGTGGTGTGTCTCAGCATAGCCATCTAACGGTAGGGGGTTAAAACACAACATAAACATGAACCACTGTCTTACATGAATATTTTTGCACGGAAACTAAAAAAAGAAAAAAAAATCTTACACCCCTAGTTTCCATGTTCTACAAGCAGCTGATTTTTTAGAAAAAAAACCCCGGATCTGCTGGATGTGTAAATAACACATTAGCCTCATGTACTATAACCTGATTATATGTCAATATGTTTATGGCTCATTGTACAGCCCCCAAGGGGCCAGGGAATCAATGAACACAGGTTTAAAGATAATACAGTTATAACAAACCACAACACATAAAATACTGAGAAACCGGACTTTTGTTCATTTAGATTTTTTATTTTTCCTCAAACATCCTGCAACATTACAACATTCCTTTTACATGGTAGTCTGCAGGTAACCAAGTACACAAATACAGACGAAAAAACAAAACGAAACCTGAAGGCAGCACAGCATGATAGGTCGCATCATCTCTCCACTGAGCTTCTGTTCTGCGTATATCCAACTCTGGGATTGGCTTTGCAAACGCAGTGGAATGTGTCAGTGTTTCAGCATATACTGTAGCTGACATGTAATTTGTTGGTAGATTAATAAGGAGACAAGATTAGTTGGATGCAACGAGGTGCACTAAGCATTCGTCTGTCACATTCCTTATAGCCCAGGGGAACCACTTCACCCCTCTGTGTCAGGCGACACCTCGCCTACAAGGTTTCCTGCCACAAGCTCGTCCATCTGTAGCCAGTTTTTGCTCACTCTTAGGCGCTCATCATCTGTCGAACACTGTTACAGAGAATGATGTGTGTCCTCAGCTGCTTCACGTGCCTCCAAGCGGAGCGCAAAAGCAAAGTTTTAGTATAGAAGTGCGACAAAGATGTGTGATTTTTAGTTCGAGGCCGTGATGTGAGTGTATTAGCAAACCAGGGTCGAGGTCTAATCCTACATGAAGCATCATTTCTTCACACACTCTTTCAGAACAACAGGGCTGCTGTTGTCCTTATCTGCCCTACATATCCTTAATGCATGATAAGTGTGCTTACTGCTTAGTCGTGAGCAGTGTGTGTTTCTGCTTTACATTCAGTGTGTGTGTCAGAGCCCAGAGAGCCAGCGTCAAGGGCTGCCATTCAAGCACTTCACTGTGCTCATTTACAATCTGCTCTCCACATTGCCAGGCTAAGTGGTGACTGAGTGAGACCTATTTTTAACTCCCCTCCCCCCCTCCCCCCTTTACCTCCTTTGTAACTGGAGCACAGCGCTCTCTCATTGAAATGGGCAACAGGGCTAAAAGGCAGTTTGTTGTCAATCAGCAACTATCGCGTTAGTTTTTTACGCAGACAAGTGGATCAAAAATGATTATTTTTTTTCATTTAAAACAACAGTGTGGCTGTTCTGGGACCTGCACTTTACTATAAATGTTGCTGCAGGGAGCAATTAGGAGTTTAACTTGGCCGTGAGACTGACGAATCTCAGTTGCTTTTTGGGCTCACTGAGCTGGCTGCCTGCCAGCCCTTATCTTCAAACCATATCAGAGGACATTTTTATCACCCTTCCATGTGTACAAACCCAAGAGCCCAACATAGCCTGGCCAGATTACCGAGCAAACAGCTCTGATTAATGTTTTTTATCTTGTTCCACTTGAACATTTCAGCCAAATACATCATCAGGTAGAAGGAAAGTGCAAACATTAATAAATCTTGGGACTCTTCAGCGTCTTGATGGAGATGTTTACTTCTAGGCCACTGATATCACCCGCTGATACATTTCATATTCACAGAGTTTTTCCTCGCACCTGGTGATTATCAGTTGACTCGTAATGCCTGGCTGTGGCTGTGACCCCTCTCCACTGGGTATGAATGGAACAGATGGGCCTGGGGCTTAAGTGGAGAAGGGATCTGCTGATGACACCTGTGCATCACGAGTGCGCTTTATGCTCCTGGAGCTGAGTTTGCGCAGACGCACACTAATCTCGTAATGTAGGCTGAGGTCCGATCAGTCTCAGCCTACCTATACATTGGGGATGTCGCCGGGAGGGTTGGCATTATTCTGTATTCTTCTTATTGGCTAAACATCCCATAAAAAATCCCCAAATCAAGAATGCTTTAGTCCATCACTTTGACTTCTCTATCCTGTCTGTCACTCAGCCCCGAGCCGATTGCTCCTACTGAAGATGTAACTCTTTAAAAACAGGCCACACCTATATACCGTATAGTTTAATTCATCAGAAGTTCAGTAATTTACTTTAACAGCTGGGCATCGTAATGTTAGCAAACCTTACTCAAACCTTACTCAAGTAAATAGGGCATTTGTTTGGGACTATTTTCATCTGCGGATTAATACACATTTGATGAACTAGTGATTATTTACAGCACCAGGACACTGTATTAGCGATCAAATAAACGACAGTTCCCATGTTCATCCTAATGAAGGAACATGTCGTCCAGTGCAACAGTGTGACTCATTGATGTGTTTTTAATAGTTTTTGGACAACAATGGAGGTCTATGGTAGGGTTGACCTAATGTGTGATCTATTGACTTATGGGTAAGCTAAGATAATAAATAAAAATGGAGGACACTAGTGAGAAAAGCTGTGCTGCTCCGATAATCATGACACGTGTTGAAGTATTTGGGGTTCTTGGAGTGCATTACCCTTTAGGAGTTCCTTTCAACTTAGTTAATTCAAACTAGCTAAGGAATTTGTTTGAATGTTTGGACTTTTTGGAATGTCAGCACAGTCTATGGTACCGAGAAATAGGATATGTCAGGCTTTGGCTGCACAGGAATATTAGTAGGATGAATTCATTGTTGGTTTCCGTGGTTTTGCAGCAAGTGTGTGCGTTCTAAGTGGGTGCTCAACTTTTAAAAATACAAATCAGTTAAAAAGTAGGAAACAAGTGGTACACATCAAAGTAAACAATGCCTGTAGAGCTTTACACTTACAGTAATTCAAAAAATCTTGCTGACACATTTCCTCAGAGCGCCGAGGAAGGCCGATTGTGCTCTTCTACTTTTGAACTGAGTATAAGGCTGCTACAGAAAAATAATATTTAGTTCCATGTAGAGATCCTATGTTGATTGATGTGAAAGGACTTGTAAAGCTAGATGAATGTAATTGTCAGTCCACTTTAAGCACTGCGAGCATTTCTGAAAACCTCTTTATTCTTGGCTCACTATTTACACCAGCCTGTTATAACACTCATCTTTGCTGAGTCATGGTGGAGTGTACTGAAAATACCAGTACCAGATTATTGATTCTGGGATGCCGAGGCGGCGGCTTATCACATAAAGACACTTCTATGTTAAGAAGCTGTGACACAGCGCAGTTTGAATCAATCTGAATATTGCAGAATTCCTTGTTATGGACATTGGTGCTCTGTTCTCCTCTTACACCTGCTGCGTTTCAGAGGTCTTAGCAGCACTCTGTTGCTCGGGTTCTGCCAGTCTCTTTTATGCCAGGGCCTAATGAGGCTTGCATTATGCCACTACTGGCAGATGCCCGGTCCCAACACCGGATACTGACTCAGCAGGTGAGGATCAGGGCTCTGCTGGAGTCGTGTCTCCTTCTAGAGACCTCCATCCAGGCTGATGCACTTTTTATACCCACACACACCTGTCCCTATGCATGTAGTAAATGTATTAAATTGAACTGTACTATTAACTAGGATTTCAGTATTCCAAAGCTTGAAATTCAAGATATATTAGCACCATCACCACATATCCATAACATAATATCTTAAGTAGAAGTACCATTTCTTAACTGAAAGGTTTGACTAAATGGTTTGAAAAAAAAAAAATCTTAACTCAAGGTCCACTTACTAGCTTTGTCCGGAATATTTATGTGGTTGAAAGCTCTAGACAAAGCATGATCAGCAGGAGGCTTGTGCCCGGCCTGGGAGGCCCAGCCCTAACTGCTGATGCTCACACCCCACACACACCTGCCCCAAGGCATGCTTATACATTCACACACACACACACACACACACACACACACACACACACACACACACACACACACAGACAGACAGAGAGTCAGCAGTGGCTGGTTATCATGTATAAACTGAGTCTCCTGGAAAAACAGTGGCAGCTGGAGAAACTGAACACTGTATGCTGAGCAGGGTAGAACCGTAAAACGCAGCAGGTTGTTGTAACATTTCGTCCCGTACTTCACTGCATGAATAAGATAATGTTGCTCCCAAGCCAACACTTTGTTCCTGCGAGGCACAAAACCGCAGTTCAAATCTTTTGTGTCGCACAGAGGAAATTAGGTTTCTCACACCATATAAACAAACACCAAGAGATTGTCACTACAATTACAGTTTGTGTTTCCCCCGTGTACAAAAATAAAACCTTACAGCAGGTGTTGAGCTGGAATGATAACCTTTGTTGCTGCTACATAATAGATTTTATTTCCAAAGCTCCTCGTTAACCCCATTTAATGTGATGATATTGGATGGGTTTCAAATCATTTATTGGGTCTTTAGTGAAACCTGGTAATGGTGCATTGAAATGGCTGTTGCCATTGAAACAGCTAATTGATTGCTACTAGTGTCGCTCTTTGCAAAGTGGAAGACTTTTAAACTGTAGGTACCACTTAATTCTTTTCAATCCACTGCTTTACTTTTACACCTGCCTTCATGGGTCTGGTGTGTGTGTGTGTGTGTGTGTGTGTGTGTGTGTGTGTGTGTGTGTGTGTGTGTGTGTGTGTGTGTGTGTGTGTGTGTGTGTGTGTGTGTGTGTGTGTGTGTGTGTGTGTGTGTGTGTGTGTGTGTGTGTGTGTGTGTGTGTGTGTGTGTGTGTGTGTGTGTGTGTGTGTGTGTGTGTGTGTGTGTGTGTGTGTGTGTGTGAACATGCCTTGGGGCAGGTGTGTGTGGGGGTGTCAGCATCAGCAGTTATGGCTGTGCCTCCCAGCCTCCTGCCATTGGCCGATACTCTCAGTGCTCAAACTTTATCTAGAGCTTTCAACCACATACAAATTCCAGACAAAGCTAGTAAGTGTGTGTGTGAACTGTGACAGGTTTAAAAAAGTGTGAAGTCATGGCAAAGTGACAGTGAACACAGGGTCTAGTTTTCCCTGACTAATCCCTGCAGGGTGGGATGCCTAGCTCCACATAACCCCATGCACCAATTACGTTCCTATTACTGTCCATTGTATCAGCACATTCTGCTGCTTTATATAATATTATCAGCTATTTAATGGATGCTTTTATACGAACAACCCATACCAAATATGTAGGCACTCTGTACTGCTTTTATCCAAAGTGCTTTCATTACAGGGTGTACATATTTAGTAAGGGTGGTTTTAGGAATAATGGAAACACTACCTTTGGCAGCATGAAAGCAGTGTAAGATAAACCTTCCTAAAGTTAGTTTCTGCAGCATTTCAAAAGGAGAGACTTCAGTCCAGTTTTACCTTGTTGCCAGGCAATCAGGGTGTGAGGAGGGCATAGCTCACCAGCCTTTAATTTCAACCCTATTTAGTACACCACTAGTTTTAAAACCAGCTATTAGTTACTAATTAGTCTGTATCGACGACGTTTCATTTCCGGGATTGTTCCCTCACCTTCCTCTTTCTCTGTGTTGGCGTTCTAACCTCTGGTGGATTTCTGAGGACTATGGTTAACGTCTCCTCAGATCTCTGCAGGGTAAATCCAGACAGCTAGCTAGACTATCTGTCCAATCTGAGTTTTCTGTTACACGACTAAACAACCATGTGTCGTCTGCAACTGATTATTTTCAGGATTATCGAACTGCTCTATGCGTCATACCACCAACATAAATCTATATAATAAATATTTCTACTGTAGCCGCTCCAGAAGGTTGAATGTGATATCATGCACAGGACCCATCAAATATGGCAGGGTCCTTGAACTAGCTCTGACACGGTATGAAATTAAACACGGTACAAAGGCACCTGAATGTGTGCTGATTACATATTGTTAAATGGCACTTAAGCAGTCGGACTGAAATAGAAGTAGTAGAAGTTCCTCTTACATGTGGCAGCTATAAATATGTTACAACCTTCAATGGAAAAACTCTTATTGTCTTTGTTCTGCACAATTGCAGCAAGACTAGACTCTCTCTCTCTCTCTCTGTGTAAGATGGGGCAATGGCTGAGATGAAGGCAGGGTGTATTTCAAAAAGAACAATTTATAGTCACAAGTTGACAGGTCACTTTAATGTAAGATTGGTAGCAGGAGACAGAGGGTGGGTGATCCAAAGCCTCTCATGTTGTTTCGTCTTCCATCCCTGGAAAGTAATTTGCTTTTCTCAGTAAGGCGAGGATGGATGGTGCAACTGTTGGGGAAGATGGATAGCCGCAGAAGATGGGGTTGAATAAATTATATAAAAAATGTTTGAGGATGCTAGTTGATGCAGTGATTAAGATACATGTAGTCTGTTGCAGTGTAGTGTTGTTTGCCTAGCCGGACTCAAGTAATCCCATTAGGCTTCAACTAATATGGGATTTGCAGGCTAAAAACTGCGCATTTGACATTTGACCTGCTGATAACTGTTTGTGCAAATGTGTCTGCTAATAACATTAATCTTAAAATATGACAATTTTCAACCCAGCTTTGTTGGCAGTGTGGAAAAGCACTAAGATCATGGGACACTAACATGTAGCGTGGCTCGTCTTTTAAGAAAAATGTCAGCATGAGCTGATTATATCACAAACAAATCAGTTTAACCTACTTTTTTTTTAAAGGAACACGCCGACTTATTGGGACTTTAGCTTATTCACCGTAACCCCCAGAGTAAGACAAGTCGATACATACCCTTCTCGTGTCCGTACGTGTTGTAACGCTGTCTGATGGTTCCACCGATAGCTTAGCCTAGCACAGAACATGCAGGTAACTGGTTCCATCTAGCCTAATGCTCCGAATAAGTGTCAAAATAACACCAACATGTTCCTATTTACATGTTGTGATTTGTATAGTCACAGTGTGTACAAAAAACAATGTAACATGAGACACAGCCATCTTCTAACCCAAAACAAACCGCAAACTATATGGTTTACGGTGAATAAGCTAAAGTCCCAATAAGTCGCTGTGTTCCTTTAACAGTCATATGTTAGTCCTCTGTGTATTAATTACTCAGAAATGGTGCTGCTGGTTTTCACAGACCCAGTGAGGATGTTGTGGGTTGTTGTTTTTGTGGGAAATGTGTCCATTTATTGCCATACTCCTCCAGTCAAAATGTCAGGATGCTCTCTGACCAAAGAGCTATTTCTATGTAGAGGAGTCCTACTTGTTTCAACTCTGGGCAAATGTTCGCTCAGCCTTTGGCATTAAAGCCTGAGTGTGTAGGTAGGTGTAAAAAGAGGAGAGGGAAGATGGAAGTAGAGGAAGATGAGACAAGAGGCCCTGTGTGTTTTCCAAGAAGCTACCAGAAATCAGAGCGAGCGCTTGCACCAGAGTTCTCTTGTTTTTAACACTGCATTCATATAAAGTGAGAGAGGCAAAAACTTAATTTAAACTAAGTTATTTTCTTACCAAGCCATGTTCTCTCATCATTGGAACATTTAAGGGAGTATTTGTTGTACTAAATGTCTGTCAGTGTCCCACTAGATGCAGCTTTTGGGGATCATTTCTGTCACTGGTTAGAGTGACAGTATGGCTTGTTCAACTGCTGACAGTCTACAACCAGCAACAGGAATGTCAAGCATGTTTTGATAATGATCAGGACATTTCTAATGAGGAGGAGGGTGCACCGACCTTTTGACAACAAGGGGTGGGGGGGTGATGACTTTGACTCCGCTGATGTGCGGTTTCTAAAAGCTCCTCCTGTTATCTATGGCAGTGGTTACCAACCTTTTTGGTCTGAAGTACCCCTACAGCCCTGTTAGACGAACTCACGTACCGCTTAACAATTCCCAATGTATGTTCCAAATGTATAACACTATTCATTCTTTTTTTCATGTTGAATGGTCAAAATGAATTGGTTTGGTCAACAATGATACTACTATTACTACTACTTGGAATGAAGCTGAATGTTTCAACTATTTATTCATTACTTTTATTTATTTATAGCTAGCATTTATTCATTACTTTTAGCTATCTGTTTAAACTTCTGTGCTCGCTTGCTAACTAGTTTTCATGCACTCCTACATAACTTAACATTAGGTGTTTTCAGTTGATGTTGATCATATGATTTCAATTTCTTCAAATTAGTTGAGATGCACCACAATCATTCCACGTACCCCATGGCAACAGCAGAAGTTGCCGTACAAGTACCCCAGGGAATCACTAATCTATGATGTGCTTGACGTCACTGTTACCCACTGAACGATCCAGGAGGGAGTTAAAGGCAACACAAACCAGCTGCACCATAGTGACAAAAGAAGGAGTCAAGGTGCAGCAGATTAGATGTGGTTATTTGGGAAGCAAATATAGTGAAGTAGTTTTTCTGTATCCTGAGGCTGGTGGTGTGTGAGATTACACAGAAAACAGTATGGGCTCTATCTTGCACCCGGCGCAGCTCAACCTAAAGCCCGGCGCAAGTGTCTTTGCTAGTTTAAGACCGACGCAGTTGTTAATTTCGTCCAGCGGCCGTGTCGTTTAAATAGCAAATCCACCTGCGCCCATCTTTGAGCCCATGGGCGTGCTGGTTTTACAGGGAGGTGTGTTCAGGTGAATTATTGGCATATTGCTATCTTTGCGCCATTGACCAACAAAAACCTGGTCTAAAGTCAATAACGCAGCATTTCATTGTTATTTTACCAGCACATTAGTAAAATGTGCCTAGGCTTATGAGTAGCACGTGCACCCTATGCTTGTTACACACACAGGGACACGCAGCAGCACACACACATGCAGAAGATTACAAATAAAAATATTACGGTGCAAATCCTCCATCATAATAGCAATGCTCCAAGGTCCAAACGCGCCTGGCTTTTAAAGGGAATGGGAGATGACAAACACTAAGTACAACCCTTTTGAACCATGCGCCCGGCACAAGGACCCTTATTTTCGTGCGCCATGCGCTTCATGCCGTGCGCTTAGATTGTTAAAATAGGGCCCTAGGTGTGCAACAGGTGTTTTGACTTCAGTGTTGCCAGATAAATGATACTTATCCTATTTGTATGATCATTTACCCCTTTGTGTGATGTACAATTAATATTTAAAAAAATGACTAGAGATCATTTTGTTTGCATGTCATAGTTTCATTTTTTCTCTCCAATAACTGTAAAATCCTACGGTATGGAGCTGAATTGGAACCAGCCTGATTATTCATTTTATTTTAACATCAGTAATGTATTATGGCAAACAGACCCTGGATTTGCTATAAATGATCCAATCCCCTCTTTGCTGACATCTTGTGAGACAACCATCCCTGCCATTCACCGCCTCTTATAAAGTCTGTATGACTGTCACAGCTTTTGTTTGTTTTAAAGATGCCATGCCTAAGGCCGGCTACACACTGGCTGCGTGGCACGAGCGTGTCAGCTGCGTGGCGTGTCAGCTGCGTGGCGTGTCAGCTGCGTGGCATGTCAGCTACGTGACACGCACGTCTCAGGTGCGGCCCGAGCCACGCCGAAAACGCGGGCATGCTAGAAATGGAACCGACGGCTATTTTTCACGCGACATGCAAGCGTGTTGGAAGCGTTTCCAGGCAACATAGAATAGGAAAAGATGTTTATATGTCATTTTGACACAAATACATATTAATAAATGACATGTTGATGTTTGAAAGTCTCTAGGTTTTGACATAAATGAAGATATTTTTATTCTTATATGTTAAGTGAGTGTTGTACTTAGAGAGCAGAGTATACAGTATATGTATGTTTAACATGAAGTATACTACTGCTTGAGTGCATTTTATCAATGCGAAACATCTTTGTGTACAGACAAGGCTAGCAGCAGCAGCGCGGCGTCAGACACGTTTGTGGTGTGTGAGGACATAGAAAACGCCACACAACTGACATGCAACAGAAACACCACATTCATGCCACGCAGCCAGTGTGTAGCCGGCCTAATAACTGTGCCACTGGACTGGTCTCATTCAAATGAAAGAGTGGGCTGCGTTTTTTTTTTTCATGCCGGGCTAAAGTCGGTCTGGATGTGAACTCATGGCTAAAGAGACAACCCCAGAACCAGGATCCTCTGGGGCAAATGGGGGTTTCCAAAACAAGTTCCCAAGTTGGGACTTCATTTGCACGTGTCTTGCCTGTGCTCAAAGAGCAATCACTCAATTTTGAGACAAAGCTGAACCCATAACCTCGAAGTCACTCTGGTTGTAACTGTCAGTTAAACATCTACAAAGACATACAAGCGGCTGTGTGTAAAGTGGGAGTATTGGTGGTGGGACCTCCCACCCGTCCCAGAAGCCTCTTTCTCCTACCTGCTGCTGGGTCATCATATTTTCCACTGTGGGTTGTAGCAACAGACCATCCTGGCTCAATAGAGCCTCCATTCATTCATTGAACCGAGGGAGGGAGGTGGAGGCTGCGCCCACTAACGGCTGCTGTTCTATTCTCCTCGTCAATAGGTGCGGATGTAAAAAGGTTCTGACTCGTGAACTGTTCGTCTTATTCATGGCTCAGGAGAGACCGGCGCTGGTTATAATTCAGACTCCAGGGAGGTTATGTGGAATGAAAAAGAAAGGCAGCATTGTTGCGTGGAGACAGACAGGCTTCACTCTGTCTGTGGTCGTTTTTTAATGAGATCCTGCGTTCACATACGCGTGTTTACTGTAAACCCTTCCTGCGCAAGGTGTTGCTTTACTGAGATTCTCAAAGAAACAAAACAACACTGCACTGATCCAGTATGCATCAGCATGGGAACCATAATGTGCTTCTCCTGGTCAGATTCCTAGTGTTACAAATTGCCTTCATGCATATGTGATTTTGGCCCTGCACCCTTTGCCCGCCTCTCACTTTATGATTAATGGTTCAGGGATGAGATGAGTGCCTGTGGCTGACAATGGGACAATTAATACCCCACTCTGCTGCTTTTTTCTACAGACAGAATGAGACCCCCCCCACCCCCCACCACCACCACCACCACAACCCCCTCAGCGACTGTCAGAAAACTGCTCAACACAACAATACAGGGCCAGTAAACAATCTAATTAAATCTTCTTTGGCTGGAAAGTGGGAACGTTAAGTTATTTCAACAGTGTTTATTTAATAGTGCAGCCAGTTAGCGGGAAGAGATGAAGGAAATTTCAGTTTCAAAGGCCTACAATCACATGACATTTCTCTTCACAGAGAGTGACTTGTGAAGAGCCAATAGCACCCCTCCCCCCCTTCCCCCAACACACCATCACCAGCTCTCTTACCCAACTGAAGTAGTGACTTCACAGTGTGTCTCTTATGGCTGGCTGTCTGCCACTGTCACAAATTGAACAATAATTGAATCCCCTTGTCATTTTTATACTCACTGAAAAGCTGCATTACATTTAATACTTTAATTATAACATATTTATTTATTTTTTGCAATGCTAAAAAAAATTTGTTTAACACCCCATCTTGATTTCACCATCGACATCTGATATGAAGCCAAAAGCTCACTTCACTTTCTTTCACTTCAAGAAATCCCTTTTGCTGATTCAATCTCTTTAAATTGAATGGAAAATGAATTGAAGTCTTGCATGCTCTGCGAGAAGGGAGGTGGTTCGAGTCAGATAAAGTGTTTGGCTTTTAATGAAACATTTTAAGGCAGTGAGCTTATACTCTTACCGAGAGCAAACTACAGTGACTATTGTTCAGCACCTATCAGTCAAGAATGCCAGACTTTAACAACTAGAAGTACCACAAGGGGATGATGGAGGAGAGGGATGTGATTTCAAGTGATAGATGGTGTCATAAAGAGTTTGCTGACAAGATCAGGAGCTTTAAAAAAAAGATGATATCGAGACACACTTTGCTTTCTATGAAGTAGGTAGGTAAAAAAGCAAAGCAAGCTAAAGTCATGGCCGGGTTACTGCAGGAAAGAGAGAGCTATTAAAGTCCTGGAAGTAACAGCAGAGCAGAGTACAGAGCGGGCAGAGTAGAACCTTTTTGTTCACTGAAGAAAAACCCAACCCTTTGACCGACCTTATGCCTGCCAAGACCAGTGGAGTAAGTGAAAGTTTAGGCAGAGGAAAAGATTTCTTTGGAAGGAGGATCAGATGCCCTCTACATCCTGTTGCATCAAACTTGGTCGTGTGAAACTACTCGGTGAGTTTACCAAGAGGAGAGCTCAGCTTTACTCATATTTGTTGTTCATACTTGTTATCATTGGTGGGAAACCTTTGATTTCCTAAATAAATGCTTTAACCTCGTGGCTATAAACCAGCCACTCTCATGTCCCATTTGTTGCAGGTAATTGCTTCGCATCAGAGATTTAGCCTGCTGATGTAGTGTCATGGGACATACTGGTGTCAGGCTTGATGTAGTAGTCACAATGAGCGTGCTGTTCAGTCTGAGGCCTGGTGGGCAGAGCGGCATGGATATGGCTCATCATTCACTGATAATGTTGCAAAAGGGCAGTACACAAATGTCATGTTGATACAAACTGGAGCAGAGCAAAGTGTTGTCCATGCAGCCCAGTCAGATGTGAGAAACTAAAACAAGACGTGAATTTACGGGTAGCACAGATTCAGAAATATGGCTAAAGGATTCCAGATTGACTCTAGCTTACTTCATGTTATTGTTCTACTGTTACTGGATTTTCACAGAATGTTGACTCGGTAAACTACAATGCTTGGATTTAATTGTCAATTGACAGTGTTTTGTTAAATTTTATAAATTGTCTGTAGATGCACACAAACAAAATACATCTATAATTATGCAAAGGTACACTCGTTTGTTGTGTGCAGAGTTTTTACTACTTTATAAATAATGTGTGATAGAATCAACGGTATCCGCTTTCAATTTTAGTTTTTTACTCATGGTTTTGCCCATCTTGACATACATATGGTATTTGCATGTTTCTGCTGTCAGCAGACAGACGTATGGAATAATCCACACTGTTAATATCTGATTGCACAGCAGTTATAAATCCATAATAAGTTTTTTTCATGATTGTGTGTAACCAGTCACCGCTTGTTAATGCATAATGTCCACCAAAACTAAAGTTAGGACTGACGCTGAGCCAATGGCTAGCCAGCCTGTAACATGCTAGTGCTAGTCACAGAAGCTCTCCACATTAGCCATCTTTTGTGGAGCAGTTTTAACTCTGACAGAGGAGGGTTAATATAAGTTCATGGTGAAACACAGCTAAAAAGCTACGATAGCTTTCTCCATTTTGGACTCTCTGACCAGAATGTTGTTACAATGTATATGTTTCTGTCTTTTGAAATTGAGACACATTATCTCACTTGGTCATCATACTGCCTGGCTTGTGAGGTGGTTGCAACTCAAAAGCCCTAATACTGTATGAGCCATGTGTATCTGTCTGTGTGAGGTATATCAAAGGGTCACTCAGTAAATCCACTGTTTTGTTCCTCACCCTCAGGTGGGAGAAGTCTCACCACACCTGCTGATACCCAACGACAGTCTGTCCACTCTTTCATATCGCCACCTGTTTCCAATCCGCCTGGCTATCTGTCTCTCTTTCATCCCTCAGTGGATGTTTTCAGGGCTTTTGTGTGTCTCTGAGATTCAGAACCAGCAGAAAGAATGGGCACAAAGTGCCGAGTGTATCTCTGCCAAGCCACAAAGGTGCAGCGCCACACTCTTCCTTGCTGATGATATCCAGTTATTTGGATGTCAGAGTGAATCTTCAGTCCCAGGAATGTTAGGATGGGTTTGGTTTTAATAGGTCCCAACTTTCACTCCCAGATGGTTCTTTAAAACTGATAGTTCAAAGAATGAGTTTATTAACTGCACTTCATAGAACCATGAGGGCCTACAGCCTCAGCGTGGCTTAACTGACAGTGTAGTCATGCTTTTTAATGATATTATATGGTATGTTAGCTCCTATGTGCCTTGTATTGAATATGTATCATGTATCATGTCAAGATAAAATTGTGACAACTTTGTTGGTCTAATGCAATCAAGTCAAGCTTTTCATTTGCACAATACCTTACTTTATTTTCCCATCTGTCTCAGGTGTACTTAGTGTTTAGTGCTAGTTTGCTAATGTTAGCATGCTAACAAGCTAAGCTAAGATGGTGAACAAACAACATAATACTAAATGTCTGTATGTTGCATTGTTATTATGAACATGTTAGCATGTTGACATTAAAGGTGCTGTAGGTAGGATTGGGAAGATCCAGGCCAAAAAAATTTGAACATCAACAACACTTCTCAGTCCCTCCCCCCTTTCCGCTAAAGCCCAAAACGGTCTCCTAAGCCCCTCCCCACACAAGGGAGAATGAATGCGTGTGCATGAGCAGTGATTGACACGCAGTTAGACACCCCTGGCTGATTGGGCGAACAGCTGGTTGTTCGGACACAAACGCAATACTTGAAGCCTGACAATCCAGCTGCCGTGCAAGGTAATGCTGACATTAGCATTTAGCTCAAACCATCCCTGTGCTTAAGTACAATCTCACATATTTCACATCACACATGATTGAATTTCTCTGTGTTTCACTGGAAAGCTTTAGTGACCCATGATGCCTTTTTGATAGGTTTTTTTTCAGTCTGATGTGAATAAAAATAAAGGTTAAAAATAAAACAATAAAAAATGTTTGTGGGAGACAATAAAGACGTGTAATTTGTTGGCATAATACATTAAAGCATATTGAATATATATGATTACATTTAGTAATAACAGCAATCGGCTACCTCAGTAAAAACCCACATTGCCAACCAAAGTCATCACTATGTAGGCTACTGCTCTGTTTTGTTTTAGGGAGAACTCATCAGGTCAAGCCACAGAAAGGAAACAAGGGCTTTTAAGAAAGTCAAGACACTGTCCCACACTCGGATGCCCCCGGCCTTTTCCTTCTTTTTGTATGTTGCTGAGCCACCGCAGCCCATGCATGTCACATTGTGTCCGCAACAAAAGCCAAGACTGCACAGGCCGTACAAAATTCATATTTGGAAAGGTTGTGATTGTGCTTGTGTGAATAGCTGGCTCTCCAGACCAGCCCCAGGGGCCTGTCAACCTTATTCCCCCTTTAACAACATAACACATTTGGACTACTACAATAGAATGTATGTCTGCTTGCTCCCTGGCTCCTCCACCCACTTACAGTGATAGGAATGGAGGGATTACTCTTTCTGCATTTTTCAAGGCTGAATCCAGACCCCACTCTCAAAATTGTTTTCGTTACAGCTTTTCAAACAGTGCCCCGAGCCAATCTGTCAGCCTGATAGGGGAAACTTGGTGGTATTGAAAACGAGACAAATTGGTTTCTGGCCCAAGGGGGAAATTATAATTAGCCAAGCTCAAACTCAGCTGCTTTCATGAGAGCTTTGGTTTGCCGTACTGTTCTTTTGCCATGATGAACCCGTACTCGCAGGGTGCCATCAATCTATCTTGTGGCTGCTGTCAAAGCCAGACTTGCACCATATTGTCCCGCCACTCAGTGTCAACCAGGTGTTGCTCTGCCTGGCGGGCCTCACAGCTATTCAAGAGGTCTTGAGTTCAAAGAAAACAAAGGAGAGGCTAAAGTAAATCTTGTAACCCCCTTCTTTCCTTCCACCACCTCCTCCTCCTCTGATTCCAACCCGCTTCCGTCATCCAGGTTGCCCTAGCACTCTGTATGAACTTTTCTAAGACGTTTACTCAATCTGGCATCAAGGAAATCTCCACTCTTTGCTGCCCTGATTGTTAATCACTCAACTTTGTACAATAGGAGTACTCAGCCCATTTAGAAATATTACATTAAATGCTCGGTGGAAAAAAAACAAACATATTCCTGCCTTGAAGCATTTATCGGTGAACTGGTTAATATTGGAAACATTTTATTGACTGGACACAGAAACATGTTATAATTAATTGAATGAGAAGTACCAATTCACCATTGTATTTGAAATTAGCATGCCCAGTCAAACACCTCGGCACTCTCTTTCTCAGGGGAAAGGGTGGTGAAAGCTTTGGTTTTTTAAAGTGGTTTCCCTCATGCGCATTTCCACAGCTCATTCAGGACACAATGCTTTTGTTTCTCTGCCCATAATCCAGGAAGGAAAAATAGGGGGGGACATACAGCAAAGAGTAGAAAAGAAGGAAGAGTGATTCCAATGGGTGGATTGGAGAGGATTTCAACCTTTAAATAGAAGCACCTGTTCATCTGGGATTAGTTGGAAGCAGAGCTCTATTTTGGTTCCGTGGGTATGTTTGCACGCCCTGGATCCTAATGGCTGCCTGGGTGTGAAGCAGATTCCTGGTGCTCTCATTTGGAGTTGAGTTGTGTGAGAACTCACTATCTGGGTTGACACTAGGATATGCTGGTGTAGAATCCTGAACACTTGCTGATCACTGGCTAACCGCAGAGCTACTGGTGCGCTCCCGTATGCAAATGTTTATAAGCACAACAACATGCATGATCTAGATGAATGTAGGTTTAATTAAGGAATGTGACTGGCCTTCTAGAGGAGGTGCCTCAGGCAACGTGTTGTGATAATGGGGCAGGTTGAAAAAGGCTAGCAAGGTGTTGGTTAGTGCAGATCACAAATAAAAACATTTTATTGGCTGGAAGCTAGTGGCCACCATCACTCTAGCTCTGACATTTTACGGAAATATGCTTTTTTGCTTTCTTGCTGAGAGTTTGATGAGAAGATCTATATATCGGTACAGTAAATATTAAGCTACACACAGCCAGCAGCCAGTTAGCTTTGCTTAGCATATAGACTGCCCAAAGGTAGCAAAATCCTCCTACCGGCAGCTAAGCTCACTTATTAAATTGTTATATCGCATTTAATTGATGCGGTTTAGTTCAGTACAAAAATGTAATCTAAAAATGCAGATTTTCCGCTTTAAAGAGGATCATTTGCTGGACTATTTCTTGGCCCACAACCAGTTGCTAAGTTACCAGCAGTTGCTAAGTTACCAGTGCAAACTCCAGGAAATTACTTAGGTTACATATTTACCACACAGACAAGAGAGTGGTATTGATCTTATTTTCTAATACTCAGCAAGCGAGGGAATAAGCGCATCTCCAAAATGTCAAACTATTCCTTTAAGCCGATGAAGAAGTTAGTTTCATTTTTTTCTCTTCTAATGTTTTACTTTGTGGTGATTTTGGGCTTCAACCTTTCACCCATGGTGGATTCCTTAACTCAGCTCATCAAGGCCTCCTTTCTTTTGACCAAATTTTCTTGTCAGTATTATTGGGAAAAGATGACAGCATGTGGAAAACCCCCAAATCCACAGGCTTCAGGAAAAGTTCTTCAGAGACCTGATAAAAGGATGCACATGTGCACTCACCCATACAGCTCTTGCATGTGGCCACAGGGATGCATTTGGATTCACAACACGTATAGTACATACAGTATGTGGACACTTATGACTACCATGGGATACAGCTTGAGTGAGTGTGTCCTCAATACATTTTGGGTGCACTCACACCTGTATTTAGAATATAAAAAGCTATTTTACTATTTTATTTTCTCCACCAATTGTGTTTGGCTTTAACCTGAATGTGTTACACTATATGCTCCAAAGGCAATAGTCAAATTCTTCTGCAACATATCACAATGGATTTCTGACTCTTTCTTTAAATATCCAACTCTAATTGTTTTCAGAATATTAGCTAACCCCTCCCAGCCTACTCAAGGGGGATTTTTGTTTGGCTGGCTTTAAACAGACTAAATCACAGATGACTCTACCTATAATTGGGTTAGCATGTGTATTCATAGACATAATCAGTCTTTCTAAACACATTAAACACAAAACAGAGCTAGTTACACTAAATGGCCTGAATAGTGCTCTTTCTGTAAACACCTGCTACTATTAGTTTCTCTCATTAGCGTCCTGTAAAAATGACCACTTAGAGCATCACCCAGAATAAAACGCTTGGCTGTTGGAGCTCATCACGTTTAAGCTGTAATACATAAAACTGCAAGAAAGATTTCTGTTTTTTTTTTCTTCTCGAGTCTGCAGAGGGTGGGGGGTGGGAGGTGGGAGAGGGTTTTTGTTCTTGTTCAATTTGTGTTCATCTGTTCTATGCACCACTTGACATTACCTGGCACATATTGTGGAATTTGTTTTGTATGTCTGTATGATAAATGGTACTAAAAAATAATAAATAATTGATCCCCCCCCCCCCCCCCCCCCAAAAAAAAAAAAAAAAAATGCAAGGAACAAAGGAGATGAGTTGGTTTCTGTGTTACTCTGCATAGCACTGGACTTTCAAATAAATCTTTATGCTTCTCATCTTCTCCAGGTCTGTGCGTAACAGTTGATTTGGTGAAGGATCAAAATACATTTATCTTAATAAAGGCCATCAGTCTTCATTCCTACATGTTGCCAACTCTCTACTCCCCATTATTATGTTGAGCCTTTCAGCAAATAATATGTCCAGGAATCGCTTAACAATTCAGTAATGAAATCCCACCCTCTTAATGTGAATATGTTGTTATTGTAAAAGCCCAGCGGAGCAGCCCTGGAGAGTCCTCCTTATTAAATCAGTGGTGACCTGACATCAGCGTTTATCCCTGCATATGGCTCCAGCTAGGCTCCCACTGCTCTGACTCTCCAGCTCTTGCCTGCTGCGGCGACAGGGAGAAAGGCATCAATAGCCCCCTAAGCGGATCAGACCTTACATATTGCTCCACAATTTCATTAAGAGTCACAATTCGCAGGGCTGTCAGCATCATAATAAACTCCCTAGTGCAGCCAGAGCAGATGGCACGACCTGACCGTCAAGGGAGAGGCATCCAGTAGAATCCCCTTAATAAGGGAAGTAGGCCAGCAGCAGGCGCTTTAAAAGTTAACTCCTGCCTTTTCACATGATATTCACAAGATCCTTTGGTATGTGAGTCGAGTAAGATTGAACTGTAAATGTAGGTTTGGCTACGCTTTTAATTTTTCTTGGGGAGAATTGCTGTAAATCAGTTTCTATCAGCAATAATTGAGTTCACACCCAAGCATTTGTGTGAAAAATCAAATCATTATTTTTTCTCATTGCACATTCAAAATTGTATTTGGACATGTTTGTAAAATATCAGTCCTATTATTCCTGCTGTGACTCAACAGTCAGTAGTTGGTTCATTAAAATATATCAATTTGACTGTTCACCAAGCCATTGTTAATTACTGTTGCTTCGCCCATCATGCTTTCTATTGTAGCTTTGCACATATGTAACGTATGTAGTTTACACTAATATCAGTGGCAAATTCACCGCTGAAAAATCCTACTTTCCTATTCATACTTTTAAATGATGAGTCCTTAAGTTCAGACAAAGGTAAATTGGCTTCTCATTTCTGGCCAGCGGCTGTCAATTTTGCATTAGCTGTAGCTAGTTGAGGTGATTCAAGCTCCCTGATTTGGTTCAAAAGTCTTAAGTTTAATTTTCTAGATGATCAAATATTTAAGATGAGAACCCTGTAAAAAGGGAAAATAAGCACAGTAAGTAATTAGAAATTTGTTAGAAATGTTGGTTAGAAATGTAGGTACTGTAGTAAGCTAGTTAGCAGTGCATGCTAACATTTGCAGCTTACATTAGATCAGATAATCACACTGTTTAATCAATTTCTTTACACAAGTTCTGCTCCTGTTTTGTTTTTTTTAAAGTCTAAAAAAAGAGACATCATCCAAAAAACTTTCTGTATATTTCTCTTGTGGAGCTCCATGGGCACTGCTTAGACGTGGATAAATCCAAAGCTTGTCAGGCCGACTAGGCATAGTTATGGTTACTGCTGATAACTATGATTAGGCAGCCATAGCAAACGGTCAATTACTTTGTACGAGGGCCCGTTCATCGCTGCTTGCAGCTTTCATTTGTCTCTTGTTATCATAACTTAACCAGAATGTAGCAGATCTCATTCTGGCATTTTGACCCTCCATCCTTAAACTCCACCCTCCCAATATCAACCACTTACACATGGAATAATCTCCTGCTTTCCCTTTGTGTTGCATGCCACCTTTGTGCCACCATTTACATTACCAAAGTGCACATTTTAGCCCAAGCTCTTTTAACTCCTATCCATCCCTCTTATGTTTCAGTCAGTGGGTTTTTAAATGCTCCCTTGGAAAGAATGGGCGCTCAATTGAGTCTGCATCACAAGAGGAGCTCTTATTTTGGGGTGGTGGAGCCAGGACGCTGTAACTGTCCCTGTGAGCGTTTAACGTCAGCGACCTATATTTACATCTGTCCACTGGCAACAAGTTTGCCAACCAAGCAAGGCTCACAGGGCAGTGGCATGTGAATTGGCACTTGATGTGAAAGAACATATTGATGCTCTTAAAAAAAAAACGCTGCTGTAATATCAATTATGCAGCCGTTTAGTGTTAGCGTGAATGTGCCCAGTCATGTATGTGCCGTCATGCTATTCTGTGCTGTGACTTGCTGTATGCTGGAGCTAGAGAGCTTGCATTGAAGACAAACCAACCAAGTTTATTGACCCTCCCACCTTCTGTCTGTCCCTCCCTTTGTCCCCAAGTTCTCAGAGAACACTGGTGGGATTCTGCCCAGTGCTGCCAGCCTCTGTTGCTAAAAGGAACCATTGTCTTGTCTTGTTGCAGCTTGGTAAATCAATAGGACTCTTTGTTTCCCTCTGCAGCATGTAGGACGTGGATCCCCGGCCCGTACTGACGCATCATGGTTGCGGCCTGCTGAGCATAGACTCGACAGATCATATTTGCGTGTCTTCTGTGCTTTTAGAAAGGTTGCAAAAGGACCAGCAGTCACATTTCATCCTAAACCCTGCAGCTATCCAAACAGAGAAGGAGCAGGCAACTATGATATCATAGAGCTGCCATACTCCATCTCCTCAGAGGTTTCCTATCCCACTTTTTCCTCTCTCTGAGCTCTTGTGTATAAGTATGTGCAAGCATGCTCCTCCATACTTTATATTTGGTTTGTGTGTTCCTGCACATTCATTTGTGTGTGCTTGTGGGTGCGTGCACGCGTAGCCTCCCTGCAGCCCCTCAGCCGATCTAGATCACGTCCCTTGCTGGATAAAAAATCCACGTTTGACAATATACAATTAAGATTCCTGCAGATGTGAAGGGGCCACTGATGAGTTCCTTTAGTAAGAGAGAGGACAGAGAGTGGGAGGCGTAGAGACAGAGATGAATGAGGAGAAAGTAAGTGTTGGAAGAAGAAGAAGAGGAGGAGGAGGAAGAGGAAATGGAGGGTGTGAGCTCTTGAGGGAGGTTTAGTGAAAGCACCTGCCGCAGCTCCGGGGCTCATGATGGATGAAGAGGAACAACTGAGAGAGGGAAGAAGGGAGGGGGACGGAGCAGGTTTGAGCTTGAAGTGAAGGACATTTTGTCCTCCTGCTAATTCTTCATGTCTGTTCAGCACATACATCAAGGCAGTGCAGACACAAAGACATGATGGGGATGGGGTTAATTCATGTTAAATCCACGCAAATTCAGAAAGGAGATTTTTATGAAAGGTCCCAAGATGGTGTTTTTTTTTCCCCCTGAAAAGCTTCTTAAATCCGAAGATGCTCTAATTTAATTCAACTCTCCTGTTTAAACCTCTGAATCTCTGTTATGACTCAATTTACATTTTTAGTGGAGTGAATTTAATGGTGCTGCTTGTATTTTGGCATCAATAAATTATTACCACATTAATTTTTACACATAGTATACTAACTGCAAAGAAACAACCAGATTGGCAGCTTCTGCGGAATCCTAAGTGGATTTTACATCGTATGCTAACTGGCTGGGTTTGAGGGAAATTTACTGTATAGCACGCATGGGAGTACTGGGAAATGTACTTTTTCACTTGCAATGAGTTAGATACATCTGCCATATCTGCCAGTTTAATTAGAAGCAAGAGACCGTTAGCTTAGCATAAAGACTGAAGCCATTCAAGCCAAGGGATACAGCTAGCCTGGCTCTGTTCGATGGTAAAAAGAATAAAATAATAGTGTCTCAGCTGTTTTGCATGGCAACATCACGGTGAAGATCAGCCCATAACCCCCCATAAAACCAAAGGCATTTGTTTTTTATTTTTAAAGGCCCAATGTGTAACGTGTTTAGTTGTTCATTATCAAAATCTGTGTTGTTCACAACTTTTTTTTATTTTTATTTATTTTTATTTACCACCACCATCAATTCCAAGTATTCCTTTTGGCTTGAAATTTTACATTTGCATTTGCATGAACTGGGGTAGACGCTCCATATTCATGTGCTATCTTGAAATACGTTAGCCCGTAAGGGACATACAGGACATACTGCTCCGCCTTTCGCGTTTTTGCTGTCATATGATAAACTCACAGGTGCTAATGGGTATCGCAGCTTCCCGGCCCCGGCAAGTTTGAAGAAGGAAACATGGAGGACCGCACGTGTTCAAAATCCAAATATCAAGAACAGGAGTCTTCTTCTTCGCCCAGAAAAAGAAGAATGATATAGAAAAGAGCAAGAGACTGGCGTCATCAGAAAAAAAAGAGTGAAGGCTTCCGTAGCTGTAATACGTACTTTGAACTGCGTGGCGCGAGAAAGTTGATTGCGATATATGAGCGATATATAGATGGGAGAAATTCCTACACATTGAACCTTCAAAGATTTTTTAGGCATTTACTGATAGGACAGCTGAAGAAATGAAAGGGGGGCAGGTCGGAGTTGAACCCGGGCCCGCTGTGTCGAGGAGTAAACCTCTATACATGGGCGCCCGCTCTACCAACTGAGCTATCCGGGCACCCAAACAAAGGCATTTTGACATTGGTTTATACCATGAGCTCACAGGTAATTCACAAAGTCCACTGATGTTCACAAGGCTACAACTAACACCTTCACAATAAAAACACACATGCACTCCTATGCTAACGCTAACCATAGCTATTTTCCACCTACAATGGTAGGCATCGGATCAAGACCCACAGGGAAGCACATCTGGACATCAGTGGTGGGAGAGTGGCTCTAGTCCCAGCCCTAGTCTGTCATAATACATCCAGACACGTGGGCTGTTGTGGAGGCTAGGCTATTATGGAGCCCACCACCACACCACAGAAACCTCCCTTTGAGTCCGAGGCCATGCACTACACATGGAAGAATATCGGAAGAATATCGTCTTCTACACTTTGAAATTCCTGTGAGGCAGCAGTGTTTCACCTAGTTCCCTGAACAAAGGCTTCTTGTGCTGAATACAAACTCTCTCTATAAAGTGTTGAGAGACCACCTAAGAAGCCTTATTTTATTCAACCCAAAGTCACACATTTTTAAGTATTCACCTCGCACGTAGAGACAATTTCAGAGCATTTTTAAGCACTATAGGAAATAATATAAAGTAAAGAGATGTCCCTTTTGAGTTTCAATTTGAATAACACATTTGTAATATTGAGCAAATTGTCAGTATTGTGCAGCAACGCTGCCGCCGGCCTTCCTCAAAGTGCACCGTGGTATTTTGTGCTAAATAGATATTCAATCTGACTGGGTTCAACCTCTTTCCACATCTGTCAGCGGCTATATTGAATTGGAAAGTACACTATTATGAGCTGCATATGGACAATCGCTTAGGATTAAGGATTTCATATTCCAACTGTGAATATCCCATAATATTGTCTTTAAGGAAAGTCCAATAATGGCTTTTTACCATGATGGCAAATCTGTTAGAAGTGAGCAGAAGGCCAAATCCCTGCAAATGAAATAGCCAGAAGTGTCAAGCCTGGAGATTGGGTTTGACTGAGCACCTGCGACTAGTGTCGCTCTTTGCAAAGTGGAAGACTTTTAAACTGTAGGTACCACTTAATTCTTTTCAATCCACTGCTTTACTTTTACACCTGCCTTCATGGGTCTGGAGTGTGTGTGTGTGTGTGTGTGTGTGTGTGTGTGTGTGTGTGTGTGTGTGTGTGTGTGTGTGTGTGTGTGTGTGTGTGTGTGTGTGTGTGTGTGTGTGTGTGTGTGTGTGAGAGAGAGAGTGAGTGTGTATGAAATGCTCGGAGTTTACTATTAACACATTGTATCTGGGTGTATTTAACTTACTGTTGCAAAATTTAAAAGGGCATGTTAATGATTTTATCTAACTTTACTGCAAGGATAGACTTGACTGATGATTAACTGCTCCCACTGCTTGCGAAGTTCAAAATATTTTCTCCAGTATTCATTTATAATGCAAGGTTAGCCAAGTTACAAAATAGTTGGCTCATAATCTCTTTGGCTTAAACACATGTTCTACTGGAGACATGATATTTCACACAAAACAGATGAAAGGGTGTGTTCTGTCTGTACAATGCCACAACACTGTCCTATTTGTTGAGCATGTGGAATAATGATGCTAAAAGCCAAAGCTGCTTCCGATGTTTCCGATGGCTCAGCTGGCTTCAGGGTTTGGTCCGAAGTGTGTGTCTGGCGGGTCATCAGTAACCTCTGGGTTCTGGGCGAGGCCCTGCTCTAGCTACTGAGGGTCACTGTCCCCTATGGTGGAACAGAACATCAGCTAACATTAACCAATTCTCAGAGGTACAGAGTAGACTTAGCGATGAAAGCAAGACTACAGTATGTAACTTTTGAGATAGTGTACAACCCATTGTTCTTTTACTAATGAAACATTGTGTTCATAAGGAATGAGACACACCCCTTGCTCAAGGGTTTTGCTGCTACGACCTTACTTGGTTTGATGGTGGCTAATGTTAGCCATTGTTAGCAAACTATAGCTAGCTTTTTTATTTTTTTTATTTGCAAAACTTTACAAACATGTTATACAGTGTCTGAACAATTCGGCATCATACACAAATATATTCATTTCCATCCAGGGAACATCACAACCTTACATAATTGGAGAAAAAGAAAGAAATAATAATAAAAAAAAAAAAAAAAAAAATATATATATATATATATATATATATATATATATATATATATATATATATATATATATATATATATATATATATATATATATATATATATAATACAATACAATACAATACAAAGGCAATATGAAAAGAAATAAAGGCCATATAATCAAATTTCCTTGAAAAAATCTCACAGTAGATCAGCTAGATAAATAGTTTTCTTATTATTAATAATTTGGATAGACTCAAAAAATTTCCAAAAGTGAGTAAAAGCTGGCCGAGATTTAGAAAACTTTTCTTTATGGATATGAAATTTCCCCTGTAGGTGGAATAAGTTGACAATTCTATGTATTGTTTTGTTTTTGTTATCGTAATTAAGAGTAACATCTTTTGCTTCCAATTTAATTTCATGGTTCTGTTGAATATTTAAATAGTATTCAACTTTTTTCCAAAACACCACAGAATACTGACCCTCCCAGAATAGATGTATAATAGTTTCTTCTTCAATTTTACAAAATTCACATTTATTATCCACAGCCGCAAATCTTGAAACAAATTTGTTCGTAGGATAAATATTGTGCAGTATTTTAAAATGTAATTCTTTCAGTTTATTGGGGATAACAAATGTGTACGGTAGACGCCATGTTGATTCCCAGTGGAATGAAGTACCAAAGGGAGACATAACTATAGCTAGCTATTGCTGTATAACTGACACTAATGAGGTTTGAGAATGTGGTTTGTGTGTAAAATCTGAACCTGCAAAGTAACTGATAGATGTAGAAGAGTAAAAAAAGTACAATATTTACAGTTTGCTGTCTCTCTAACTCTTCTCTTCTTGTGCTACTATTACACTTTTCAGTTTTAATGGTAAGGCCACAGTTGCTGCTGCTCAGCAGAAATACTTGCTTTAATGGCCGTAGTTCCAAATGACAGGGTAAACTAGCGTGTCTCTCCTTCACACTCTTGTATCCAACTGTCCATTTAGAAAATCTTACCAACATGGAGAACACTGACACTTTTACAGCAACAGTGTTACTCCTCATTGTTTCTATCATGGTAATGACTTTAGAGTTTCTGACACTTAGTGCCATTGGGCGTTGTGCGTGTCAGGGGCTTTTTTTTCTTAGTAGCGAGTTGATATCATTTAAACACAAACTCAGGATTCATTAGTAATGAAATCATCTGTGCCCAATTAAATAATGCACATAAACAAACCATTATTCCAAGATGTTGTATATATATATATATATATATATATATATATATATATATATATATATATATATATATATATGTATATATATGTATATGTATGTATGTATATGTATATGTGTATATATATATATATATATATATATATATATATATATATATATATACACTGTATAACAGTAGCAGAAAAACAGCCTAGAAATCTAGATGCACGCTAGCGAATGTATTTTGCACATCTTGATGTGGGTCTGGCGTGTCAGGCTAAGAAAAACATGCATTAATAGGCTTTGTTTCTTTTCAGACTCCTCCATAGGATTATATCACACTTTAATCACAGTTTCTGGCAGTTGTTGCATCATAAGTTACATCAACACAGGCCTCTCCAGGATTATTCAAAAACCCCTCTCCGTCTTCTGGTATCTGACTCAAAGCTTTGGCTGTAAAGGAGGAGGAATATGTGTTGACATCCCCCTTTTGTTTTATTACCAGTCGAGTCTTGTGCCATCCATCTCTGCCAACCTCTGTACCAGCCACGGCCTGTGTGTGTGTACATTAAGCTGATTGATGAACAGTTCATTAGGCTGATGGGCTCTGCAGGGGCAGACAAGCGTCCGGCAACAAGAAGTGGATTTAAACCCCAACCAGAATTTGCTGTGGCTTGACACCAGCTGCATCAGCGGTTTAGCATGACTATGCAGCCTTTGTGAAAGATGTTTTGCTGTGAGGACAATTTTCTCAATGTGAAAATACATTATTATTATTATTATTATTATTATTATTAGTTATAAAAGTAGTTGAGTTTTTTTTATTAGTGACTGCCATTGTGCTACACATTGTATGGGTTTAGTTATGGGATTAAGTGGATAAGCGGAAACAGCATGTTTGAGTTGTGAAAACAACACTGTTTGGTCATTTCATTTAATCAGTGTTTTTTTGGAAAGGTAGGTGAGTGTTGTAGAGTGTACAGTAAATATCACCAGGACCAGAAGGCATGCAAGCAGCTGAACCACCAGTGAATGCCAACATGACTGTACATAGCTTGGCGTGTGTTTAATCTTAATGTATCCAAGTTCCAATCAAAGTTTTACTTACTATGTGTTACCTCAGACAAGTTATCATCAGCTCCAGTCCTCCAATATTGTCATCAGGTTTATCAGTCGAACCTTAGTCACGCATTGCCAGACCTTCCTCCACAGCGCTGCAAAGGAAGGTCTGGCTAGTCCACTCAAATCATTACAGAAGTTATCTCAGGACACTTTACAGATCGAGTTGGTCTAGACCACACTAATAATACTGTATACTGTATACATAATTTACAGAGACCCAACAATTCTGCCCAAGAGCAAGCATTTGATGCCACAATGGCAAGGAAAAACTTCCTTTTAACAGGCAGAAACCTCAGGCGGACCCTGGCTCTTGGTGGGCGGCCATCTGCCTTGACCCACTCTCCAAACTCTCCACATTGTCTCTGCTGCAGACTGAGCGGATTGCTCTGTTCTCCGCAGAGCAGCTTGTGTGTGTTTATGTGCTTGTCCAGTCCCAGCTCCACCACAGCTTTCTGCAGGAAGGGAGAAGAGAATTGGACTGACCTCACTGGTGTGGATGGAAGCAGTCTGCAGATGGCACTTGCAGATAAATAGCCATAACAGTCATAATTGTGTCAGGGAGAGTGGAGTTGGGCTAAGGGTCATTGTGCATTAAGGCATGGGCTTTAAGGTCAACAACTTGTCTCCCATTACTTAAAACTCTTTGTTTTATTTGACTTCTACAGTCTGCCTGTGGGAGTCTGTGTATGTTAACCTGTCTGCTGTATTTTTGGAGTACGTCCTCAGGGTTCAGTGTGGTTCCTCTTATCTCTCATTCCTTAAAAACTGCTGAGTCTTCACCGGCCGGGTGCTGGCAGAGGGGAGTTTGGCATCATTGCTGTGGCTGAGAAGTGCACTGACTGGTTTCTGTCAGATAAACGAGTTGTTTAAGAATCAGGGACTTGAAACATGAATTGAGTCTTCTTATTGTCAGAGTTGCTTATTTGTTAGAGAGTAAGCTCACGCTTACAGTAGTTTAATAATATGAACTCAATGCCCCTTATAGCTTTTTCTGGAGACCTACGTCAGTGAGTGGAGATTGCACAATTGTCATGGAGGTGGTTCACTACGGTTTGTCAAACTAAGACAGGTTCATGCTTGATTCTGGATGTTGTGTTTACTGTATCTTGTTGTTGTTGTTGTACACTTAGCTTTAAGTCTTGGTCACAACAGCATTTAAAATTGTGGAATGTTGCGGAGAAATCAGAAATCAATTAAATTCAATCAAATCCCTGGTATCTGTGTATTCACTCTTTGCGATGTAAATCCACGCAACTTTTTCGCTTTGACTTTGGTGAACTTTGACACGCAAATTTGGTCTTGATAGAGCTGAAAAGAGAACTGGAGAGTCCAAAACTGAACTCTATCTGAAACTGTGTAAATGTATTGTCTCATTGACTAACTATCTTGGCAACTGACAGTTAGCAAGCTAGCTAGCTGGGAGAGTTGGAGACTGAAAAGAGCTAGCATGTTCCTGGCTCGCTGGTGTGTTAACTGTTAGCTTACAGTAGTTGGCAAACTATCACAGCGAGTAGTCCCTACATTACCAAATGTTTCTTGAAGACGTGTTTTCTTTTTTTTTGGCGTGCATTATCAACATTAAAAATAATCTATAATAAATGAAAAGTTAGGTTTAAACGGTTTCCTGAGTTCAGGTTGATGCTAAGAGAGTCTTTGGAGTTGAATACAACTCATTGTCTCTGTTGCATTGACACTAATGTCAAGTGACAACCAATTACCTGAAAACAGGCTGCTGCAGCAGACTGGAAGACTCTTTGAGTCATAACTCTTGAAGCTGCTGACAGTGGCCACACATGCAGGTCGTAGTGCTCGGGGCTTAGAAAAAGAGTGGCTGGGAATGTGACACAGGGCAATGCATTGCTTTCCCTCCATACACATCAGCCTGGCAACTGAGTGAGCAGCCCCAATGGTCGCTTGAAGCAAGGGGCATCCATGCTAGCTGAATCCACCCACTCATCCCCCTACAGAAGCCAATATCCAGATTGGGATTAACCTGGCAGAGTTTAACATGCAAACACACACATAGGCAGCAGTTGCATTGGCAGAGCCGAGCGTCCTTGCTACTGTGGTCTTAATGCCCACAGATATTTACTGTACTTGTTTAGTTAAGCCTCAGTATCTTTGGCCCCATAAACCCAATTTATTCCAACTGACCCATGGCACTGTACTGGTTTCCAGTTTCCCACGGGGAGCCTGAAAGACTGGCAGCACATGCGTCATTCCCCCTTGGGGAGATTACACTACACACCAGCCCGTACAGCACACTGTGTTTGTGAATGCATGCACATGGTTGTGTTTGTTGTGCCAGTTCATGGACACATGTCAGTGTGTGTGTGTGTGTGTGTGTGTGTGTGTGTGTGTGTGTGTGTGTGTGTGTGTGTGTGTGTGTGTGTGTGTGTGTGTGTGTGTGTGTGTGTGTGTGTGTGTGATTTGTGCTTTTGTGGATTCCTTATCGGGAGGAAAAAAAGGAAGATTTTCAAAACGTGTGTGTGAGTGTTTCTTTTAATACTTCAAAGACAGTGAGAAGGAGGACAGAGGAAAGAAAGGTAACCCGCTGTTCATTACACACACACACACACACACACACACACACACACACAAATGGAAATATTTGTTTTATCACCAAGAGTCCGGGTTTGCATAAAGTGATATCAGCTCCCACAAAATGCCTACACACATTAAAAGGCACCTCGACAGGGAATATTAAATGTTGTTATCCTTAATCAGATTATGTTGTCAGTGAAAGATGACACTAACACTGACAGTGTTACAAAAAACCTTGAGAATCTCCGTCCGTTTCAGTTGGATTACCATTCATCACGCATTTTTGAAATTCAATTTTAGATTTGCAATGAATTTCCCGAGCTGAAATGTATATTATGTGTCCGCTGTGGAATGAAACGTGAGCTTGTACGGAGGCAGGCAGTGTTTGTAATAGTATCAGTGCTCACTGGGCTTATTTATACTGTGATATCATTTACTGTGGTGAGCCGGTTAAACTACATTTGTTGCTGAGGGAAATAGAAATGTTTTTCTTCATGGGATAGATTTCCTGCTTTCCTCTTTCTACAGACCATGAAAAATGAGGTTAGGAATATGTAAATTACAAAAGGGCAGCGTGTGGGGGCAAAGCATTTTATTTCATTTCAAATGGACCCCTTATGCAATTATGAATATGCAAATTACACTGAGCTATGAGCTGAAATGCAGATGGAATACAGTATACCCTGCAGCTGCACATGTTCCTCCTTTGCTCTGTTGTTTTACAGTGAAGTCAACAGTTCCTCGAGGCTGTCATCAGTAAACCGAGCCAAAGTGGGATTTGATTTGTTTTCCCCAAGCTTAAATTTGTATTAATTTATAAGTCTGTTCATGCATAATAACCATTTTCAAAGCATTAAAGCCCACCTTCTAGTTTGACACTAGAAGGCTGTTTGCACATGTATCTGCTGAAGGGAGAAAGGTCTCCTTAAATCCGAGATCAAGACATGCGTACAAAGCCAATCAAGTGTGTTGTGGTACTTGTGAGGGCCATAAGTTACTATTTTCGGACATTGTATAGACTAAAGACTAAACTTAAATTAAACGCACACTTTACATGTGTGAATATACAACTCTGCCTAAGTATTTTTCTGCTGTGCTGTTAGTGGGCAAAAACAAGAGAAAATACCCTTCCCTGATGAATATCTTAGGGCTCTAGGATCTGAATGTCATGATACCCCATTCAATCTGTGCAGCTCTGCCTCAAACTGCTCTGCTCCAGCAAACATCACCATCACCTGCACTGACAACAGTCCTGCTGCTGTGGTGTTTCTTTGTTTGTGTGTGAGTGTGTGTGGAATGCTAAGTGTGTGAATGCAGAGCCTTGGTGATGTGTTTGCGTGAGAGATTGGCAGGTCCCAGGGGAGTTAGCAGTAAGCGTTGCTGCCATTCATGAATCCTACGAGGAATGAAATAGGTTTGACAGAATGTGAAGAGTCGGGATGAATCTGCAAAAAATTAACCTCGGCAGTGTTTCTGCTGGTTCAGGGCTTCTGAGGCGGGGGGGGGGGGGGGGGTGAGGTGGCAAAATAATGTGGGCCTGGTGAGACAAATGTGAAAAGATTTCTTAATAATGCATGCAGATCAGAACTGAAACCTAATAATCGAACCCTCAGCTAGCTGCAATTCCTAATGGAATACAATTCCCATTTTCAAAAACATAATGAAAATTCCCTTCCTGGAAGGTGAAGTCATACACAACAGGCAGTCTGCAGCAGAACAGGCCTCCCTTGTGCGTCCCACTGGGTTCAGTGTTAATGAACTAATCAATGACATGTTCTCACGATGTGCTGAACACATTACTGTAAGTGCTCCCGGTGGCCCTGCAGCATCGTTGAGTGCAATAGGTGTCACTCATGCTCAAAGGCAGTACAGTCTGATAAGACTTTACTGATAATACGTGATGGATTCCTCCCTATAGAAAACCTATTCAAAGGCACACTGAGTAGGATTTTCCTAAAAATCAATGTATAGACTCATACAAAATAATCCGTCTCAATCATTACTCATAGAACTATGTGGCAGGGTCTACATGTATTTTCTTATCTTGCTGTGTTTGGGACGTTTCTGGGCGTCAACCTCTATCAAAACGTAGCGACAAGGTGCCAGATCATAAGCATGCATCCAAGAAGAAACTGCAAAAATGGAGGACACTGCACCAAAAAAAGGTCAATAATGAAAGGCAAGCGGACAAAGCACGTTCTAAAAAGAGAGTGAATTTGTGGTTGGCTTTCACTCGCTGGCGAGCACTGTAACCGCCGTTGAGCCGGGAAGGAGGGGCCAACTTTGAAGGTTGTGTTTACAAACCGTAACCAACAAATTATTCTGCCTTTAACTTTGACCATTTGAATGCCAAGCCAAGCAAAAGCTGCAATATTTAATGTTTTCTGCAGACTACTGTACTGAAATATGTTGTTTGTCAAACAGCATTATCTTAATCATGAGTGGCAGTGGACAATAGAGGTAGTTTAAAGGTTGTCTGACTGTGAAAATGAAATGTTCTAAACAGTCCTTTAGCAAACCTTTTAAGCACTATTCTCAGATATTTTTTATCTAATAACTGGGAACTAGGATTTGTTTATTTTCATTCAGATTCAAATTTTACTTCAATAATCTACTTCCTCTCCTATTCTCCTTCAAAATCAAGTTAGCACTACCGTATTTCACATTAAACTAACTGAAAATTGTCATGCTATTGTGTTTCTAGATTGGAGATTTAAAAAACTAAATGTTGAATATTTACACAAAGCAAACGATTGGATTTGCAGCTGACTGACATGAATGTCACGAAGCACCAAACCTGCATTCAACACCTGAATTATTTCAGACACATATTGAGCATATTTGTCCATCTACCTTCATTCACAAAACTGGCATCTGGTGAAAATGTCTACCTTGATGTTGGACTAGGAAAAGTGTAGTCTATATCCACGACGTTCTACTTCCGGGATTGCTCTCGTTCCGCCGGAAATTCCGCCGGATGTCACTCTTCGGATGTCCGTTTTCAGATGTCGCGTTACCGTCCGCTTCCTTTGTGTTGGCATTTTAAACTCCGGTGGATTTGTGAGGACTATGGTTAACTGCTCCTCAGATCTCTGCAGGGTAAATCCAGACAGCTAGCTAGACTATCTGTCCTATCTGAGTTTTCTGTTGCACGACTAAAACAACCTTTGAACGTTCACATGTTCCACCAAAACAAGTTCCTTCCTGAGGCTGTTTTGGCTCGGTACAGCGCTTAGCACCGCCCAAGATAATTGTGATTGGTTTAAAGAAATGCCAATAAACCAGAGCACGTTTTTCTCCCATCCTGGAATGCTGTGTGGACTAGACAGACCCTCCTTTGCAGTGCTGTGGAGGAAGGTCTGGCAATGCGAGGCTAGGAAAAGTGCTACCTGCGGGTACCCAAAATTATCTGGATTGACTCAGTTTTCTCTTTGATGGTTGTTCAGACTCTGCCCCCCCACTCCCCCCAGAGCTACTAAAAGAACAGATAAGAGAAACTTCAAAGGCTGCCATTTCTGCTCCGATCCAAAAGCAGGCAAATGAAGGACAGGCAGATTTGAGTAGTCAAATAGCTTTGGGGTGTGTAGTGTGTAGCGAGAATTTAGACAGCTTTTTATAGATGGGGGGGTGGTGGAGGAAGTATTCCGATCCTGTAAAACTAACAAAAAAATACTCTGTTACAAGTAAAGGTCTGGCATTCACAATGTTAGCAAAAGTATGTAAGTATCATTAGGAAAATGTCTTACAAGTATTAAAAAAATGGCCTTTGTGACTGTTAAACTATATACAGTGCATACGGAAAGTATTCACAGTGCTTTACTTTTTCCACATTTTGTTATGTTACAGCCTTATTCCAAAATGGATTACATTTATTTTTTCCCTCAAAATTATACACATAATACCCCATAATGACAACTTAAAAAAAGTTTGTTTGAGATTTTTGCAAATTTATTAAAAATACAAAAACAAAGAAATCACTTGTACATAAGTATTCACAGCCTTAACGATCAATCTCAAAATTCAGCTCAGGTGCATTCTGTTTCCACTGATCATCCTTGAGATGTTTCTACAGCTTAATTGGAGTCCACCTGTGGTAAATTCAGTTGATTGGACATGATTTGGAAAGGCACACACCTGTCTATATAAGGGCCCACAGTTAACAGTGCATGTCAGACAACAAAACAAGCATGAAGTCGAAGGAATTGTCTGTAGGTCTCAGAGACAGGATTGTCTCTAGGCACAGATCTGGGGACGGGTACAGAAAGATTTCTGCAGCTTTAGAGGTCCCAATGAGCACCGTGGCCTCCATCATCCGTAAATGGAAGAAGTTTGGAACCACCAGGACTCTTCCTAGAGCTGGCCGTCCGTCTAAACTGAGTGATCGGGGGAGAAGGGCTTTAGTTAGGGAGGTGACCAATAACCCGATGGTCACTCTGACAGAGCTCCAGGGTTCCTCTGAGGAGAGAGGAGAATCTTCCAGAAGGACGACCATCGCTGCAGCACTCCACCAATCAGGCCTGTATGGTAGAGTGGCCAGACAGAGGCCACTCCATAGTAAAAGGCACATGGCAGCCCGCATTGAATTTGCAAAAAGACACGTGAAAGACTCTCAGACAATGAGGAACAAAATTCTCTGGTCTGATGAGACAAAGATTGAACTTTTTGGCGTGAATGCCAAGCATTATGTTTGGAGGACACCAGGCACCGCTCATCACCTGGCCAATACCATCCCTACAGTGAAGCATGGTGGTGGCGGCATCATGGTGTGGGGATGTTTTTCAGCGGCAGGAACTGGGAGACTAGTCAGGATTGAGGGAAAGATGAATGCAGCAATGTACAGAGACCTCCTGGAAGAAAACCTGCTCCAGAGCGACTGGGGCGACGGTTCATCTTTCAACAGGACAACGACCCTAAGCACACAGCCAAGATATCAAAGGAATGGCTTCAGGACAACTCTGTGGATGTCCTAGAGTGGCCCAGCCAGAGCCCAGACTTGAATCCCATTGAACATCTCTGGAGGGATCTGAAAATGGCTGTGCACCGACGCTCCCCGTCCAACCTGATGGAGCTCGAGACGTTCTGTAAAGAGGAATGGGCGAAACTGGCCAAAGATAGGTGTGCCAAGCTTGTGGGTTTATATTCCAAAAGACTTGAGGCTGTAATTGCTGCCAAAGGTGCCACAACAAAGTATTGAGCAAAGGCTGTGAATACTTATGTACATCTTATATTTTCATTTGTTTTCTAATAAATTTTCAAACATTTAAAAAAATATTTTTTCATGTTATCATTATGAGGTATTGTGTGTAGAATTTTGACGAAAAAAAATAAATTTAATCCATTTTGAAATAAGGCTGTAACATAACGAAATGTGGAAAAAGTGAAGCGCTGTGAATACTTTCCGTATGCACTGTATATATAAAAAAGATTTCTACTGGACAACTTGACCAAAAAAGGAAATCATCTTAAGCGCAAATTAAAGCTCCATCAATTTTTTCATTTTAATTTTGTATTATTATTTTTTTGGCCACTTAGGTTACTCAGTGTAACAAGATATAAACACATCATCAACATATTATCACGTCCTAAAGTTGTTATGGTGAATTTGCTAGCAAAGAGTAATGTTTCAGTTAGTCTATATCTACGATGTTCTACTTCTGGGATTGCTCCGGGGCCGCTGGAAATTCTGCTGGATGTCCCTAATTTTCGGCCGGATGTCCGTCCCCTTCCGCTTTCTCTGTGTTGGCGTTCTAACCTCTGGTGGATTTCTGAGGACTATGGTTAACTGCTCCTCAGATCTCTGCAGGGTAAATCCAGACAGCTAGCTAGACTATCTGTCCAATCTGAGTTTTGTCTCGCACGACTAAAACAACTTTTTTTTTTTTTACGATTATTTTTTGGGGCTTTTCCCTTTATTAGATAGTGACAGTGGATAGACAGGAAAGGTGGGAAAGAGATGGGGGATGACACGCAGCAAAGGGCCGCAGGTCTGATTCAAACCCGCGCCGCTGTGAAGGACTCAGCCTACATGGGGCGCACGCTCTTACTGGGTGAGCTAGAGGTCGCCCCACTAAAACTACTTTTGAATGTACACGTTCCACCAAAAACAAGTTCCTTCCCGAGGCTATTTTGCAGCGCCACCATGGCTCCGTGCGGCGCTTAGCACCGCCCAAGACGATTGTGATTGGTTTAAAGAAATGCCAATACACAGAGCACGTTTTTCTCCCATCCTGGAATGCTGTGTGGACTAGCCAGACCCTCCTCCGCCACGCTGTGGGGGAAGGTCTGGCAATGCAAGACTGTGTTTCAGTAGACC
The DNA here is from genome assembly GCA_023566125.1 of Zingel zingel. Taxonomy (NCBI): domain Eukaryota; kingdom Metazoa; phylum Chordata; class Actinopteri; order Perciformes; family Percidae; genus Zingel; species Zingel zingel. The sequence continues at coordinate 30,977,008 of CM042314.1, forward strand.
TGACGAATGTAAGTCCACTCTCCTTTTAGCTTTTCTTTTGGTCTCCACCCACTCCTGATGGAAGTATCTGGCTGTTAAGCTGCTAAATTCTCCACTATATTCACCAGCTAGTTGCAAGGTTTGTCTGCCTGCCTGTTGTAGCTGGAAAGCTGTCGATGAGAGCGGTGAGACTAAACCAGAACCTTAAAGTTGCGGGCCATAAAACCAAAACAATAAGCTGAAAGAAGCGGAAACATTGTGTAGAGTTGAGGTGAACTGCAGTGGGGTGATAATTCACTCTTCATAATAAGCAACTCATTTCTCATTATGGATAGTCATTTGATCCATTGTTAATGGAAAATATTAGAAAGTGCAATGGAATGTAAATGTATATCAGAATGTAAAAAAGGGACTGTATATTGCGATATTAGTGACATAGTTATCACAAATCGGATGACTTTCCCATGATCATGATTTCATAAATTCTCAGTTAATAATAATGAAACAATACAACTCAAATTAAATACCTGACAACATAGTGCATCATTCATGTTAATAGTCTAGCAATTGTTTATGACTGGACTGAAAATTCTGCGGTCATACTTTAACTGAGTACATTTTATTGTAGTTGCATTATATCAAGAACCTTGTATCACATGTATGTATGTCGTGTCACAAACAAGTGAGTTGCATTTAAATGGGGAAAGCTGCAGAACGAGTCAAAACTCATTTCCACTTTAACGATGTTAATGTATGAAGACAAAGTGAAAGCTGCTGTGTGGAAAGGTGTGCCCTGTGCCAGCAGTCTGCCTCGTATTGATCGGACTAAGGTTAGTGAGGAGACGGTGTGGTACTCTGCCAGCCTGAGGAGCAAGCTGGGGATTATTCCTCTCTAATCCTTTGTTTTTCCCTTGCTCTTCTCCTTATTTCAGCCAGGAGATGAAATGTGACTTTCAATATGAATATTGTCTTTACACTTCTGCCGTGACAGTGTGCTGGGCGTGTTCAGGGGCTTTTGATCTGGAGTTTGAAATGCTGATTGGCTGCAGGGTGCCCGCTTCGTTACCTCTCCATGCAGCTCAAATTTGCAGGCATTTTAATTACCACAGAGAACTCAGGCCTTTCTTCCACTTTGGCCAGCTAGGATTCAACCAGACTCATTACATTACTGCTACTGCACTTTTGGCAGCAAAAGCCTCTTCAGCTTTATAAACTTGCTTTTTTTTTTTGACAAGATGGAGGCTTTTCTGCACCAGTTGTAGTATCATGGTTACACAAGCAAGTACAATGGCTTGTAAACTGTGCTGATAAGCCCTCTGTGGTTATTTGTTACTCCTACTCAATTAACCAGTGTCTGTGTCCCTAATCAGGCTTTCTCTGTCACATTTTCCTCCCACGCTGTCTGCTCCCAGACTCCTAAAATGGTTGTTAGTCGCACCCCTTTTTTTTTTTCCTTCGCTTTGGCTCGACTGTATCACACTGTGGGCAAAAACACATGATCCTTAGACAGGGTAGTAAATTGGGATTTTGTAAGCACGCTTATGCTTTTCTTTGATCAATTCTTTAAGCATTTGTACTTTGTCTACTTGCTGCCAAGCTGTGATGACAGAGCACAGTACTACTCACTACAGTCCTCTGCGTAAATGGAAATTCCACTGACAAGTTCTTTGAGGTTGTTATCTTGCAAAAGTAATGTGAAAAGAAATGATTGCAGTCTATGAAAAATTTGCCATAAAATAAACCACTGAAACTGTATTCAGAGAAAAAAGTGACACAACTTAAATGAACAAACTTTAAGTTTGTGACTCAGACGTCATTTTCAGTTTGATATGTAGTGTGGCTGACAGCATGCGTTCATAATGAGAAGGACATCACAAACTGCATGTGATTTCCTGTTAATTGTCTAATGATAATAAATTGTATCTCTTCCTCATAATGAGTTTATAATATGTTTGTAATACATCATTGTGGAATATTATAATGTGAGCTACATTTTCAGTTGAATGAAGTCGACTATAATTGGCCTCAGCATTGTCCCGCTATGGTGCAGTGATATCTTGGAAAAATGAATCAAGCCCACGTTAGGCCTCACAAAGCTGTGGACCAGTGCAGACTGGTTGTGTGAGAGGCCACCTCGTCCCCGTTAGCGTTTCTCTATTCTCTGTTAGTGCTCCCCCCACGTCACGGCTCTGAATAATTCAACAAAGCAAAAGAGGACTGGCGGAGCGCAAGAGGAGCTATGTATTGAAGATGATCTCAGGGCACGGGTATCAGGAAATTGCCTTTTCAACGTCAGAATAATCTGTAGAGGCGTGCTTGAATGGTGTGTATCTATGAGGTGTGCAGAAGTGGGCGTGGGTGTGTTAGTCATTATTATGCCGGGAAAGAGAGCTGGAATCGCAAGTGAAAGCGAGGGTCTCTCTTTGAAACACCTTTGTCCCTCTCTTGCAAGATACTTTATTCATTCATAAATTCTCTCTGTGAGTCTCTGACCTGCAGGATCTTTGCAGCGTGCCTAAACACATCTTCATTTTAACGGTGTTTCATCTCTTCAGAGACAAGAACTTGCTGAATGATAGCGCCTTAGGAGGTACACAGTGTCTTGACATTTGAGTCTGTGTGATTGAGCAGGGCTGTGGGTGTGATTCAGGTGTCTGTCTCCACAGTTTAATATTTCACAGCACTGACTAAGTTATGACTTGCAGGCAGTGGAGAAGGTCATTCTTGACGCCAAGTGTTGGTGGAATTTAAAGGAGAAGTTCCACTTCCAGGATTTCTCCGATGCTGCTGGAAATTCCGCCGGATGTCCGTCACCTTCCACTTTCTTTGTGTTGGCATTTTAAACTCTGGTGGATTTTTGAGGACTATGGTTAACTGCTCCTCAGATCTCTGCAGGGTAAATCCAGACAGCTAGCTAGACTATCTGTCCAATCTGAGTTTTCTTTTTTTTCTGAGATCAATTTTGTATTGGCACCTTCAGACATACAAAACAAATTCCACAACAGGCAATAGCAGATGGTGCACAGAACAGACAAACACAGATTGAACAAGAACAAACACCCTCAAATTAAAACAGAAATCCCACCTTGCCTAATCACTCTCTAGTTCTTGTGAGGCTGAGGTCATTAGATCTGATATTTGCGCTGCTGCGCTTTTCCATAGGTCTATAGTCAATGGTTTGGCTTTGTTAATCCTTGCTGTAGAGAGCTCAAGCATAACCATGTCTAGAAAATACGCCAACCACTGTTTTATACAAAGTGAGTGAGGGGGGGGAGAGCCAGCGCTGAGCTATCATTTTCTTGGTTGCAGTTGAGCCAGCTATGGTTGTCTCCCAGCAGGTGTAGTTTAGAGTCGTCATTAAGCAACAAAACAGTCTGGTCAGTAGGAATTCGACATCCTATCACATCAGATATTATTGATGTTGTTTTATTCCAGAACTCATGTACCTGTTCACACTCCCAGACCATGTGCAGGAAAGTTCCAGTTTGTTCAGGTCCAATCTGTGTTTTCTGTTGCACGACTAAAACAACTTTTGAACTTACACAAGTTCCACCAAAACAAGTTCCTTCCCGAGGCTATTTTGCAGAGGCACCGTGGCTCCGTCAGGCGCTTAGCACCGCCCAAGACGATTGTTGTTATCGATTCAAGCTTGCTGCTTCATTATATTGTCTGTAGGTCACAGAATCTGCTCTAATTCACTCTCTGCAATCATTTTTCTATTTGTGATTACTGCTTTAATTAAGAACCAAGACTCATAATAATAGAATGAGAGTTTGAAAGAGTGCATTTGAAAATGTCATGGTCAGGGAATAGTTGTTAATACTAAGACTAGAACAGAAAAGCACACCTATGATTAAAAATGTGATGGTGTTTAAATGTGTGTGACTATAAGTGCCACATGATAGATTTAGAATTAAAATCCTAATCTCTGTCCCTTTTTAAATGTGTGCATCTAGGTGCCCCTGGTTGACAAAGGTGATCTCTCCCGCTGTGCCCCTCTACAATGGCCTGGTCTTCCTCTTCGTCTTGGCCAACTTCAGCTTGGCAACCTTCATGGACCCTGGTGTTTACCCTAGAGGTTTGTATGCATACCTGTCAGTGTGCAAATAAGTTTAAGTTTGGTGACACTAAATCATCTGACACAACATCTCTTCCGACTGCACCTTGGCTAAGATGATGGTTATAAAAAAAATGCACTTACATGTGGCTTATTTGAAGCTAATGTACTTCTATGTGATTCTTGCTGTTCTGAGTTTGTACCTACCTTCATGGTTGAATTCACTTATTTGTAGTCTCTTTGGATCAAAGTGTCAGCTAAATGAAATGTAATGTGATGGTGCAAATGCTGTTCCTATATCTTACAGATACAGATATATAGAATTCTAGGGGGGGGGGGGAACTGTAATACCTGCAATATTTATCTTGACAGCTAAAAATAATAGTATCTGTCATAACGTATGTGCACATAAGTTTGAGTAATGTTTCCTCCCTGTTGAGTCGTCATGTAGAGGGTACACCTTTAATAGCACCAGATTTATCAGAGCAGCGATGCTACCCAACGTCTCAGGACTCTATTATCCGCTTTACAGCTCGTAACAGTCCTCACGCCCCACACGCAGTATCTCTCAGCTGCTTGGCCTGTCAAACAAGCTGCACTGACTTATGCTTCTGATGGAGGCCTCTTGACCTTAGTGCTATCTCTGGTTTAAGTAATGATGATTGAATTCATCCTCGGGGATGTTTGTTATTTGCTTGTAAATGATAAGCACCTGTCTTCCACCTGCCCATAAAGGTGTAATAATCATTAGGTTGTATAAAGCGCACGTAATCTAGTAATCTAGAGGTGACAGTGGCCTTGCTGGGGTTTCTAGACCACTGAGGGAGGGGGAGCTTTCTAAGCTCTTTGTGTTATATCTCACAGGCAGCAGACCACCTGTAAAGTTTTAATACAAAAAAAATGCAGAACTGACATAGTCGTTAAATGGCATCTGCTTAGAGAATCACTCCCGTCATTTAGATTGTAAAAGTGAGAATGAAAGGTTGGTGTGTATTAAGGATTTTTCCCCCCATTAAGGTCATTGATGCATGGCGCGGACATTTATTATCATTTTCCTTTTGGGGGAAACTGCAAAATGAGGTAATGGACAGATGAGAAAGATGGCTGTGGCTAATAAGGCTGCACAGTTACAAACATCTGGGTGCCATTGCAAATTGCAGAACTCAGTAAGTGACATTTTCAGTTTCCCTGCTGGTTAAAAGGTGTATAATTGACCTTATGCAGGATCTAAAGGCCTCTCCGCATTAGCAATTACGTTTTTCATAGAATGCGTGTATTTCTTTTCATTTTCCTATCATAAGTGGAGTGGGATTTTTGCTTGTCTATGTGGTCAACATAAAGTAGGCTAGCACTGTCACCCACTGTGGTGTGGGAATCCAGTGATATATATATTTTTAAATGTTCACTTAATTTGATTTCATCTGTAAACTGGAACATGAAAGACAAACGTATTTGTGTTTAATCCCAGAAGCCGTTAGAAGAAAGTGTTAGCAGTAATCAATATTTTTATATTGCCAGCGTGTCATCATGTGTGATGTAATAGGTGTTCAATAGTAACAGAGAATTCTCATGATATCTTCCTGCTGTGTTCCTCAGTACAAGAATGATAATAAAAGACAATATATGATGTTACAGTTATAGTCATTGTCAGTGGTGGAATGTAACTAAGAACATTCACTCAAGTGCTGTACTTAAGTACAAATTTGAGGTACTTGTACAGCACTTTTCATGCTGTACAGTGTCATAACAGTGTCATGAGCACATGACACTGTTATGACGCAGTCATGAACACATGAACCCTAACCATAACTTGTCATGACCAAAACCGAATGACACTTACTACAAGAAGCATTATGTCATAAATGTTTATGACTTGTTTATAATGTTTATGACACGTTCATGACAGTGTCATGTCACTCTTATGTCGATACCTTAAAGTAAAGTGTAACCGTTTTTTTTTTGGCATTGAGTACTTTTACTTTTAATACATTAAGTACATTTTCCTGATGATACTTACATACTTCTACTCAAGTAGCATTTTCAATGCAGGACTTTCACTTGTAACAGAGTATTTTTTACAGTGTGGTATTTTTACTTTTAAGGATCTGAATACTTCTTCCACCATTGGTCATTGTACAGCTGTAGCTGTAAGACACTGAAACCTATACTGTGTGTTACCCTACGCAACAGCTACAGTACGTATTAGCAGTGTACATATAAAAACTGTGTGGATGAGTGCTCATTTTATTACTTATAGGTCAATGATTATATCCCCTTTAATAACCATCCATCCTGCCCAAGTGTCATCACACCCTCGCTCAGTGTGAGTTGCCCACTTCATATAGAGACACAGTTTACCCTTTGATAAGGGATCATTCTACATTCTGTCCTACACTGTTCTCTTTTGTACTACCACCATTGCACACAGTCTACCTTAGCACCTTTAGCACTTTAAATTTCTGTGAGTGATTTTTATAATGCTTTAATTTTCTGTGAGTGATTTTTATGTATGTGAGATATATGTGTGTATGTGTTTGTTGTGTTATGGTTGTCTAAGCTACTGGATGCCTAAAATGTCCCTCTGGATGAATAAAGTATCTATCTATCTATCTATCTATCTATCTATCTATCTATCTATCTATCTATCTATCTATGTATCTATGTATGTATCTATCTGTCTATATATGTCTATATATCTCTATCTATCTATCACTTGTGATCAATAGAAAACACTTGTGCATGTACGCTCAGACCCAGTGTTATTATAGTTAACTAAAACTAAAAAGAAAATAAGCAGTGACAAATATTTTTAGTAAACTGAAACTAAATTAAAACTAAAACCTTCGAGAAAAACTAAAACTGAACTGAAACTATATTACCAGGTTTAAAAAACGGAGACAAATAAAATAAAAATGAACGTAAATCATTTCAGTTTTAGATTTTTTTTAGCTATAATATATCACTACTGATAAAAAAGGGACCACATGAATTTCTGTCAACTTTTGTGACACTGACCCACAGAAACGTAACGGACTTGACATGAGATGGCGCTGTGCCGTAAATGCTTCGCATCAGACACTAAACTAGTGCAAAGATTAAACATTAAACATCGTGGCTATTCTCCAACCAGGTATTTTGTATGTAAATGTAGTTACATACTTACTACTGAGACATTATTCCTGACCCTAACAAAAAATACTGTAAAACTAACAAAGACACTCTGAAAACTAACAAAAAATTAAGAGGAAATAAAGACTTCAAAAAACTATTATAACCTTGGTGCACACACACACACACACACACACACACACACACACACACACACACACACACACACACACACACACACACACACACACACACACACGTAACAATGCTGTGATGGGTAATACTTTCAGTAGAATGTCTCCTACTTGTAGATATGTCCTCAGAATACTTCTTAATTTCAAAGAAAATGAAGTATAACAATCTCAGATGTCAATAACATTCCACCTGATCTTCATGCAAGCAATTGTTTTATCGGGGCAGTTGTCAATGATTTCAATTCTACTAGAAGATTACTGCCATCTAACACGAATGGTGATAACAGGATTAAGCCTAAAATGTATTGGATAAAGATTCAGATGATAAAGATCTAAGTATCTCACTCTTATGTGCTAAAGATAATCATTTTAATTTTAGGCAAGAACTGAGTGTAACTGAACCAAACTGAATGTTATTTTTGAAGTGTACATGTACATTGTAAGAAATAGGCCACTGCGTTGTGCGTGGAGCATTTGTAGAGAAGAAGCTGTCAGGGGAGAAGCGAGCGTAACTGCTGTTTGTTTCTTTTGGTTTGGCAAATAAAATCTATTTGAAGACACTTGAGCAGCCATAATAACAGACCAATCTCTGCTTATGGAACTGGTTATTTCTGTTCTCTAGCTTTTGTTTCTCTCGTTTTCTCTTTCGCTGCTTTTTCTCGTGTGTGTGTGTGTGTGTGTGTGTGTGTGTGTGTGTGTGTGTGTGTGTGTGTGTGTGTGTGTGTGTGTGTGTGTGTGTGTGTGTGTGTGTGTGTGTGTGTGTGTGTGTGTGTGTGTGTGTGTGTGTGTGTCTACATGGATCTCCCTGCAGTTATTATTGTACTGTGAAATTATTTTCTCAGGTCGAATGCTTTGAAAGTGCCCTTTGATCAGCTGAAGATATTTTATATTCCACTGCAGCTCCAAAGCAAAAAGCTCTGAGTCGCAGGAAAGTGGCACCATGTCCAAAGCTTCTCATTAACCGTTTGATTGACTGCTGAGTCGCACCAAGGCTGGTGGGAATAGCCACTTGTAGTCTTATACTTTACTTTACAGATTATGGATGCAGTTACATGTGTAAACTACGCCCTAAGGCTTTAAATCCCATTCAATTCTTTTTTGGAAAAACTTCCATTCTGATAATGTATAAACCAAACCGCTTCTGTTATACATGAGTCACAGTGTGCTTGTTAATCAGTCTTAATGCTAAAAGCAGAATTAATAGGTCACGTCTATAAAAATGTGCATTTCTCTCAGTGTTTGCTCTCTCTGCAGACAGCTAACAGCAGGGGTGAGCTTCATTTAAGGTGCTCCCCTGTTGTCCCTGTCAAATGGAATCATAAATCCAAACTATGCTTTGCTCTGTGTGGGTTGGGTTTGTTTTTCTTACACTCCACCATGCATATGTGCCTTGTTAATGTGTGTGTGTGTGTGTGTGTGTGTGTGTGTGTGTGTGTGTGTGTGTGTGTGTGTGTGTGTGTGTGTGTGTGTGTGTGTGTGTGTGTGTGTTTCCCCACAGCGGACGAGGATGAGGACAAGGACGATGATTTCCGAGCGCCACTCTACAAGAACGTGGAGATCAAGGGCATTCAGGTCCGGATGAAGTGGTGTGCCACCTGTCACTTCTACAGGCCGCCTCGCTGCTCGCACTGCAGCGTCTGTGACAACTGTGTGGAGGTGTGTGTGTATGTATGTGTGTGTGAATACTAATGTTCAAACAGAGAGATTGTATGTTCAGCATACATACAGGCACTGAAATCTAAATATGCATCTTTTAGACCGATAGATTAGCTTTTTTATCAACAATCTGACGCTGTTCTGTTAGCATTTGACATGTTTGAAATGTTATCAGATGCAGTTTGTATGTACAGAGTACATATGTTTGTAGCTTAAATCCATTCAGAAGGCTTCCCTATCCTGCCAAGTATTAAAATCTGAGACAAATGCTGAATATATATAAATAATTTCTAAATATCTGTGTTTTTTGGCAAAAGAAGAAAACCTCATTAAAATCATAATTACCGGCAAAAATATCCGCTTTTGGCAGCTTCAACCATAAAATACTGTTTATAAGTATTAGCTCTCAAATTCTTACTTTGGCCTTACAAATGCGCCCCCACACACACACACACACACACACACACCAGGACATTAACACACACCTACACACAGGGTGCAGAATGGATTCCTCCCTGTGTTTTGACTTTTTGAGTGTTTTTAAGAACCTGTTTAAGAATTTAATAAATTATTATTTACACATCGGCTGATGAAAGTAGGGCAACCAGAAAATCTCAGATGCCACCCTTAATCAGTAGGCCGTATTGGATATTTATTGGCGTTAAAGGTCCCATATTCTGCTAATTTTCAGGTTCATACTTGTGTTTTGGGTTTCTACTAGAACATGCTTACATGCTTTAATGTTAAAAAAAAAACACATTCTTTTTTTCATGCTGTCTGTCTGAATATACCTGTATTCACTGTCTGTCTGAAATGCTCTGTTGTAGCACCTGTCTCTTTAAGCCCCCCACCTTCCAAAAAAAGCCCAGTCTGCTCTGATTGGTCATCATTTCCAGGTCTTCTGCATCTGTGCTCTCTGAGTCTCTGCACTGTCATTGCCGCCAGAGAATAACTGTAACAGCACTGTCTACACACTTCCTACATATATACAGTATAGTTGTGACATCACAACTCGTTTTACGGCTCCGTTTCTGAATACAGGCTGTGTGCATTTCTCTGTGGATTGAGTGTTTTGATACTTTCACAGTTTTATATAGCATCTCGACCTGCTTTATAATAAAAAAAAATAACATGGAAATCTCACTTTTTACAGTATGGGACCTTTAGACTTAGAAAACTTTAATGTCCCCGAGAGGCAATTTGTTGTACAGTACAGGCATATTGACACATAATCCACAACACAAACATTGAACCAGACATCTACAGCACTATTTATCTAACACATACCATACACACATCAATAAATAGAATACAGTAAAAAGGAGTACTTCCTAAAAGGCCTAATGCCATAAATAAATGAAACTACTGCACAGTACTTCACATACGTATATTCCTCCTCCAGTCGTCCCACTCCCCACATCTTATTTAATTGGGTTATTGCCATGAGAATGAATGAGTTTTTTGCTCGCTTGGTTCTGACATTAGAGTATCTATATCTAACGACCAGAAGGGAGCGGCTTGAACTCCACCGACAGTGGATGGGTTGTATCCATGCAAACCTTGTCTGCCTTCTGTGCCAGTCTGGTCAGATATAGTTGGTACAGGTCTACCTGTTGCTTACCAATGATTTTTCCACATGTTTTAACAATCTTCCCCAATTTATTCCTATGGGTGATTTTTCAATGTCCATACCAGCATACAATACAATAGGAGAGAATACTCTCGATAAAGGACTTGTAAAAAAGAGTCCGAATTTTGTCATCAAAATTAAAATAATTAAGTTTCCTAAAAAAAATACAAGCGTTGTTGGCCCTTTTTAAAAACGGCCTCAGCATACTGATCCCAGGATAATTTATGGTCAATGATAAGACCGAGATATTTGTACTCAGTCACCATCTCTATCTCCTCTCCTCTTATCAGAGTCGGAGTGAGTGAGGGAGCCCCACGTCTAAAATCAAAGACCAGCTCTTTGGTCTTGGACATATTCAAATGCAACTGGGAGGTTTCACACCAGTCAGCAAATTGGACCAGAGCACGTTTTTCTCCCATCTCAGAATGCTAGAGGACTGGCCAGACCCTCCTCCGCAGTGCTGTGGAGGAAGGTCTAGCAAAGCAACACTAGCCTTCATCTAAACCAAAAACAGCCTGATTTGGTTTGCCTTATTAGTCAAAGGATTTAAACTAGTATAGTGATAAGATGAAGCATAAGTCATATAATATAAGGCCTTATGGGTAACTTACGTAGACTATAGAGGTGTAACTCCCTGTCCCTCTCCCTCAGGACTTCGACCACCACTGTCCCTGGGTGAACAACTGCATTGGTCGGAGGAACTACCGCTACTTCTTCCTCTTCTTGCTGTCGTTGAGCATCCACATGGTGGGAGTTTTCTCCTTCGGCCTCATCTTCGTCCTCCATCACCGAGATAGACTGGCAGCCCTGCACACCACTGTCACGTATCCTTTCACTGCTGGAAATCTCACTGCTAAGCCTGCTAATTGTTTTAAAGTGCTCATATTATGCTTTTTTGTTTTTTTCCCTTTTTTGTGCATGTTAAAGGTTTACAAAGTGAAAAAGCCCAAAGTCCACCCAAAGGGACTTACCATCTCCAACAGAAAACACTGTTCACAAACTGCTCCAAACAGCTCTATTGTAGTCCAGCCTTTACTTCAGAGACAAACGTGGTCACTTTGGAACACACGTTATAATGCTCGCCTAGCTGCTAGCATGGCACGCCCTCATACTCTGCTTCTGACTGGCTAGTAGTCCTTACCTAGGTACTGTCAGGGCCCTCATACTCTGCTTCTGACTGGCTAGTAGTCCTTACCTAGCTACCGTCAGGGCACGCCCTCATACTCTGCTTCTGACTGGCTAGTAGTCCTTACCTAGGTACTGTCAGGGCACGCCCTCATACTCTGCTTCTGACTGGCTAGTAGTCCTTACCTAGCTACTGTCAGGGCACGCCCTCATACTCTGCTTCTGACTGGCTAGTAGTCCTTACCTAGCTACTGTCAGGGCACGCCCTCATACTCTGCTTCTGATTGGCTAGTAGTCCTTACCTAGGTACTGTCAGGGCACGCCCTCATACTCTGCTTCTGACTGGCTAGTAGTCCTTACCTAGGTACTGTCAGGGCACGCCCTCATACTCTGCTTCTGACTGGCTAGTAGTCCTTACCTAGGTACTGTCAGGGCCCTCATACTCTGCTTCTGACTGGCTAGTAGTCCTTACCTAGGTACTGTCAGGGCACGCCCTCATACGCTGCTTCTGACTGGCTAGTAGTCCTTACCTAGGTACTGTCAGGGCACGCCCTCATACTCTGCTTCTGACTGGCTAGTAGTCCTTACCTAGGTACTGTCAGGGCACCCCCTTATACTCTGCTTCTGACTGGCTAGTAGTCCTTACCTAGGTACTGAGCATGTGCGACTCCCAACAAAGATGGAACAGAAGTGAGAGGTCTCACTCTGTAGCTAAAACAGAGAGCTCAACACACTGAAAATTAAACCATGTAAACCTATTCTGATATAACTTCTAAATATAATTATGAACCTGAAAATGAGCATAATATGAGACACTTTAAGTAGACAATTTGGTCGGTTGTTTATTAAATTTTAGAGCTGCAAAGGATTCGATTAGTAGATTCAACTATTAAATTAATCGCGAACTATTTTTAGGTGTTCAATTTGTCGTCATTTTTCATTAAAAAACAATTCTCACAATTCTCTGATTTCAGCTTCTTAAATGTGAATATTTTCTTTACTTGTCTACTGAATATCTTTGAGTTATGGACAAAATTAGACATTAGAGGACGTCATCTTGGGCTTTGGAAAACAGTGATCGAAACTTTTCACAATTTTCTGGCATTCTCCAAACAACTAAACGCTAAATCAAGAAAATAATCAACAGGTTAATTGACTATTAAAATAATCGTTAGTTGCAGCCCTATTTTATTTTGCTGAATAATGGAGTTTCTTGAGTGGACAAAACAGCGCAAGTGGTTACTTCTGCCTGAAGGAGTGAATGGAAATCTGGCCGTGTTCTTGTGATCCTGTACTGTCATTGTTAATCTTTAACGTTTGTGTCCAGTCTGGTGGTGATGTGTATAGCGGGCCTTTTCTTTATTCCAGTCATGGGACTCACAGGTTTCCATATGGTGCTTGTTGCCCGAGGGCGAACAACCAATGAACAGGTGAGTGCAGGAGCTGCTGACGTGCTTGTTCTGACCAAACACAAAATATATTCGCCTTTTAATTACGCAGCGAAAATCAACAGAGCTGTGCCACTCTACTTCACACAGACTCAAACATTCACACCTGGATGTGTGATGACTGTTGGCAGCCGTGCTTACTTTAGGGATCCTTTGAAATAGTTGTACAAATCTTGACAAGCACACAAGTTACCAGAGTGCATTACTGGCACATACGGTAGAAAAATACAGTCCAGTTAGAGTGTGGGCAGAAATACTTTACCTTAATAAAGATAGTAACGACACGCAGAAAAAGGAACAACACAAATGCTAATGAACAGCCCATACACAGTAATTATGTGGTGCTTCAACAAAATGAATCACCTTCTTTGTATTCAAGCATTGGACCTCTGTGTGTACAGGTACGTGTGTGTGTGTGTGCGCACTGTGGCCTTCCTTTGCTGCCGACTCTTAACAAGGCGTTGTGTTCCTCAGGTGACGGGCAAGTTTCGTGGAGGAGTAAATCCCTTCACCAGGGGTTGCTGTGGCAACGTGGAGTATGTCTTATGTAGTCCCCTGGCACCTAGGTAAGATGCTTTGTTATGCTGCATGTGTGTGTGGGTACACAGTAGATGCTTTTCAGGGTTTTTTTTCTATCAGTAGCCTACACATTTTAATGAATAGTGCTGTATTTATGTACTTGAGAGAATATGTTTGTGTATGGTTATGCATTTCAAGGCATTGGCCTCATGCACCTCCAGCTATGCTCATTAAATAACTCATCAAACAAAATCTGAATCTGAGACAAAAAGAAAACAAATAGTGCAAGTTAAGATATAAGGTGTAGTATAATTATGTAATAAATAGGGATGTAACAATTCAATACTATTCACAATTTTAAGTTCATGATACGATATTCTCACGATTTATTTAACAGAATGAGTTGCAGACAAATGACTGAAACACATTCCTTCATTTATATAAACTGTGCAAAACAGCAGATGTGTCCTCTTATCAACTGAAATTTTATTTTATCTTAAAAATTGTATTCATCTATAAATTGCAGGAACATCTGTCTGTCTGTGTGTGTGTGTTATGCGCATATCTCTCGAACTGTTAGTCCGATGGATTTCAAACTTGACAGGTGTCTTGCTACGGGCATGAGGTGCCTAGTTTGACGTTGTTTGGATTAGAAATGCAAAAGATATCGTTAAATATATATTGGTAAAAGAAGCACACATTGGCTTTTGCCGCTCTAGCTCCTGGCCACTCCCCCTCTCACACTGCACACTGACTGAGCACAGCGCAGGACCAGAGCACTCAAACACACCAAACCAACAATTACTAAAAACACACACAAAAACAGATTTTGCACGGGCACTGCACTAGTTTATTTCATTTTTAGATTATTTGTTGAGCTTTTTTGGCCTTTATTCGATTGGACAGCTGAACACCGGAAAGGGGGGAGACAAAGGGGGATGACATGTAGCAAAGGGCCGGTTGGAATCAACCCGGGCCGCTGTGGTAAGGACTGAGCCTTAGTACATGGGGTGCGCGCTCAACCAGGTGAGCTAGGGCACCCCAAATAAACAAATCCCATATCAAAACAATTAAATTCAATCTCTTCAAATAAATGTAGGAACATGTAGTGTCATCTGAAGTCAAGTGAAATCAAAAGAACATTAAGCCCTAGGCCGTTTTTTATCTCAACCGGCTGTAATCTTTATAGAGGAGACACACCAGCCCGATAATCGGCCGTCGGACCGTCTGGCGAGGTCGGTGACTCGAGTCTGTTCAGTGTGTCCCGTGCCGTCGGCCGTCCGAGGAGCCGTCGGCCTTCATTTGGGCCGACCCGACATGTTCAGTCGGAGACAGGGCAGTCGGGACTCACCCGGAAATGGGGAGCGGATGAGCCTCTCAAAATCTGATGAAAATCTTTTAAACTGACCTTTGTCAATCTGAAATGAAGACAGATTCAGTAACTGCACGGCCTATTTCTCTCTTAAAATGTTTTTAGAAACACGTTTCGGTGAACTATTTTAGTACAATATGAGATCGTATTCTGAACGAGCCGCCATGACAGTCTGGCTGTGAATTTCTGGAGAAAAAAGAACCATGTGACGCGTTCGTCCAATCAGCTGCCGGTTTTCATTTTCTGGAAAACAATACAGAGCAGCGCCGCCTGCTGCTATGGAGACGTATTACGTTTCACGCACGCGCAGAGCGTACGCTCAAGTCGGCGTCGCCTCAGTGTGTTTTGAGGCACTTTTTGGACCTCTGGGACCCGACTGATCAGTCCGACTGGCTTTTCTGCCGACGGTCGGCCCGTCTGGTTGGTGTGTCAGGGCCTTTACACATTTTTATTATTGAATTAATTTGTGTAGACAGTATTGCAATGACTAAGACTGAATGTAACAAGGAATGTAGTAATGTATGCATAATGATATAATATAATGCAATATAATATGATACAGTGTATATATACAGAGTTTCAAACATTTCTTAAGTAAAATATGTGCATATGCATGTGTACTGGGGTTATGGCCCATCAAAGCCTGTAGCATCCAAGCTTTAGTACCACTGCAGCATCATGTAACTTGAATTAATAACACACATACCGTGTGTGTGTGTGTGTGTGTGTGTGTGTGTGTGTGTGTGTGTGTGTGTGTGTGTGTGTGTGTGTGTGTACTCTGAGGTGGTTGGGGAGGTGTGTATTGACTGAAAGCAGCCAGCAACCCTGGGGGAAGGCAGATGGCTGAGAGAATTGAATCACTCTGTAGAACAACAGTTAATGGGAAACAGAGCACAGAGCTAGTCAGCACGCAGCATTGCTAAAAGCCCCAACACTAGTTTTACAACCTATAGGGATGGGTTCCATTCCATAAAAATCAACAGTGTGACTGCAGAGAGAAAACATCAGGTGGGGGTGAAACGCTGTGTTACAAGCATCTGCCGTTGTGGAAGGTTTTGGATTTACTGAGCCACTGACTCAAAGCATGTTGGACCAGACGGTTAATTCACATTCATTTAGCAGCATTGTTTTTTTATGTAGGGGTTAATTACTTGAAATCTGTAAAGACTGCTTGGAAAATAAACCACAGGTTTTACTCCCCAAGCTTCCATCCACTCCATTACACATTAAAGAAATTACACTGACAGCCCAAAATTAAACAAAAAACCCTGTAAGACTCACTTAAATGCTTACATTTTCTGTCAGGGCGTTGTGTTTGAAGCGTCTGTTTTTGTAACTAGCCAAATGGGAATACTCAAAGTGATTCACTAATTTCAACTTTGTACTCTGCCCTGTATATCTCAGGAAGGCCAACATGGGTTTGATAGTGGAGTATAAGGTGCAGTATATCAAGTTGGAGAGGAGTACTGAAATAACATTAGTAATGTTAACTGTTTTTGTGTACCTTTCCATATGTTTTATTTGTACATACATATACAGTACATAATACAGTACATAAATCAGGTCATTTATCTGTATATGTATTCAGAAATAATTTATTGATTCGGTATTGAGCTCCATATAGTACTGAGTTCAAGTCTCACTTTCTGCACGTAAACACAGAGCATTTCTTATCTAGAAATAAAGATTACATTCTAAAGATTCAGGGTGCAGTGAGGCTAGAATAAGTAGAGCTTTCTGAAACATGAATTCAGTTTGTAGCAAATGTTTTTCTCTACTGTGCAGTAGTCAAGAATACAAAGCTAGTGCCCCCCTCCTTTGCATATGTGGTGTATACTTTGACGTGAAGTACTGTAATAGTACACTGTGTACTGGTTACAGAGTTGCAAACTTGTCATCTTGGTTTCTTGGTTTCTGTATCACTAAACATTTCAAATGTTTGTTTAGGACAGCTTAGACTTGAAAGGGGAGAGAGAGGGGGGATGACATTCAGCAAAGGGCCGCTGTGTTGAGGAGTAAACCTCTACACATGGGTGCCCGCTCTACCAGGTGAGCTAACCAGGCGCCCCAACTGCTGTCCTTTTTTTATGCAGGTACACGTCGGACCCCAGGACCAAGCCCAATGTCAAAATTCAGCCCCCATTTATCAGACCTGACCTGTCGGAGAGGCAAATCACCATCATGATCAGCGACAACGGCATCCACAGCACCATCATCAGCTCCAAGGTGAGTTTTTCCACAGTCACTACAAAGCTTTTTTTCCCTGTTATTTCCCTGTTACGCCTTCTTCTGGAGGGGTGTAACCATTTTCTCTTTCTTTATTCCCATAGTTTCATGTCACATTCCAATGTTCTATTTAAATACTGAGGCTCATACTTAAGGCAGCATATAAAAGGATACAGTAGCTCACTAAAGTCAGATATACTTCCTTGTTCTAAAGCAGAATATTATTAGACACTTGACGTCAATGCCAAGTAAATCCCAGATAAGGGGGGGGGGGGATAAATGTGACTATTTTTGACCCCAAAGGGATATACTATGTCTATATGGGGGATTTTAAAGACAAATATGCCACCAAAAAATAAAATTAAACAATGTAGAGGCCATAGCCATTGGTTTCAATTCATGCTATTTATTTTGAAAATCAACTTGCAGAGAATTGGAAATTGTGTGTAGGTTATTCATAGTCCTTTAAGGAGACATAGCAGATTTAGTTTGTACCTGTTAAATACATAATCTCATCAGCTTTAAGCACAAAGAGGGTCTCCAGTGAATAAAGCGCTCTAATCCCTTTAATGGTAATCCTTTAGATTCAATCATTTTCTGATGTTCGGGTTTGGTCAGTGACAGCTTTTCTGCAAACTGAGAAATTCAGTGAGTGAAATACAAAGTTGGGAATCTCCAACAATTTTACACATCAAAGTCTGTTTACAGGTCTTGGGGAGGACTACTGCATATGTCAAACTGCTGTATAAATCATTTAGTGGTTCCAGAGGGAGCTGCATGAAGTCTGATAAATTGCCTCATTGACTGAAGACTACATGAAAAATGTAAAAACAAATCTTGGGGTGTGGAGTTAGAAAGCAGTGAGCTTACCAGACCTCTCTAGCCCGCTCCTCGAACTCTGCTTGAGGCAAGTGGCTCGAGGCTACATTAGCTGCTACTAGCATAACACACCCAAATCACTGAATTAACTGTTGGCAGACGAGTTGCATTGTGGATAATGTAGGCGTCATGTTTTGGCAAGGAAGAAGACTGTTGCTGTTTCTGCTGCATGGATTTTAGTTTTACACCACATGCTAAATAAGTTGAGTACTCTTTTTTTTTTTTTTTTAACCAATTAATGAGCTATTGAGAAAAAAACCCTAATCCAACACTGAGATAATTCCATCATTTCCACTACATTGCCCACAAGAGAAAAAAGAAAAATGAAGCTCAAGTAGAGCATCTGCCTAGTGCAGCTTAGCTACCCTACAACCGTCTGTGAGAGTTGGTGCATCCCTAGTTTGAACACATGCTCTTCTCTATTTCATCTGCTGTTCCCCCACCTGTTCTGGATGCTTGTAACACCCTGCTCCCCTCCCTGCAGTCCAAAAGCAGCCTGGACGGCTTGGATGAGAAAGAAACCCAGCCGCCGCTGCCGCCTAAAGCTGACAGGTACAACCAGCTGAAGAGCCAGATGGCATCCAGCGAAGGTAAGAAACATGGGAGCAAAGCGCCCCTGTGTTCACCAACAACTCCCTCCCTCCCTCTCTCTCCTGTCAGTCATCAATCCCATTTCCGTTTCCTGTCAGGGTGGGTGTCAAACAGCAATTACCCAAACTCCACTCTGTACATCACCAGAGTCCCAGTGTGTGACTTGCCTCTAGTTTAGCGTGATAAATGTCTGTCCCAGTGGCAGGTCAATGGCCTTTTTTTAATGCCAGGCCTGAGAATAGGCGTGATTTGTAGCGAGGAGGCAAGTCCTGTTCAGTGAATCGGCATCCGATTTGTGGTACGATTGGGAGATTTCAGAGAGAATCATTGTAAAACGAATGCCCAGATTTTTTTGTGGTGGCGTGTAGCAATGGAGCTCTGACACATGGAAGGATGGGAGAGGAATATGGTCTAGAATCAGGACTAATTAAAAAATGACTGACTGCCTTTGGAAGCCAACTGTGTACATTAGGAACTGTGACATATCCTATTGTGGTGGTGCGTTTACAGCTAGGGGTGTTAATCAGTGGTGGGAATGTGTTCTTTATACTGTTGCATTCGATAGTATGAAGTGTCAATAATAGTGTGAACATACAGGTTACCTCTCTAGAGCATCTGGTGCATTATATCAGGGAGGGAATGCTCTCTGCTCTTTCTTGGAGCACTATCACTGCCTGGTGGTACTTCAAAGTACTGCAGCTGATCTAAATGGATTGCCTCCTTTTTTTTTAAAAAGCAAATTAGAATTTCTTTAAATTATAGTTCTTTGCATATCCCTTAGAGACACATACAGATGTTTCATGCTTTGCTCAAGGATAAGGTAGTCAGTCAAGAATAGACAGCTGGTTGATGCAGGACTCAAATAGGGCTGCACGATATGAGGAAAATGTCAAATTGCGATTATTTTTGACTGATGTTGCGATTGCGATAGGATTCACGATATTGGAGGGAATGATACATTTTTTGGATCATCATTCTCATTTTCATTGAAACAAATAAAAATGTACTATTTTTTATATATATATATATATATATATATATATATATATATATATATATATATATATATATATATATATATATATATATATATTTTTTTTTTTTTTTGCAAGAATCTGTACCAAACAAAGATGTTTTCCTTTAGTCTGTAGGATAGGATTCGTAGGCACAGGATGTCTCTGCAGCACCACAATACTTCATTCTGAATGGTTAGACACATATTTGCCTTTAACAAATATTGTGCCCACCCCTGCGATTTGGATATTGCACTAGTCCATATTGCGATTTTGATAAAATTGTGATTAATTGTGCAGCCCTAGACTCAAATGTGTTGCATATCAGTCACAGAACGGGCTCTTACCATCTGACTGCCCAGCCACTCCAATTTATTTTCATTCTGTAGGAATGGTGATGGTGTGTGTTTCAAGATATCAATCCCTACAGCCTCTTTACTCTGATAATAGAATTCTGCTCTGAGGCCTTGTCTCGTCTCCCAGAACTGGCTTTGTGAGCTTGTATAATTGTGTGGTTTTTATTAGCTGCAGTGTTAACTCTGGTCTTCTTTCTGTGTGTGTGATGTAGATAGTTCTCTTCCTGGTAAGACCCACCCTTCCACTCCAGCCATGTACAAATACAGACCGTCGTTTGGCACCATACCTAAAGTCCACTACCACACAGCTGGAGAGAAGGTAAGACATGATTTGTTTGGCACTTATGTTTGAGATACATACTTAATGTAGTATCGTTATTATTGTGCTATGATTAGTAGCTCCGCCCTAATAGCCAAGGGTTTATTGTAGATGCTAAATCTGTTAGACTGGTTGACGTTGTTAGGTTTAGGCATGAGGAGTGGGAATTGGTTAGGGTAAGAATACCAGGGTAAGCCAATCAGAGGCAGAATAAGGCAGGCCATGAGGCACGTCGTTTGACGTCGACACGTCTAGATCTACTGTTTATTGCATGTTTCAAAAGTTGCAGTAGCAGTGGTAGCAAGGAAAAAGGACTTCATTCACATTTCCACTAAAATTTGACGTTGTGCTGTTTGCTCCTCAGATTATCATGCCAGATGAGCGGAAGACCTCGGCCATCTTGGAAGAGGGTGTCCGTGGTCATGACTACCGCTCTGAACCGAACCTGGACCTGCCCGAGTACACCAACGCTCCCCTCCACCGCACCTTCCAGTCCTCTCCCCACCAGCTGGACTCTGACCCCGTCAACTCCCGCTCTCTCAGCCTGAAGCAGGGGCACCGCCGGCCGGAAAAGGGCCAGCTCCCAGCCCTGCAGCCGCAGGCAGTCACCTCCACCCCGTACAAGAGCGTCTTCTCGCCCAACACGCTCTCCAACCGTAATGGCAGCTTGTCTTATGACAGCCTGCTCAATCCCAGCATCTCCCCAGCCACTGCCAGTGAGTGCATGGCCCACCGTGGTATGCCCTCCGTGGGGTTCCACTCACCCTACCTGCCCACCAAAATGTGCCACATCCGAGAACCTGAAATGCAGAGGCACCAGGTCGCCCCCACCTTCAGTCCAGTGATGCCACCCAGGGGGGTGGGCAGGCAATCCCCTCACCTAAAGGACAGGGACCCATCCCCGGTGCGCTACGACAACCTCTCCCAGACCATCATGGCCTCCATCCAGGAGCGAAAGGAGATGGAGGAGAGGGAGAAACGGCAGATAGTGCATGGGCGCTCCCAGACCCATATCTATGCTCAGGACTCTGGTGTGTTCGATGGGGGCTATGGCCTACCCCCCAATGCTTGTTACCCAGATGGGCCTCGAGGCCCCGGCTCCAGAGGCCCAACACCCCCGGCCTATGGAGGCTCCAGGGACAACCTCATGGGGGTCGGGCTGGTGAGCTATGGGCAACGAACCCCTGTGCTGCGTCATGCTGGCTCCACGCTGGGTCGTGCCCCTAGGACTTCATCCACCTCCCTGCACACAGATCACAGTAGCAGCAACAGCAGCCACAGCAGGGCCACTTGCCCCGAGGGCCTCTATCGTTCTCCGGCTCACCAGCCCCACTCCCCTGTCATGCCCCGATCCCCCTCCTACTCCCACCAGAAACTCTCCTACATCAGTGCTCTTGAGAGGACAGACGCACCTCGTCTAGGGGGCCCAAGGTATGAATCCTAACGCTCCCCCTGTGGGAATGCATGCATTATACTGAGCAAATGGGGACTGGTGGGCATTGAATGTACTCCCAATGGAAACCCTGCTCCTTCTGCTGGACACAGCCAGCAATTCATGGGCACTAGCGTACTAGTCCTAACTGAGGCAATGTGTAGCATCTGTATATGGTGTATGGTATTTGTCCAACTGTTATGTCCATTTATTCATGGTTAGTACTGTCTGGTGTAAATTCTTACATGTTCTGTTCTGACTTATATGTTTGCCTTTCTAGTAAAATATCCGTTTTTGTATTGTTTGACGAATGAATAAAGTTGTGTAACTCCTCATTTCCTTTGCATGCTTTTCACCTACTCGTCTTAACATCTCCGAGCATTTTGTCTCACTAACAAGTACACTTTCAAGGGTAACACTTTACTTGAAGGTATCTACATAAGAGTGACATAACAGTGTCATGAACACATGAACCCTAACTCTAACCTTAACTTGTCAAGACAAAAACCGAATGACACTTAATAAAAGAAGCGTTATGTCATAAATGTTTATGACTTGTTTATAACAACATGTTCATGACAGTGTCGTGTCACTCTTATGTAGATACCTTCAAGTAAAGTGTAACCCTTTGATGTAATCATCAATATTGCTGTTCTGTTTTTGGCATTTAAAACTGTCACCTAATATCAACTGTCAACTGACAACTAATCTGCATGTTGCCGCAAGCCTTACTTCTTTGGCTTGTGTTTAATCTCTTTGGCTCCTTGTGTTGAATTATTTTGTTTGTTTTTTCCTCTTTCCACTCAGAGAGGCCATGAAAGTTAATGGGCAGATGGACTGCCACCCCAGTGCCCAGGGTTCCACCCTCAGCCCCAGTCGCCACAGTAACGTCAAAAAGGTGACCGGTGTTGGAGGCACCACATATGAGATATCAGTGTGAGCAGGGACATGACATCCACCTCCAACAACAACGAACACCCTGCTGCAAAGAGATTCTCTCATCTCTGTTATTTTAGTGAAGTCTAGGTAACAGCCAGTCAGGGGCACATAACGCTCCCTGTTTTGGAGTTATTGTCCAATCAGAGGAGGATCTGTCTGCCCTTGTGTGGGTCTGTCTAGCCAAATGCCTGTGTGTGTTTGTACCGGAAGGGTTGTTTGTCAGTTAATACCGCTGCAGGCTGTTGTGTGTGAGGAGTGTCTTGTCATTAACATTTTGTGGCTCATCATCTTGGTCCTAAGAGTGGACCGTTAATGTTATTACTGTTGTCTCTCAGCTGTGGTCATGAAGCATACGTTGTTCCAAATGTCACACAAACCTTGCTCCAGAAAGCGCTGAAGGCTCAACAAAAACACGGATATACGGATGAATTAAACACTGACATCCTCACTACGGACCTCTGTAGGAGACAAATGTCCTTACAGAGTCAACTGATCTCAAAGAAGAAGTGCTTAACATTAATTTGTACTGTTCATGCCATCTCCAGCATATTCGGTGGAGTTGTACAGCTTTGAGAAGTGATAGAGGGCCAATTGGATCAGCATCAACTGCATTTGCAGGCAACACAGGATGAGTGAGGTGTGAAAAGGGGATATAGAGAGGGGAAAGTCATCGTATCATGTCTGATGGTTGCATTCCAAATTCATTGAGAAAGACTTGCTTAATGAATCAGAATCAGAAATCAGAAATACTTTAATAATCCCAGGGGGAAATTATTTGATGATTGATTATATGATTAAATTCCAAAGAAATTTCTCAGGAATGAATGCAACCAGCAGAGATGCTGGTTGATATAAAATAATACATAGTGAATGGCTTCTTCTTTGTGTCCGATTAATAGGGCTCAAGTAAAGCTTAGCCCCATTTATTCCCTTCACAAAAGGTGCAGTACATCATCATAGGCTTCTGTTTGTTTCAGTGAAGCTCAGTTTGACTTCAACATGACCCTTGACACGAGTGCTGAGCGTTCTGAAAGATCAGAATACCTCATCCCAAGAGTTCAGAATGAGTCCAGCCTTGCACAACCAAAACAACTTTTGTTTTGTCTAAAAAAAATAAATGAACCATCGTTTCATATTTTATTGTGTACGTTGTTAATCATAGGATTGGAATGGATGGAAAGGTGTAGAGAAATGAAGACTGGTCGCCCATTCATTATTTTGTAGCTTTCTTTTTATATAGCCAACCTTCCAAAGGCTATGTTTGATACATATTTTTTTTATACAGACAATTAAGCCTGGAATGGACATTTTATTTTGAGTGGTTTTGTTTGTTGATAAATTATAAATTCAGTAATTAAAATGAGGTCATACTAATGGGTCAAATCCATAAAGTAAATTTTAGCTTGTTCTAATGAAGTGTAACTCTGTGATTTGAGAAAGTGAAAAGTCACAATCTTTGACTAGTGAACAGTCACATCGACTTGCCAATGTGTGCTGTAACTAAGACAAGAATTGGGCTTTCAGTAGAGGCTGCCTTGAGCAGTGCCAAAAGTGGATACACACCCCTTTATTTTTTTAAAGACAGTGGATGGGTGACATGTCAGTGACATCACCAAGAAGGAAAATGTTAAATCAATCAACTTGCAAAAGCTGTCTGGAACAGCTCCAGTATTATCCCCCACTTTTATTTTGCTGTTAATTAAAAAAAAAGAAGTCTCAAAACATGTATTACTTTTGAGAAAATGTTGTGATAATATCTAAGTGGAAGGTTTTTGTTTATATTTTGCACCAATAAATATGAAAAAAAAGGTCATAATTTACATGGCTGTAAAGCGGTATCTTTGGCCCAGCCACATTTGCATGAAGAATAAACCACTGTTGCCTTTTCAGAGGAAAAGCTACTTTTCATACAGAATTAAATGCAGCTTGTTGAAACACTATCGCACCCTAGGGGACAGTGAACTACCTTTAGTGTTTTTGTATCGAGCAGCAAATTACAGGAGTGACACTTGTGAGCAACTCGGACTGGGTGAACATTTTAACAGCAGAAAGTTCTGGAAGAAAGGCCAACGTACAAGGTAATAAATGATCCTACTTGATTATGAAAATACATCACTTTTTACGGGATCTTTTCTTTGCATTTCTGATTCCTTTCCCCAGAGATCAGTGTAAAGGCCGTTAGCTGTGGTAGAGTCTTGCTTTCTGAAGAGGTTGAATGTTATCAAAACTCGCTGTAGTCTCCCCTTTTAAAAGTCTCACCCAGCTGCCTTACCATAAACAGTAATGTGAAGTAACCGTATACTCCATTCAAGTCATTTATTTCTGAATTGTTAAACCGTTTTTGTTGCAAGGCTGTGGCACACAGGGATACTTTTTTGGCAAACGTTATGGTGTCAGTGGAACTTCTTGAATACCTGAACAGACCATTAGCTGCCGAGTTGCCTAAAAACTATCATGACCACATCTAAAAACACTATCGATGTCATTCCTCTTTAAGATGACTGCCATTACTCCCATGTTCTTTTTTGGGGGGATGGACATCACTGCAGGTCAGGGAGCATTCCTGATGGTCAATATTGAATCCGTTTTGTTGAGCTGATTTTATTTTCTGAACCCCAAATAGAAAGTTCGCTATGTATTAAATATAGAATATACTATAAATGTACATGGGTTCCTATTTTTGTGAAGAGGAAATATTTCCCAATGACCTGAGCAAAGTAAATAAAGTGTTGCAACTCTTGAGTGAATGAGATTGATTATTGTGAATTGGGGAAAAAAAAAGTACAATGGGGAACGCCTGCACAACATTGATACATTCTTTTTATAGTCCATAGATGTTACTTAACAGTTGATTTGACATTTTAAAAGTCAAAAATAAATCCAAGCCTCTGTAGGATTGGTAGTTTGCATATAACCAGTCACATGATCTTGTTTCGACTCCTACAACCCTCAACACAATCTTGTTTTGGTATATAGAGCTGTATTAGTGGCACATTTTATCATTAGCTATACCCGGAAACAAGTGATTTTTATGTGAATGCAAACGGTCTTTGACAGCTTTTATTTGAAGGTGGAGGAAACATTTCAAATCATTTGAGTTCAAATGAAAAGCAACATTTCATCCATATACATGTATTTACAGATGCACTGGCACTTAGATGCACTTTAGAGGCAAGGTTAACAACTCAATTAGTGGAAAGAAAAGGAGAGGGGTGGTGAGCACACAGATCAGATAGGGCACACTCTGTTACATATACTCTACATGCTTAAAGTCTGGGAATGTTATGATCTAAAAGACTGCAAACTCCATTTCCTGGTGAGGAACTTAAGTCAGAGAATAGCTGCACCAAACTATGATGAACCGTTGACTTTGGACTTATTGGTTTTCAGAGAATTAAAACAAAAAGGAAAAGCTTAGCTAAGTGCATCTGATCTCCTGTCAGTTAGCCATCAGTGGACACTGCGCTCTGCTGCACGCATCCGATGCCCTTCAACTGCCTGGAGTGGATTCCTCTTCTAGTCAGTTCCCAGCAGAACTAATGAAAGAAGGAACCAAGATACTACTACTTCTACAAGGCATCCACTGAGAGGTCTTCACCTCACTTGCGGTTTCTAACAGTGGAAGCATGGACAGTGGACAGGGTAAGAAGGCCCACTGAGATGCATCATGGGTTTTTATATGTATAGTGCACCTCCATAATGCCTGGTCCCTGGCCATGTGCTGCTAACCAGCAAGCTACATTATCCTCTCCCCCTACAAAACAAACTCTGCTTCAGAATAATAACAAAAAAAAAAAAAAAAAAAAAAAAAAAAAACAGTACCCCAATGTGGGAATTATCACCATCACAATCCTCTTTTCAGTTTGTCGAAATTGAACTGTAGATGACAAGGATGGAAAGCGTGGCATTCCATGGTGCAGAGGGAAAGGGGTGGGGGATTGTAATCTGTTTCCCAATAAATTCACTATCTTGTATTTCCCCCTCCCCCAGTGGCATCAAGGACTTGTGATCTTGAGGGAAAACAGATAATTAAAAAAAACTAATATGCAAGTGTCCAAATTCAGTCCATTTAGAGTCTACTGTAGAAAAAGAGGAAACACTGATATATTGAAGATCAGCAAAGCAAGTTCTTGGTTCTCAATTCTTCTCCACAGCCTTCACCTCCTTTTTCTCCTCTTCTTTCACCTCAGTCTCCTTTTTGACCTCTTTCTTTTCTTCTGATGCCTTGTCCTTTACGGAGAGTTCCTCCAGCTTCTCTGCCACTTTGTTTGCGCTATCAGTGTTGCCTGTGGCAGAACAGTGAAATGTGTCAACTAAAAACACTGTCAGTTTGAACATAACGCCGTTGCATGTCTTCAGCTTGCCTAGCATGCAACTTTGTGTTTAACAGAAAACAGTCGTGCTATTTTCACTTTGCATACCAACTCTCTTCTAGGGGTGTGACGAGACACGAGGTTGGATTCACAAGGACGAGATTTTAACACTATTTTAAAAGAAAACTTAAATGATGAAATATGACAGAATGAGCACTGTGAAAGGTTTTGCCACAAACTCAAATGGCTTCTCTCCTGTATTACTAACCTCTTCAGACATAGTAACTGTGGCATCCCTCCCTCCTCCCGAACCTGCCCCTACAACCTATCAAATAATTATTCATTTCTTACACTGCGCTATAACCATTTTTCTTGTATCTTATCATTTTTAACCAGTTTTATTTTCATGACCGATTTTAATTGCTCTTTAATGTTTTATGTAAAGCACTTCAAAATTGCCTTGTTGCTAAAGAGGTGCTAAAGAACTAAAGTTGCCTCATCTTGCCCTAAAACTTCAGCCTTTCTGTCACCAGGGCAATAGAGAACCCCTGTCTGTCTCGGTAGGGTACATTAACTGCACGGTGATCTTGCTATTACATTATATGGCAGCAAAGGCTCTCTGTGTGAAGTTTTGAAAAGTGTAACCACACTTCTCCGCTTTACCGACATTGCCGTGTCTCACCTTCAGAGGTGGCGAACTTTCTGTCTGCACCCCACCTCTGCGTGGGCGTGTTTGTCGGAGCTGAACCCCGGTCTCTGTGAAACATGCAGAGAGGAAAGAGAAGCTCGCACTTACACGGTCTCTGGTACCGAAATTTGGCACTGATTTAACGTGAACTGTCTTGGTCCCGAGTAGTACCGACGTAATGCTGCAATTGTGTACCGATATCGCGGGACAACTTTTAAACTCAACGAATTATAGTGTAACGTTTTAATCGCCACACCTCTACTGTCTTAATATTCCACCTCTTCACACAGCCACTATATGCAATTTATGATTTTAGGAGGACCATGTGACCCTTCGCTAATGTGATCATAATAGAAAAGTTTTACTGTGTGATACATTTGAATTGTAATGTAGCAGAACATAATGACACTAGCCTTAGAAAAAACAGTGTGTGTGTCACATTCTGCATGTTTATGTAGCAGACAGAAAAAGTTCGAGGCTGGAGTGAACAGCAAAGAACAGAGTGAGTCTGCACATCACTTAAACCTGAGCAATGCATTGGGGGCCCTGAAAATAAAAAGGCATGTTAGCATGTAAAATGGATTACAATTCCTAGTAACCCAATGAACTCTCTGCTTAGGTAGTGCATATTTTAAATAACTAATTGGAAACATTTTAACACTTTCATGTTGGAAAACCAATGTAATCTAACCATAACCTGCATATCATCCAACTTTAAATACTTTAATAGATATTTGCCTTAAGTTAAAGTTTCATGTACCTGTTCCGTCAAGACTTTTTTTGACCTCCTCCTTGCACTCGTCAAACTTCCCCTTGAACTTCTGAGCATCTGTAAACAGAACAGAGAGTTAGTGTATATTCACATGAACGTGCTGTTGTATGATGGCCAATGATAATGCACTGACAAACAGCTGTAAGGAAAAGCTGCTGGAAGTTACAATGGGCTTCTTAAAGCACTGTCTCACTTCAGTGTGTTCACTTTATCTTTCAAATTAAAACACTGGTGTGGCCACCTTTCTACTGGTACATTGGACTAGATGTATAAATACTTACTTTCTGCATTTAAAAAGCGTATTGCCAGGAGTTCAGGTTTGGGGCTTTCGTCAGCATAATCTGCTAGTGTGTTCCACACCCATGCCCTGTCACTGCCGGCGTTGGGCTTCAGCTCCATGCTAGGCATAACTGTAGTTCACAAGAGAAGGAATAAGATTAACACGTTAAGGCTAAGATATAAGCATGTACACTGTATGATGACACACATATCTATCTATCTATCTATCTATCTATCTATCTATCTATATATATATATATATATATATATATATATATATATATATATATATAGTGGTTGCACAACTATTAGCTGTACATTAGAAATTAGTTAGACAGGATATGTAAGACAATACAGCTCAGGAATTAGACAGCTCCAAACCTCACGATAGAGCATTACATTTACGTACATGCCATTTGGGATATTTATTTTCCTTTTAATATATAAGCCACTGTTGAATGTTCTTTAAAAAAAATTAAATAAAAGAGGAGGGGGGGGGGGGGTCTTGTACAATTATTTTGTTCCCCCTGATGTACTGAAAACTTACCAAACTGAACCCAAGACCGATGCGGTCATGATATAAAATTGCAATTAATCTACTTGCATCAACTTGACTCACTGTGATGATTGGCACAAATCTTCAAGGTGCGGTCTCTCCTCATCAAAAGGCGGATTGTGCCCTTCTCTTTGTGTTTCAGCAGCTTGACATCACCTGTTCCTCTCTCCTTCCACTCTGGTGGGTCATTCTCAGAGGCAAAACGATATAGTTTAGCCCGCCTAGGAAAACAACGGTATACTAATCAGCAAACACAACCCACCACTCTTGTGACAAATAACATGCGAATTAACAAAGACTATTAAAATGACTTACATTTTAAAGAGTTCCTCCTCATCCTCTTCTAATGTTTTCACATCTTGCTCAGGAAGGGACACGATGGGCTCAAAGTGGGGATCATGATTAGAGTCCTCTGCATTATCTGCAGTGGTTTCAGGCTCTTCCTGGTCCTAAAGCAATGGAGGAGTTAACTCAAAGCAAAACTCTGTACTTATCTATGTCAGACATTCAGAGTAAGTTAAAGTAATTATGCATATGATCAGTGTGAATTTTTTTTTTTCTTCAAACTCACTAGAACGTGACTTCTGACAATTGACCAACAGGACATGAATGCTTCAATGGAGGGATTTAAGAGCTCATTGGTTAAGCGGAACAGGCAAAGCCCTTAGTAAATCGCTATTGCTGAGCCAAGCGTCTTTAGTTCTATTTCGGGTTGCAAGTTCCCACGTTGAATGTAAACTACTAATTTGGCAAGAACACACATTTTCTGCACTTAAAATAACTGAGGATAAAGATGGCTAGTCATTACAAATGTGCGCAAGATCATGACCTGTGACAAAGTGTGAAAAGACCATACGGAAATAACTATAACGCAAGGTGCTGTTTCATTTAGCGGATACGAAACTAAGCAAACGCGGGAGACCTTCATTTTATAGGATGGCAACCCCTCTACTACCCCATTATGCTCACCTGCTTTTCTAATTAGCGGGTAACTTTTAGCTGTATCCCGCTGAAGTCGATGCGACTTAGCAATGTTAACGTTACAACGTTAAAATTGCTAGTGACGTTAACGATAATATCGGTATAATTAAGTAAAAGTCACTGCTTGAATAATGGATAAGGTGGATACAATGGTATTAAGTTTGGTTTGCACGCAGTTGCATTTTACCTCCTGGTGTTAAATAGTTCAACTTTTTTCGCAGACAACTCATTGTGAATTTGCCTAGCTAACATGAGTTAACGAGGCCTTTCCCTAGCAGGCTAACCTTAGTCGAGAGCTAGCTAACGTTAACAGATTGTCTTTTCGCACAACGACGTGTGTCGATAACTAATATGTTAATTTGACAATAATTTAGGTGACATGATGTTTGGGCTAACTGGCACTCGACCCAATGTAACACTGTTACTGCCCGATAATACGCAGTCACTGACTCCAGCGCCCTGCTATTAAAGCTAACAGCAGCCAACAAATGTTAGCAACTGCTGTGCTTGGCAGACAAAGACAAGGGACCCAGATAACCTTTATGTCTTTGGCCAGCTGGTTAAATGCAGTAGTAAAACACCCCGTTCAAATGCCCGATGACTGCGACAGTTAAGTTAGCGGTGTTGTGCACATGCCTTCCTAAGTAGCTAGCTAATGATCAGTGTATGATGGTACTGTTAACATGCTGACTAGCAAACGTTAACGTTACACACTTCAGAGTACTTCCGAGCTCGTCAACGTTAACCCTGAATGCGTAAAAGTATAAAAATCTAGCACTGAACATTTCTAATTGTCTACCAGAATGCACTTAAGCTTTAATTACATCCGGTGGAATTTAAAACAGGGCAATGGGCTTTTCTAGCATCACGAAAGACACCATTCTCGGCATTTCAGGCTCGCAGTTTCCTTTGCAAACTTTGACGAATTACGACATATAAAATAACATGTTTGCCACAAAATTCCGATCCCAAGGCGAACATCATGCATTAAATGACCTAAAATGCGCAACCTCACCTTCGGGTCTGCCATATTAATGTAGATGTTTGTAGATTATGGAAGTAGTTAGATAGATGCAAATCCCTGACTGGCCGCCGTTCCCCTCGGCTGCTCACTTCCTGCTACAGCTTTCGCGCGCCGAGTTTCCTACGTATGCCCGCGCCCACACTGTGACAGTGCGCGCACCGCCTCTCTCTCTCACGTCTCTGGGACTGCATGTATTACACAAAATGCTGTTTTTATCATAACATTTCTACCAATTGATTAATTGTGTCAATTTGTACAGTACCTACTGCAAAAACATTATTTGATTTAATATACTGAAATTTTAATCGAGGTGCGAAGATTTAGGAATAATTATATCCATAAAGAGTTATCAAATAAGCCAAACTTGATCAGCAATATGGTTCAAGCAAATACTCAAGGTAAGGACGTAAGTGAACCATTGTAATGTGCAACAAAGAAAAGACGTGTGTGTATCTTCAGATTGTTGTAACATTAAAATAAGCTGTACCTATAGACCCCATTTATCCCACTCTCTGTGTACATTCAGCCTATTTAAAATAATATGTCTTAACTATAAGCAGTTTTAGCCTTAAATCGCTTCTGTCCTTTCAGTTTATAATGTGCTGTATATAGTGTATTATTAAAAACAAAAATTCAGGAGTAAAAACAATAGTTACATTTTCCCATAGGAACAACAAAAAGAAAAGGAAAAAGAAATTGAAACAGTATTGTTGAATGGGAAACAGAAATCCTTGAAACGCATGTTTTTAAATTCATAATTTCACATTGTAACGATGGACATGACGCTCGAGCCCTGAATATGACGACTGCCACTTTAAATGAGTTCAAAGTTCACCGCTGCACGTGGTTAAATCAACATGGCAGCGCCATGCATATTTAGTAAGAAGTGGAATTGAAAGTATATAAAAAGGTAAGATACATGAAAAATATTTTATGGACTTCCATTGAATATGGCCGTTGGCGGTATTTAGCGCGATAGGGACCTGTACGCTGTTAGTTATTAAAAGACAGCTAAAAGAAGAACAAGAAAGAACGCAACTTCAGTACATGCACTGCAGCCTTTAGCTTATATTATATATATATGTGTGTGTGTGTGTGTGTGTGTGTGTGTGTGTGTGTGTGTGTGTGTGTGTGTGTGTGTGTGTGTGTGTGTGTGTGTGTGTGTGTGTGTGTGTGTGTGTGTGTGTGTGCGCGCGCGCAAGTGATGGAAGTATTTTAGTATGACATACAGCCCAAACTCTAGTCCGTAGAAGTTATTGCACTTACATAAAAGCTGTTCTTTATATGTAAACGTTCTTTTTTTGCCCTCGCATCTAGATTTTGAAGTTAATTGTAACAATTGTTAAAAAGTTACAATGTCCCCTAATCAAGCTTGATATTTGAGCACACTGTCCAGCTAAAATCGTTAAGTGTCTGGCAACATTGATAAGACTGTTAAAAACGTTTTTTTTTTTTTCATATTTGTTTTGTCTTTTTGAACGTACGATCAGTCTGCTAATTGGATAGTTAATTTTACAGCATCAACAGAGTGATGGCAGATGTTAGTGGCAGCCCAGTGGCTGATACTCCACCCTCAAAGGAGGAGAAGCCCGATGAGCCTCCCCTGGACTCCAACAACGATGATGTAAAGCCTGATGTCAAAGCTGAAGGGGGGAACGAGGCAGCCTCGGACCCCAGCATGTACCGCTACATCAAAGAGGACCTCTTCACGTCTGAGATCTTCAAAGTGGAGATCAGGAATCTACCCAAGTTCACCGGCTTTAACGACCTGAAGAAGTTCCTGGCCAAACACAGCCTCAACCCACACAAAATCAAGTTGTTTGGCAAGCAGACGTTTGCTTTTGTCACCTTTAAGAATGAGGAAGAGCGTGACAAGGCCATGAAGATGGTGCACGGCATGCAATGGAAGGGCCAGGTGCTGAGCGTCAAGCTGGCCAAACCCAAAGCAGACCCCATCCAGAGGAAGAGGAAGCAGGAGGAGGGAGAGGGCGCAGGAGGGCAGCCTCCATCCAAGCGAACCGAGGGGGATGAGAAAGAGGAGGCGCTCAGTGTCCAGATAGCCAACGTGGTGACTCCTCTGTGGAATGTGCCTTATGAGGAGCAGCTGAGGAGGAAGGAGCAGGAGGTGGTGGGGGTTCTGCAGAGGCTGGCCAAGTGAGTGGTGTCATTTATATGCATCCATTCTAGGGCTGCAGAGACATCCGGCCTACAAATTGTATCTTACAGACTAAAGATTTCAAAAATCGCACTATAATCATTACATTTTTTTCGAAGAAAAAGAGTGATACAAAAATGATCATTCCCTCCAATGTCATCAATCATATCGCGATAGCAGTATCAGTCAAAATAATCACAATTAGATATTTTCCTCATATCGTGCAGCCCTAATCCATTCATGCAAATGGTACCATGTGTGTCCATAACAGAGCTGCTGTATTTGTTGTACAGTGTCAAAACTAGATTTTGACCAGATATATATGCTATTGAAGGCCAATACCATGTTTGCGGATGCTCCTGACGGCCCACATATTCTGTATCCAACTTAAATAACTTTACTGTCTTTTTATTCTCATTGTAGAAAACACTTAAAGTAGTGTTTAGAATCTCACATTAAACCCCCTCCACGCAAAAGGTTATTGTTTCAGGCATTATTGCATATTTTACTGAATGACTCTGCAAACAAGTTCTGTGTCTGTGTGGGCATTATTATTATTATTATTATTATGACAAAATATCCATCAATGCTACGCTGTTTGTGTTTCAGAGAGATTGGCAGCACCAACAAAGCCATGTTGCCATGGCTGTTTGCGCAGAAAGGGAAATACAACAAAATGTGTTGTTCTCTGGAAGCTATCAGACCATCTCCCACACAGGTGTATATATCTACTGTAACATGACTTAACTTTCACATTCATAAATACATACTGTACGTCTGTATTAGAGATTAGTGTCTTAAAATAGACAGAATCCAGTTTGCAGAATTGTTAGTACATGTTTAAGAAGTACAATAACCTAATGTTGTGCTGTCAGTCAGCGTACAACACATTCATTTATCTTTAACACTTAAGATCTTAGTTAAAAAAGTAAACTCCTTTGTTGTACACATTGTAATGCATGCAATGTCTAATATCCCCCCCCCCCCTAATCCTGTTCATATTTCTCTACCTGTATCATGGCAGATAGAGTACAGAAACAAGTGTGAGTTTCTCATATCAGTGGGTGCAGACGGTGAGGATAAGACCATCGGTTTCCGCCTGGGGAAATATAAAGGCGGCTCCTGTGCCGTGGTGGGGCCAGCGGAGACGCGCCATGTCTCAGCTGAGGCCAAGAAAGTGGTCAGCGAGTTTCAGAAGTTCATCAGGTATTCTTACACGATAGTCCACAACATGGCATGGCCATGGAAAACCAAACTATCACATACAGTATTTTACTTTAGGGTTCTTCATAGACATCAGACTTAAAGTGCTCATATTATGCTCATTTTCAGGTTCATAATTGTATTTAGAGGTTATATCAGAATATGTTTACATGATTTAATTTTTCAAAAAACACCATATTTTTGTTGTTCTGCACATTGCTGCAGCTCCACTTTTCACCCTGTGTGTTGAGCTCTCTGTTTTAGCTACAGAGTGAGACCTCTCACTGCTGTAACATCTTTGTTGGGAGTCGCACATGCTCAGTAGCTAGGTAGGACTACTAGCCAGTCAGAAGCAGAGTATGAGGGCGTGCCCTGACAGTACCTAGGTAAGGACTACTAGCCAGTCAGAAGCAGAGTATGAGGGCGTGCCCTGACAGTACCTAGGTAAGGACTACTAGCCAGTCAGAAGCAGAGTATGAGGGCGTGCCCTGACAGTACCTAGGTAAGGACTACTAGCCAGTCAGAAGCAGAGTATGAGGGCGTGCCCTGACAGTACCTAGGTAAGGACTACTAGCCAGTCAGAAGCAGAGTATGAGGGCGTGCCCTGACAGTACCTAGGTAAGGACTACTAGCCAGTCAGAAGCAGAGTATGAGGGCCCTGACAGTACCTAGGTAAGGACTACTAGCCAGTCAGAAGCAGAGTATGAGGGCCCTGACAGTACCTAGGTAAGGACTACTAGCCAGTCAGAAGCAGAGTATGAGGGCGTGCCATGCTAGCAGCTAGGCGAGCATTATAACGTGTGTTCCAAAGTGACCACATTTGTCTCTGAAGTAAAGGCTGGACTACAATAGAGCTGTTTGGAGCAGTTTGTGAACAGTGTTTTCTGTTGGAGATGGTAAGTCCCTTTGGGGTGGACTTTGGGCTTTTTAACTTTGTAAACTTATAACGTGCACAAAAAAGATATGACACAATAAAGGAAAGGGGAAAAAGCAGAATATGAGCACTTTAAAAAAAAATCAAGTCTTTACACATTTCCTCTACTTTGGGGTGGAACTCACAAGTTTCATCACAATACAATATTATATTGATTCTTTGGACAATGATACGATATTTGCTGACGTCTTAAAGTCTGTCACGATACGATTTTGATTCAATTAATGGTCCTGCGATCGATATGAGACGATATCATATGCCCATTTGACACAGTTCTATTTATATCAACTCAAAAAAGCAACAAAAATAGGATTTGACCATTTTTACTGAGCTCTTCCAGACATTTAAATTAAAAACAAAGTATTATTTTTAGTAAAAAGAATAAATTATAAAGTTGGATTCTATAACAAAGGGGCATCTTACAGACGATATGTATCGATATTTTCACTTTGCATCGGTCATACCGGATCGTGGATCATTGAATCAATATATCGATCCAGATGGATGTATCATTACACCCCTACCACTATGGCATTTAATCTCGCTATTATTTTCCATATAGGACAACATCATACTCTGTGTACAGTCCTGAAACGTATGAAGGACACTGGAAGCAGCTGACTGTGAGGACTACAAGGACCAAACAAGCCATGGCTGTAGCGTTCTTCAACCCACAGGTGAGGACTAGGGCTGCACGATATGAGGAAAATATGCGATATGCAATAACTTTTTGAATATAGCGATAAAGATATTACTTGCAATAAATAGATATTAAAGTGTAGTCAGTTCTGCAGTTCTGCTGCTTTCAGTTTTCTGCTAAAATACAACAAATTGCTTGTTGAACTAAAGACAAATGAAAGGAAATCATTTCCAACCTACTTTTACTGAACAAATTGAACATTGAATATATAAGGCCCCACTAAAAAAGAGTTTCTTTTTAAAGTGTTATTTCCTGCTGATATTTTTTTTCAACTAACACAAAAAATCTGAGTGTCTATCGCGATATGTCGCAGCCTTCTGTGATATGTATATTGCGCCAGTTAATATTGCGATGACGATAAAAAATGATATATTGTGCAGCCCTAGTGACATGTTCTGCTTACCAACTGTGCGCAATCCCGTTTCTGATAATAGAATCACATGGTTAAATTTCTCCTTTTTGATATCTTTACTTGTTAATGACTCCCTAGAAACTTGAAGAAGCGGAAGTCAATGCATTAAAGAGCTCCATGAAGAAGTACTTCACCGAGGGAGAGGGGAAAGACAGCGGCGTAACCTCTCTTTACTTTGTTAGAGAGGGTCAAAGGTAGGAAAAGATCCCAATGCTCCACGAGATGACTGACAGCATCAGGGGGTAAAAAGCAGGACAAACAGTAGAGAGCGGACTATAAATACTGCACTAAATTGGTTTTTGGCTTCCCAGGACTTCTCCTAACCTGGAGGACTTGCCCTGTGAGCTGGTGGCTGGAGAAGGCAGCATTCATGAAGAACTCCTGGGTCTAAAGTTCAGAATATCTCCTCACTCCTTCTTCCAGGTACTAAAGATTTACCTCAGAGATTTCCCCAACAAATTCATATACAAGTACTTTGTTGTTTCCTTTCCTTTTTTATTGTATTGCAATACAAAAATACACAGTGGTGGAAGAAGTATTGTTCTTTTACTTAAGTAAAAGTTATATTGCCAAACTGTTACAAGTAAAAGTCCTGCATTGAACATATTACTTAAGTGAAAGTATATAAGTATCATCAGGAAAATGTACTTAAAGTATTAAAAGTACTCCTCACATTCTAGAAACTGGAAACGATCCAAACAGTTCTGTCAATCAACTAAGTGTTTAATCAGCTAATCATTTCAGATGAACTTGTAGGCCGTGATATTTTTGAGTAGTTCAGTTTACAGTAAAACATATTTTGTAAACCACGTGTTTTGTGTGCAGAAATCCTTAATGTGTAAAGTAACTAGTAACTAAAGCTGTAACAGATGAATGTAGTGGAGTAACTAAAGTAACTAGTAACTAAAGCTGTAACAGATGAATGTAGTGGAGTAACTAAAGTAACTAGTAACTAAAGCTGTAACAGATGAATGTAGTGGAGTGAAATGTACAACATTTCTCTCTGAGATGTAGTGGAGTAGAAGTAGAAAGCACCTCAAATTTGTACTTAAGTACAGCACTTGAGTAAATGTACTTAGTTAGTGGCTGGGTTAGCTCAGCTGGTAGAGCAGGCGCACATATATCGAGGCGTATGCCTCGACGCAGAAGGTCCAGGGTTCGGGTCCGATCTGAGACGATTACCTGCATGTCTTCCTCCTCTCTCTCCACTTTCAGATCTAGCTGTTCTTTCCATTAAAGGTGCACTATGAGTTCCTGCATAGTTTCAGTGCAATTTCATTTTTCAAAATCGTAGTCATCTCTCCTTGATCGGTTAGCTGCCTGCCCCCTGAATACACTGGCCCAATCCCAAAGTGAGTCCTGAGGACTAAGGACTAAAGACTCACAGACTTAATTGATCTCAGGTGCTAAGTGAGTGAGTGTGTGCTAGGCCACGTGGGCTCAGATAGGTAGAAATGGGATTGGGACAGCACTTCATGAGATCACGTTAACCTGGCGACGTTTAATAACAAAGATGTTGCTGACACTTGTCGGTTTGGGAATTTTCATTTTAAGTTTGTTGCTTTCCACACATTTTCATTTTAAGTTTGTTGCTTTCCACACGGCCAAGGCACAGGAGATGGCTGCCTGATTCCACGTTTTTTTCAAACTCGTTTTACAAGCTGGACAACAGGTTAGTCTGTGCTCCGTGGTCGTGCTGTTGTTTACCTTTTGTAATTCCCAGATTTCCCTATGGTCTCCGCGGTAAACGTCACAACGCATTGAACTGTGGGTAATTCCCTTTGGTGAGGTCTGCAGCGATGCAGACCCACGGAAAGGGCTCGGTAAGTGTGTCCTCAAACCCTCACGCCCTTTGAAATTCGACATTAGGACAACCCTAAGCCCTTACGAATTTCGCGAGGACGCGCACCAAAGTCTGTGAGTCTGTGAGTCCGGACTTTGGGATTGGGCCATTGTGAACAAGCCCGGTCTCGGGAGACAACACAGGGGTCGTAAACGTCAAACACTAGGGCCACAGGCTGTGCACCAAAATACAACAAACCACTCCAGCCAATCACCGACAAGATGGTTGTGGGAGGGGGTGGGAGTTAGTGACAGTTAGTCAGATAGTCATGACAGTTACGGAAACATGGGGGGGGGGGGGGGGGGCGAGCTTGCTCAGTTTTGTTTGAAATTTACTTGGAACTTCAACAGAAGTAACATCATGCAGGAACTCATAACATAGTGCACCTTTTTAAAGGCTGAAATGCCCCAAAAAAATCTTTTAATTATTTCCTTTTTTTTTACTTAAGTTATATTCCACCACTGCAAATACATGCTGGTTCCTGTCCTGGCAGGTGAATACAGGAGCTGCAGAGGTGCTGTACTCTGCTGTGGGGGAATGGGCCCAGCTGGATGGGGACAGCACAGTGCTGGATGTGTGCTGTGGGACTGGAACCATCGGCATCTCTCTGGCTAAGGTGACCTAGTCATCTGTCACACAGACTTAATTCACCTTTGACCTTGTTTTGATAATTACAACTGACAGGAGTGAGCAATGGATAACTGTATTATGAGTCTCATCATTTTTGTGTATACCTTTTTTGTAATTTTGTTTACTCTAAGATTATTTTTGAAATTGAGCAAAGAATTTGACCACTCTTTTTCCTATTATTTCTGGTGTGAAAATGGAGGTTCTGGCTGGTTTTGACATTTCCGTTGACTTTTGTCTCTAGAGGGTGAAGAAGGTGATTGGGATAGAACTGTGCCAGGAAGCTGTGGAGGATGCCAAAGTTAATGCAAAGCTCAATGGTAAGAGGCCAGACAACCTCTAACTACCGCCAGATTTATGTATGCAGTGGGAATATTCTTACATGTAGGATGGTCCGTAATGACAGCGTTTAAGTTAATAGATGTTCATTTAACAATGTCCCTCACAACAAAAAAAAGTTCAGTTACACTTTACTTAAGGGTATCTACATAAGAGTGACATGACACTGTCATGAATGTGTCATAAACATTATAAACAAGTCATAAACGTTTCTGACATTACGCTTCTTTTAGTAAGTGTCATTCGGTTTTTGTCATGACAAGTTAGGGTTAGGGTTCATGACAGTGTCATGTCACTCTTATGTAGCAACACGGTCTCACAGCAGTTTGTGAAATGGTCATGTTATTTTTAATCTATTGATTCGTGTACACGCTTTTTTCGTGGTGGTCAGCACGTAATAGGAAGCATCTTGACCCGGAAGTTGGGTTTAGGAAAAGAACGGGAAAAGGACATGTCACACGCCGGGACACGATCCACGGTCTCCTGGGTGAAAGTCCTGTGGTGTTGGACCCATCCACCACCCTGACCTACCTCCCTGCGCGTATATTCGGCATTTCACACTACTCACTATTGTAGTCGTCCTGTGATCACGAAAGATGCTTCCCATTGAAATACATTAGTTTAAAAAAACGTGCTGGCCACCACGAAAAAAATGAGATAAGCGTGTCCATGTACACAAATCAATAGATTAAATAACGTGACCATTTCATGATCTGCCGTGAGACTGGGTTGTATGTAGATACCTTCAAGTTAAGTGTTACCAAAAGTACTATCTTATCCAATCTAATTTTGTGCTTATCTTTTTTGTGTGAAAATTTTTTCCAAACTTATTGTAGTAATTGGAAGTGTTTTTGTCGGTGTGTAAAGAGCATAGAGGTCATGATGGTATTGATAAATTGGTAGTGGTGGATGGGTACCGTGCAGTCCTGAGGCATGTTTCACAAAAGCAGAATATATAAATCCAGGATAACTGATAAAGCGAGGCTTGACCTAGTCTAATCTGTGCATCCTGGCTTGGTGCGTTTCACGAAGGCCAAGCCAGGCTGAGGAGGAGCGACTAGGTTGAGCCAGGATGAAGTAATTCAGATAGATGCGCGTCCACGGCTTTCCTCAAAAGACCGCAAGGTCGATCACAGATTTACTGATGCCAAAATGGAGAATACACATTGTACATACTTTATACAGAGTGAGCAGCAGCTTCTTGTGGAAGTATGATGACGTGAAACACATTATTTGTATGAAAAGAAAAGAAACACGGCCACTGTAATGAAACGGCGAGAGAAAGCGAGGCAGACCATCACGGACCGACTGAATGCGTAAGTAGCCTATATATATATACATTAACTGACCACTGCTCTGAATTGAAACGTAATCATTCCATTCAAGGATTAGGCTATTAATCATTTTGCACAAATTAACAGTTGTACTCTTTGCCGTAAAAGTAAGCAGAAGATAATTTTACTCAGGAAATTTAACATGAAGATCAATTTTCTAGGCTAGAATATGATGCGTAAATATCTGTTTCACTCTGTTCCTCCCTCTCTCTCATAGGCTAAAATATAAATTTCAGTCATATTAACTTCCACTGCTCGCTTTTAATGCAAAGTGTACAACTGTTAGTTTTTGCAAATGACAGTGACTCATTGAATGGTTTCAGTTAAGAGCAGTAGTTCATAAATGTATATTTTTAGACTATCATTCAGTCGGTCTGCTATTATCTGCCACGCTTTCTCATGTTTTTTAAAAATTTTTTATAGAAGACAAGTTTCCTTCTCTACATAGTATATGCCTTGCTCCCTTGTATATATGGACATAGAAAATAAAGACACTGAAGACATTGGACTCTAAAATCTAGAAACTATAAAGATAATTAAGTGATAAATCCCATGCACACTGTAAACATGAATAGAACAGAGTATATTCATCAGTTATTTTCCCCCCAGCAAAATATAAGGTCCATATAACCATTGAGGTGTCCTCTCCCCGTTGTTACATCAATATACAGTAGCCTACATCACATAGTAGTCACTGGTCCAGTAAACTAAGACTATAATTTGGGAGGATTGTACAATTAGGATATGTTCTTTAAAATGTACAATCCTCCCAAATTATAGTCCCAGTTTACTGGACAACACAATTTGTGTGCTAAGAATGCCAAATACAGTGCACATGGAAGCGGAACAAACATGATGCTTATTGTTAAAGAATTTAAAAAAAATTAATCAACTAAAATAATTCAAGGTGCATTGGTCAACTATAGAAATGTACAGCATTGTATTAGTAACAGACTTCATTTAAAACACATTTTAAATGATATCAGCCTTTTCTAATTATCTGCCATAATATATTCATCAAACTTCTAACAACAATATGAACAGCAGTCTTCATACAGCAATATAACAGTAAAAATGACTGTCACATGAATAATAACATATATAAAAAAGAATTATGGTCACAAGTTTTAATAATAATAATAGTACTTAAATGAACAGCAATATGCACCTGTTGTATTTTAATCCAGGCTGATAACAATAGGGTAAAACCACTGCTGGGTGATCAGAAAAAGGCTCCAGGATTAATAAATCCTGGCTGTTAGCCTGGTCGGGAGCAGGCTAGCTGTTAGCTTGGCTGTTAGCCTGGTCGGGAGCAGGCTAGCTGTTAGCCTGGCTGTTAGCCTGGTCGGGAGCAGGCTAGCTGTTAGCCTGGCTGTTAGCCTGGTCGGGAGCAGGCTAGCTGTTAGCTTGGCTGTTAGCCTGGTCGGGAGCAGGCTAGCTGTTAGCTTGGCTGTTAGCCTGGTCGGGAGCAGGCTAGCTCTTAGCCTGATTGGGAGCAGGTTAGCTGTCCAGAATAAATCTCAATAAATCCAGTGCATGTTCTGTTGTTGTTTTTTATTTATTTTAAATCAGTTGTTCATATGTTTGTATTTGAAGGTCTGAGTAATGTTGAGTTCCACTGTGGGAAAGCAGAGGACGTGTTCCCCAACATTCTCAATGCTCTCGTGTCACCCAACCTCACAGCCATTGTGGATCCGCCGAGGGCCGGCCTACGTGAGTAAACGGGTCAATACATGAAAATGAATTTCACTCGCTTCAGGACTTGTCACACATCAGGTTTTGGTCTTAATGAAACAGATTCCAAGGTGATCCTGGCCATCAGGAGGGCAGAACATCTGAAGAGGCTGGTTTATGTGGCATGCAATGCTAAGGCAGCCATGAACAACTTCATTGAGTGAGTCATTCTGTTTATCATGTTGCTGTTTTTAAAGCAGCAATTTGTTTGTGGGTATCCGCTTTATTAACTGACTTGTGAAAGGGAAAACAAAACCCTGAATAAATGTTTCTACTGTAATATAACATTTTAAAGTGCTCATATTCTGCTTTTTCCCCTTTCCTTTATTGTTATCTTTTTTTGTGTGCACGTTATAGGTTTACGAAGTGAAAAAGCCCAAAGTCCCCCCCAAAGGGACTTACATCTCCAACAGAAAACACTGTTCACAAACAGCTCTGTTGTAGTCCAGCCTTTACTTCAGAGACAAACGTGGTCACTTTGGAACACACGTTATAATGCTCGCCTAGCTGCTAGCATGGCACGCCCTCATACTCTGCTTCTGACTGGCTAGTAGTCCTTACCTAGGTACTGTCAGGGCACGCCCTCATACTCTGCTTCTGACTGGCTAGTAGTCCTTACCTAGGTACTGTCAGGACACGCCCTCATACTCTGCTTCTGACTGGCTAGTAGTCCTTACCTAGCTATTGTCAGGGCACGCCCTCATACTCTGCTTCTGACTGGCTAGTAGTCCTTACCTAGCTACTGTCAGGGCACGCCCTCATACTCTGCTTCTGACTGGCTAGTAGTCCTTACCTAGCTACTGAGCATGTGCGACTCCCAACAAAGATGGAACAGAAGTGAGAGGTCTCACTCTGTAGCTAAAACCGAGAGCTCAACACACAGAAATATGGTGTTTTTTGAGAATTAAACCCATTCTGATATAACCTCTAAATACAATTATGAACCTGAAAATGAGCATAATGAGCACTTTAAAGGTGATCGGTTCTATAAAAGTCAATCCTATGTTGTAATTTTGTCTTTTAGTCTGTGCAGAGCGCCATCCAACAGAGTTCACGGGGCCCCGTTCCGTCCGGTGCGAGCCATGGCCGTGGATCTGTTCCCTCAGACCATGCACGTTGAGATGCTTCTGCTGCTGGAGAGGGTGGACTACGACTCCCAGCAGCAGCAGACCAGCAAGCAATAAGGAAGAGACTGTATTTGAAACCGCCTACAACAGTACATACTACAGATGGGACACAGTAGGCGAGGTAGATTGGTCCGACATCTGGGGATTTTTGGCATACTGAATGCTACATTTTGGCCAAATCAGTACATACTGCTGTTTATAGTAGGCGGTCTTAACTTTAAACGCACCCTGGCCTTTGATAGGTAGAATGGGCTTTCCATACTAGAAATCTATGTACACACAGTACTCCAAGGAACCTTTGAAATTAATAATAAAAGCATTTTTTCCCCTCGGTCGTCTGTTTAAGTAACGTGTAAGGCCAAATAGTAATTACTTCCAAGGGTCAGTTCATCCAAATATCCATTTACCACTCACCAGTCCTTATCTTGTAATGCAATATTCATTTCAGCTTCAAATACTTATTAACAGTATGAACAGTTTTCTGCTTATAACTGAGCTTTATGGATATCCCTTTTGCCCGTTATGCCTTTTTAGTTTAAGAACTTTTGTCAGCTGTGTTCACTCAAAAGTGGGTTACTTTATAAGCTGTCTTAAAACCACAGCTATTTAGATTTAAACTTTAGTCTTGGGTTTCCTGGAACTGATACCTTGTTAAACTGTGGGTACTATGGAATAAATTAACCTTGGTTGTTAACCTTCTATTGTATGAGTGTTTCATCATTCT
The DNA here is from genome assembly GCA_023566125.1 of Zingel zingel. Lineage (NCBI taxonomy): Eukaryota > Metazoa > Chordata > Actinopteri > Perciformes > Percidae > Zingel > Zingel zingel. The sequence goes on from CM042314.1 coordinate 31,021,596, forward strand.
GTGACTGAATAAAACAAAGCCCTTCTAGTCCTTAGTCAAGACATTTTATTTTGCATAACAAATATCACTGAAGTCATAGAGCTCAGGTTGCAATACGTCATTTTCTAGGCAGCAACATCTCAAAACGATTCATTGGTACAGCTCAACAGCAACACGTGTCAAAGCAGTATTTTTTTTTCTTCTCACACCGACACACTTGGCAAGACAAATGCACAGAGGGGGGGAAAAGCACATTCTTAAAGCAATCTATAATATCACAACAGCCTTGTTTAAACTGCAATGTGTCCTTGAATATGTTGTAGAAAAACCACAGGCCAAATACTTTGACAAAAAATGCACAGCAGTTTCTATTTTTGTTCCAGCAAGTAAGGAGTCTGTATTTTCCCATGTCAAGATGTTTTTTCTGTAGTTTGCAGCAACATTACTTCTATAAAATGCATAAGACTGTATGTAAGCTTTGGTATACACCCTTTCATCAGCTTGTGTTGAACTAAATGACTCGATCGCATTTTGTATACATCAGTGTACCAATTAAATTTTTACAAGGCTGCCTTTTGAAAAATGTATTCTACTTGTGGTCAGAAACTATGATCAATTATCACAATGACAAAATACACAATCCATTAAGGATTGAGTCTTTAAAAATCAGCACACGCTGGAGGCATTTTCCCTAAAATATCTGTTTTACAGCTGTTCTTTATTGAAATACTAACTGGCTTAACAAATGCTTCATCAAGTAAAGGGGACTTGGTCTTTCTTCTTCATGTTGAAGGGTGTTTTAGGTCCAATGTACTTTATTATACTCTGAGCCCTTCATGAAATGGATGAACTAAGGCAACACGCAGCCAACGTAATTTCTTAAGGGCACCAAAACGGAAATGTACCAAATGGTTAGTTGGTGTGCATGGCATTATTACTTTAATAAAAGCTAGCAAGAACATAAGAGCATAAAAGAAATGATAAATTGCCCTAAACATATTACAGTACTATGCTTGGGTTTACTGCAGTGTTGGCGTGGGAAGCAGGATGAGACTTGTACTGCCAAAGCAAAAGATGAAAAAAAGGCAACAATTCCCTCCAAATATCCTAAAAGCAGAAAATCTTGTACCACCATGATCAGTCAACAAAAATATCTGACCGGACACAAGTGCATAACAATAGTTCTGAATAGTCATCACTTCATCAACATGTTTTCAATCGTGCAAACCAAAACAGCAACTGTCCATTCTGAGGAAAAACTAAACGGCAGGTTTGTATCCATCAGCCAAAATATCCAGAACACAGACCAGCAAAATACCCAATAAACAAGTAACTTTGTTTCCCTAATTAAACAAATGGTATAAATACACAAGTATTAGTAGTCCCTTTCAAATACTGTAAGCACAAACAAAACTAATAGGTGCTGGTACTATTGCGACTGTTAAAAACGACAATCACGCAATCAAAACAAGCATGCATTTCTATTTCGATGTGGTTCATGTGTTATCAAGTCACATTAACTTCTCTGTAGCCTGGGCGATTTTTTTATTTTTCTAGTGGCATAGCGAGGATGTATCTAGAGAGGTAGACGATATTTGCTCTAGTGTCTGTTAGTGCATTTAGACCTACCCTTACATCTACCAGCTGAACCAATAAAACATGGGCGAAGGAAGCAAGCAGCAAGCTACCTGGCCAGGTCAATGTGGAACTATATTGCCATTAGATCTCAGTGATGCATAATTAGGTGAGGGATGGTGGTTGGTGTGTGTGTGTGTGTGTGTGTGTGTGTGTGTGTGTGTGATGTCTGACAGTGACAGGGTTTCAGTGCTGTGGTTCCATCAGTGATTTCGAGACTTAAACGTCAACAGTGCAGAGGGGTTCACTCCCTGGCTGGGCAGACTCCATTATGGTCATCTTGGGTTTCTTCCTAGTTTCCTCCTGGTACAGAAATACAATAAAAAGCAAGCAAATTATGACGAGTGCATTCTGAAAACGATACAAGATGTTAAAAATAAGAAAGCTTAATCCATTCTCAGTTCTAAAATATAGAAATCACAGCAGTAGAGCCCGACCGATAAAGCATTTTTAAGGCCGATATCGATACAAATATTTGGCGATTTAAAAATCCAAAATTCTGATATATCGGCCAGTATCTATCTGTTTTCTTACATTTTTTTCTAGATAGATAATTGAAAAGAAAACAGATTTCCCTAACATTAGTTATTTGTAATTATTTATGAGTCACTAAAATAATATGATAATGCAGTTTAAAAATAAACATGTTTGTTTTATTGTCACAACAGAACAGAGGAAGATCTAAATATATTAAAGTTCTGATAAATAAAATGTATAAAAATACAAACTTAAGATCTGAAACTTAAAGGGTTAAACAGGGAGGTTGCAAAGCGTCCTCTGGTGGTCAAACTATGCAACACCAACACTCAGAACATGGTTGAAGGGGGTTTTGTCAGTTTTTATTTTATTTTTTTTAAATATTCATTTATCGGCCATTATAAATGCAGATACCGATAGTTTGGAAAATGCCTAATATCGGCCGATAATATCAGCCCGCTGATATATCGGTCAGGTTCTACACGGCAGTGGCAATGTCATTAATTGAGGCCCTGCAGATTTACCGTTTGCCAAAAACTAAATTCTACCACCCAAACTACCACCTCGTCTTTCCTTCAACGAGCTCTCTGGTGACAACATGTCTGATGTACAACACGTAAACCCTTTTGGTTCTTGTCAGGGGAAGACAGGAATAAACAAATGTCACAAACAAACAGCCCGAAAATGAATGCGAGAAGTCCTAAACTCTGAAAGCAAATATAGGAGGCATTTCTCCCAGGCGACATTTTAACATGTCACAGTGAGGACATCACAGGTGTAAATCATAAGATGAATTATTTAGCTGCTTCAGTTTCAGGGGCCTGGAATTACACCTGCTGGCTCACTTGAATAGAACACAGCCACCGCTAATGTTAGTACCAGCTGTGCTGTCAAAATGTCTGCTTGGATTTTTGCTTTGGCCTATTACTCTTCCCTCATTCATGTTTGAAACCAATTTCAAAAGGAAATCTAAGTTCTGAGTTACACAGCAGCAGCCCAAAGTTGGGCTGGGGGTTGTGGAAGACAGGACCCATGTTTAACAGTGGTTACAATCCAAATGGCATTCAAAATAGATGTTCTGCATGCTGCATAAAAAGGGAACAATTCTCACCCTCTGCGTGGCTAGTTTCCTCATTTCCTCTTGCAGTTTGTTCAAAATGTGAAGGTTTGGCTTGTTCTTTTTGGCATACTGCTGGAGCTCAATCACACTCTTGTCAGAGCTCTCCTGCAAAATACCAGGTGTTTTTAAAAGTCATGAGATGTGCTTGCATAATGAATTATCTTCATTTAGATCATTTCACTGATGTGGCAGTTAGTGAAGTTAGCAAGGCAAAGTGTTAATGGCAAGTACAACTGAAACAGCCCGATAAGTGCTTACTCAAAAGGTTCTACAGTGAGAGGGTTTTATTCTAAAAAAGACATTTTAATTGCTGTGAGGTGGAAACAAAGTTAACCTTGTGTTGACTTCGGGTCACATTGACCGGTTTTAAATTTTTGTTTTAGATCAGAAAATATGGGACGTAGAAATAAGCGCTGAAGATGTGTAGAAGAAAAATGTAAAACGTTGGAAAAAGCAAAAACAAACTGTGAAAAAAAGGCGTAAAAAAAAAAAAAAGTTTTTTTTTCAAGGTTAAAGGGAAGACAACACAAGGGTTAACACAATCCTCATAACCACATGTCTTATCCTCTTAAAGCGTAACTCTCGCCAAAATGCAACCTAGGGTCTTTTTGTGAATGTACCCGAGTCAAACTTTCGTTTGAAAGCATATTTAGGACGGAATCGCCACTTTTAAGATTTACCGTATTTTAGTTTTTCAGTCAAATGGCCTTCTGAATGGGAGTGCTAGGGGCACTTTGATGCTAGCCTCAAAATAGCTATTTTTAAATCACTAAGAAGGCTCGACACAACATGAGACTTTGCTCCAAGTATCACCAGGGGCTCTACACCTTAACGACAGCAGTGACAACATTGGTTGTGTTCACAGAGTTTACTAAAGAGAGGTTTTAACAACTCACATTAGCAGTTGTTTACGCTATCTACCATTTTGTCAGTCCAAAATAGGTGATCTCCGAATGCCAATGAACGGACTCCATAGTAGGAAATGTCATTCCTATATGAGGCTCCTTTTTCAACTACAAGGTCAATATTGTCTTTCACTAACGACAAAACAACGAATTATCCGTGCATTTAAATGGAACTAAGCTTTAGGAGCTTTCCATCTTTACTCTCCTCCCTCGACTAGTTCTGACTGGCTCGATAGACGGAGACCGGGCGAACAACAGCTACAGTGAGTTGTTAAAACCTTTCTTTTTAGTAAACTCTGTGAACACAATCAATGTTGTCACTGCTGTCGTTAAGGTGTAGAGCCCCTGGTGATACTTGGAGCAAAGTCTCATGTTGTGTCGAGCCTTCTTAGTGGTTTAAAAATAGCTATTTTGAGGCTAGCATCAAAGTGCCCCTAGCTCTCCCATTCAGAAGGCCATTTGACTGAAAAACTAAAATACGGTAGATCTTAAAAGTGGCGATTCCGTCCTAAATATGCTTTTAAACGAAAGTTTGACTCTGGTACATTTACAAAAAGACCCTAGGTTGCATTTTGGCGAGAGTTACACTTTAATATAAGTAAAATCTGATATTATATGGTTATTGTTTCACAAAACGGAGAGACTTACAGTAAACCTCTCCAGCCTCGTTTCTGCCCTCAATGTTAAACAGCTATGTTGTGTGTGTGTGTGTGTGTGTATATATATATATATATATATATATATATATATATATATATATATATATATATATTAATTTCTGTATTTATTATTTATTTCATATTCATGTTTAAATACGTTTATGTATGTGCCAACCACCATGGCAAATTTATTTCAAGTGTTAAAAGGTGCACTGTGTAGGAATTTCTGCCATCTAGCGGTGAAACTGTATTTTGCATTCAGACGAATAGTGCTCTCTAGCATCTCGCTTTTTCAAATGTGTGTGTTGCAACTACGGTAGCCGTTATGTACCAAGAAGCTATGACAACATGTCTTCGCTTTTTTGGCGGTGGGGATTCCTTCTCCTGTGGCTCGGCACAAGTATGATCCTCCATTATGAACTAAAGGGCAGCGCAGGCTTTCACATTTGCCGGGGCAGTGACCAGCGCCTCTCACTGATCTCCTTCTCTGTTTCAGTCACGTGATGCTGGCTTGGAACGAAAGCGTGTTGTGGGTTAGCTAGAAAGGTAGGCTAGTCCTTTATGTCCCTCTCAGCGATTAGAGTTTTTCAAAATGACGGAACGACATGGAAGCCTCCTTGGACTTGCCCGTCCAATGTAAATACAGATGAGAAACTTCGCTTACGAGGATATGTCAGATCATTGGCAGAGGTCATTTTACACCAATGAGGACATATTTATGAATGAAGACATTGATTATAGCTAATAAAAACACTACACAGTGTACCTATAAGTGTCTTACTTGGCAATAAATCCTCTTCAGATCCTGGTTTAAGAGAGTGCTTACCTTCTTGACCATCTTATTGCTGTCTCTGCCGTACATGCGCAGCAGTGAACCCCAGTTCTTGACGTGGGGATGAAGCATCTGCAAGATCTTCTGAGATGCCAGTTGTTTGCCAACCCTCTTGTTCTTGCCTGGTGACAAGGGGAAAAAACTTGTCACTGGAAGCTGCTTGTATGTTACATATGTTGGTTTGCTGTACTGGGTCACTGTCAGTATGTGGGTCGATGAGGATTAGGATCTACTTACACCAGCCACGCACGGTGTGCTTCCCACACGTCATCACATATTCACTCTTCTGGTTTTTCCCAGGGATCACCTCAAATTTAATGCTGGTGTCTCCCATTCCATGGTTTCTACAGGGAAGACATAACAGTACATTTAAAAAAATAAATAATAATAATAAATTAATATCTATCCATCTATCTGCAACTAGGCCTATAGCAATATGCAATAAATCAATTAATCGCATGATAAATAAAAATGAGCTAGATCATTTTTAAATGGAAATTATCGCGGCTGGAAAAAATTCCATTTTATTTATTGTTTTTGGTTTTCTTCATTTATTGTGGATATTTAAAATGTCTTCCAGTTCCAGTGTTAAATATTCTTTAGAAATAAAAGTTTATTGATCTTAGAAAAGGTGTACCTGCATTATTATGCCATTATCATTATATTAGATGAAAATGGTCTCAGAATGACAATATTATCGTTTATCGCAATAATTTCTGGGACAATTTATCGTCCAGCTAAATTTGTTATCGTGATAGGCCTATCTGCAACCTGGCGCTTTGTTGTCCTTGGCAACAATGACCCAACAGGTCATTAAAGTCGTTCAGCACATGTACATGTGATGGTTGGTCTTCGTGGTATTTGTCCCGCCCCTCCTCCACTGTGGTTGGATGGCTGAGTAAAATCTGACAGTGACGAGTTTTACCCAAAGTTAAAAAATTTTCAACTCTCCGTGACCCGGAAAAAAATAACAAATTAGGTGTGCACGATATATTGACTCAATATCGTTTTTGCAATATCAATATCGAAAATGTACTGAAAAGTATGCAATATTCCGTGTATTTTGAGAGATGTGCATAGAGACAGCGAAAGAAACGAGAAGTGTGAGGACAGAAAGAGAGAGTGCGAACTGCGAAGCGTGCGTTTAAATAAACCCTTGTGTCAACATCGGGCAACCCTATACCAAATGTGAGTAAATATGATAAAAACAGTGAAAGTATTACTGCAAAGGATTAAAAAAAATACACTGGCATCAGGAAAGACCCTTTGGTGGACACACGCCATTACCAGGTAGAGTGCACTCAGTGCACTGTAGTCCATTTAGTTCATCTACATAACGTGCAGTTTTTTGTGTTCAATGCAATGAACTGTGTTCCATTGTAATGCACTGCATCAGACTAAACTTCATTATAGATATAATCTTGAAAGGGAAAAAAAAAAAAAAAAAAAAATGTACTTGTTTGGTGGCATAACACACAACCTCTTACCTTTTAAGGCACTCATGAAGAATCTGATATGGCGAAAGTAGTCCTGCTTTGTTGGTCAGCTCATACACCCTTGAGTCTTCTATATTGATATGATTAAAATACTGTGGAGGAGAGTACAGAGTGTTACCACTGTTGTGTGTTACTCTGTTATTCTATCATTGGCAACAATTCTTGTCCAAATCATGTTACCTGCCTTCAATGTTGGCGACACGTACATGACCTTTAGCTTACTCTATTCCACTTTACTGAAAAAGATTCCAGGTGAAAAATAAATGTCAGAAATAGGAGAAAGAAAAAGAAGTACCTCCAGTTCATCGCCCTCAACAGGCTTCTCCTCCGAGGTCTGCTTCACAAAGTCAGGGATGAGGATTTCCAGTGTGGCTCGAGCTGAAGTTTACACCAAATTACCATTGGGAGCAAAAGAAGTGACTTATTACAACATGCAGATGTACCCGTGCAACTATCTACCTAATATAGTAGTAGTAATAAGTATATTGTAGTCTTTATTGCAGAAGGTGCGACAAAGATGAGTGACTGTTGTGAAAGGAAATTAAGTGGGTGGGGAACAACTCTGTTTTCATTTATGGCGTTTTTCCATTACACGGTACCTGCTCGACTCGCCAAACTGGGCGTCCGTTTTCCATTGCAGATTTTAGTACTGCCTCAGTGTGGCTGGTCGTCATAGCGGCGCAGCAGTAAACTGCCGTGACCTAACGCAACACACACACAGAACGTAGAAGGTGTGTTGTTGTTGCCACTGTCAGAAGACACATTTTGTTTCAAAAGAAGCTGGAGGCAGCAAAAAAAAATAAATTTAAAATGGCAGGTTTGTTCAGGACACCCCCGTCTGTCGCTCTCAAGTCACCTTTTGGTATCGCCTCAGCTCGTACCTGTTGGCAGGAACCAGGGACTTTTTTTTTCGTAATAGAAAACCAAAAAAGGCGAGTCGAGGAGAGTCGAGCAGGTACCATGTAATGGAAAAGCGTTGTTATAAGCACTCTTGTGGCTACACCAAACTGGGTAACAGTAAGCATTTGGTATGTCAGCGGATTCATTTGGTTAAAGAAAACTACAAACTACTACTATAATTCACTTATGTTCCATTCAAATCAGTGACATCCACCTACAACATGATGTGTAAAATATGGTTTGATTATTATACACCCAGGACCAAGACGGTTCTTTGTGAGAAGCCCTTAAAGTGCCCATACTATGAAAAAAAAATCATAAAAAAAGAATTCACGTTTTCTGGGATTTGTGGTGTTATTTTGTGTCTCTGGTGCTTCTACACACATACAAAAAACATCCATGATGTTCTGAGTGAGATACGGTTTCTGAATGTGTCCTGCCTTCAGTCTCTGGGTGAGCTGCTCAAAATCTGCACGGCTTTCTACGTCACTAGCCAAAACTAGGGGGCTAACCGCTAGCATGCTCCCTCGTTCTCAATGGCAAAGCACTGCTACAACACACACACAAGTTAACCATAATCTACAAAAGAACTACCTCATGTCCCTGTTCTGCAGGTATTCCACGCAAAGTTGGAAGTGCGCCCTCGTTTAGAAGAAGTCTCCCGGCTAATCCTGCCTTGTACTGACTGAAGTCAGAGAAACAGCTACTAGCAGTTGTGAGCTTACCTAGCTACTGAGCATGTATGACTGCCAACAAAGATGGTACAGAAGTAGGATGTCTCACTCTGTAGTTAAAATAGAGAGCTCAACACACAGGGTGAAAAGAGGAGCTGCAGCAATGTGCAGTACAACAACAATATGTTGTTTTTGGAAAATTAAACCATGTAAACCTGTTCTGATACAACCTCTAAATACAATAATGAACCTGAAAATGAGCAAAATATGGGCACTTTAAACGGATTTAATTGCTGGACATTTAAGACAACTGGAACAACATATTTACAATAATGGGGATTTTCAAAATGTCTCCCTAAGCAAACCCAATGTCTTCACCCACTGACAGTAGTACTCTGAGCTGTAGTAGTGTAAATAAAAGGAATTACCAGCTTTATTCTTAGCAAGTTTTTTACTGCTTGCGGTTCCTGTGCCGTACGTTACTCCATCTATAACGACCGACGCTCCAAAGGGTTCACTTGGATTCTCTGCGGGGCACACAAATTCAGTTTGATTTGATATCAAGTTACACTCAACAACAAACGTTCATTCATTAATAGCAGTAGTTTTGTGTGCATATTTCTGGGACTACAAAGGGGGCTAATGGAAATATGTGTACTGTGCTGGGCTGTAGATGACAAGAGAATGAGCAGAGTAGATTTACACATCACAATATAAACCTGCTAACTCTTTTAATCCTGATAAGGCAAGAATGACATAGGACTTTAACCCTCCTGCTGTCCTCGGGTCAAATTTGACAGGTTTTCAAAAAGTTTCTACATCCGAAATTTGGGTTCCTTTCAACCAAATTTTCACACAAAAATCCTACTTTCATTTAATTTGGGTGTTTTGTTCAACTTTATAGCATTTATTTGCATTTGCAAAAGAGAAAAATTGACAAAAACCTCGTAAAAAGACGATCAAAACGTTGGAAAAAAAAAAGTTGTCATTTTAGATTTTGACCCAGAAAAACAAAAAGTTGCGTGGTCGGCGGGAAGACAACACAAGGGTTAAACACCTCAATTCTCTAAAAGGACACTTGCAAAAAAGAACTTACCACATTCAAAAAAGTTGTAAACAGGTCGAACCTTTAGGACACGCTGCATATATTCATGTAAGATGCAAACTTCAGACTTCCCATTAGGGTTGATGACAAATTCTGTTAAAATAGAAAAATGAGAATGCATAAACAAACAAACTTAAAAAGGGCAGCTTTAACAATGATAGCACAGATATTAGGGCTGAGTCGAGCAGTCATTTTTTGGTTGTTGCCAGTGTTTTTGTCAGTGTTGTCAGGAGAACTCACTGAGTCAGTGCTCATCGCTTTCACGCTGCTCTCCTGGCTAAAATCATTCCAACATGTTGTCCTGTCCGCTCGGTAGAGTTTAGATTCTCTGCCCGAGACCGAACCCGACCGGCCGGGCCCTTGATCAAGCATTTGTGTTTTTTTTAAATCATGACTTTATTAGCCTTATTCGGTGGGGAGCCAGCTGTGCCTCTCCAGCTTCTCCCGTAGCTCTGGGTGTCCTGCACTGACTTGAGTGTGAGGTAAACTGGACTACATCGTGTCTCCCCCATCTGCATCTGTTTCTCAAATGGGGGTACGTGTACCTCTAGGGGTATTTTGGAGGACTGCAGGGAGTACGGGAGATTTTTTTTTGCTAAATGTTTTTCAGTTCCAAGGCTGTAGTTACTTCGGTCTCTTTTTGCTTCCAAGTTTGTCACCTTTTTGAATGTTTTGTCGCTTGTTTTGACCTATTCTTGCCTTTTACTTTTTTCTGTCTTTTTTTCTTCAAAGTTAGTCTCTTTTTTCAAAGATTTTTTTTCTGCTTTTTTCAAAGTTGTCACTTTTTTTTTTCGAAGTTTGTCACTTATTTGAATTTCTTTGTCACATTTGTTGCCCTAGTGTTGCCTTCCTTCTTTCTACTGTTTTTTTTTCAATGTATTTATTACTATTTTCAACCTATTCTTGCCTTACTTCCTTCTTTCTACCGTCTTTTTCCAAGGTTTTTGTCACCTTTCTTCATCAGCATTTAAATGTTTTCCCCAGGTACAAGGCTGCTGTTTAGTAAATCTATCGCTGACATCGCTGTATTGTTCCTCTTTATATTGACTTTTCTACCAAAAATTATTCGGTTAGGGGGTACATGGCTTAAAAAAAAAAAAACTGTTCAAAGTTGGAACATTATTGAAAAAAAGCTCGAGAACCACTGCTTTAGAGGCAATGCAGTTCGTGCCTAAAAAGTATTGAATACGGTAGCCAGCCCTAGGCTACAAAGACTACTCTATAAGGATTAATGTATTCTTGTTTTATTTTATGGTTTCATTGGTAAACGATAATAAAAAAATGAACACCTGCCTTCTTCTTAAAAAGTTGTATTAAATTCACAAAGTACGAATGTATAGAATTGTTACCTTTCTTAGTTGGTGCATCTTGGACCGACAGTGTGATGAGTTTCTGGTTGGCAGGCAGGATCGGTCTCTCCGACTCGGCCTGCTTCCTCTTCATGTCTCTGTTGAACTGCCTCCGCTCGGCCCAGGTACGAAACTTTTTTACTGTGACTTGTTCAAAGTCAAAGCATTTTTCCAGGTACAGACGAAACTCTTCAAGTTCTGTGAAGAGGTTTTATCAAGTTAGATCACTTAATAAAAAAAAATTAAAAAACAGCTTGAGTTCTAACGGCAGCAAAAACATAACCATGGCCTTTCAAAAGTCCATAACTGGAAACGTGCTGTGAAAAGCCCTTACCTATGGACTCGTCCTTGCACACCTCCACCTTGGCCTTAACTTGTCCTAAGGCTCCGTGGGCAATGTCACAGAGAGCTTTAACCTGCAGGCTGTTTTTAGTGGTAGCCTCTACATCTGGGTCGCCGTCAGTCATACTGGAGGGAGGGACACCGTCCTGCTCCTCAGCTGTAGCATCTGACTTGCCTGCACTCTGTTCGCCATTGACCTCATCGGCAGGCTTAACAGGAGACTCCACGTCATTAGGCGTCGCCTCCCCATTCAGCTCCTTCTCCTCAAGATCCTTCATTTTCTTGTAGTGTAGGCAAGGAATGCTGCTAGTAGGAGGGTCGTGTTTCTGTGTCAAAAAGGAAGACCAAGAGTCGTCACAAAAAGGTCAACAGTGTTATCACTTTGACACCATGGCTGACTTCCCTCAGACTTTCAAGAACTAAGCTGGAATATTTCCATGGCCTTAAAAAAAGATCAATTATTTATTTCCTATAAATCTTATAAGATTTTTCAGTAATCAAATGTTCTTTTTTTGGAATGGAATGAATAGATAAAAGAGACTGGAACAGAAAGAGACTTGAACAGACAGGAGGCCATCAGTGGCAGATTGTGTTATTGTGGGGCAGTTGCTCAACACTGACCAGCAGCCCAAACTGATGGCAGGAGCAAAATATGTAACAGACAGCACCCAACTAGTAAGATCAAACCCACTGCGAAAAACGGTTCACATTAGGGCTGTTGGAACAAATTCCGAAAGTCGAATATAATTTATAAATAGGTTGGCTAACGTTAGCTAATCTCCCTGTTCTCAGGTCACGTCTGATGAACAATAAGTTATGGGAATATTCTCAGTAACGTGACAATCTGCAATAAACAGGTTTCTTATAAATCACTAAAATAGTAGTGGCAGCACTGTTTGGCTTAGTTATCAATGCCGTTAGCATCGTGGCTAACACTGTTGTTACTTAGTTTATGACAAATCGTTTTGGCTGTGCTTTCTAACATGATGTCATTGTGCTAACCGAGCACCGTTAGCCTTTACAACAGAGCCGCGTCACTACACTTTTTAGATCATGTTTCACTACAGAGCTCTCTGTTGATTTTGGTTTGTCGCTGTGTGCTCGTGGTGGAAAATGTAAACAGAGCGGCGTGCCAGAAATGCAACGCGCCGTGACGTAGATCCCCTTCAAGGCCAGGCCAATGTTGGAAGTCCCTCTAGTGGACAGAACATGTAACAACAACCACATGCTTATAGTGGCATTGACAATGCATAAGCCTGAGTAGTGTAGTACACATTTATAACAGGCTGCATTTGAGCATTACATATTTGGATATTAAAAAGAATTACAAATTACATTTGAATGGTATTATAAAGGAAGACAGCCCTAGTTGATCAGTGTGACAAGTTAATTAGACACTTGTGTTGCATCTTACCCTTATGCTGCCTGTCCCAAGGAAGTAGGGTCTGGACCAGGTAACCACCCTGGTCTCTCTGTGCAGGTAGACTGGAATGCCCGAGTTATGGAATGTCATGATCCATCCATCAGGTAGAGGCTCAGTGGGTGGACGCCCACGACCTGGCATGGGAGGTGGGGGGGGGGGGGGGAGGGAATGTAAATGCAGGCAATAATTACTACACTATTACTTTATGTAGGGAACTTTTCTAATAACTATTAGAAGACTTTTATGCGTTACCACAAAACTCCTAATTGTGTGACAACCATTTCAGAGATATTCACATTGGGCTACGATTAACCTCAGGCTTGGATCCAAGTTTTAAAGGACAATTCCGGCGTAAAATTAACCTAGGGGTTAATAACATATGTGTACCAAGTCGACTGTTCTCTGGGATCTGTTTTCATGCTAATCTAATGTGTCTCTAGCTTTAAACAAGCTACCGCAAACCCGGTGGTTAGCTGCTAACGCTAGCTTTCGGGGCAGATGGTAAATCGCTGTTTCTACACCACTAACAAGGCTCAAAATATCACCACACTTCCACTGTAGCATGATGAGGGTCCCTACCTGTAAACCGAAGCATTGAGAACTTTGTAAGTGTACAGACAGTTTATTAAAAAGATAGTTTATCCTGTTTTCTAAGATGGCGTCCACATGTAAACCTGAACGCTACTGTCTTTATAATTTATCTTTTTAATAAACTGTCAGTACACTTACAAAGTTCTCAATGCTTCGATTTACATGTAGGGACCCTCATCATGCTACCGTTGAAGTGTGGTGATATTTTGAGCCTTGTTAGTGGTGTAGAAACAGCGATTTACCATCTGCCCCGAAAGCTAGCGTCAGCAGCTAACCACCGGGTTTGCGGTAGCTTGTTTAAAGCTAGAGACACATTAGATTAGCATGAAAACAGATCCCAGAGAACAGTCGACTCGGTACACATGTTATTAACCCCTAGGTTCATTTTGCGCTGGAATTGTCCTTTAAGGTATGAAAATTAGGTGGAGTAAGTAAGGTTAGGACCAAACATGCAGGTGAAGCATTACTGAACTAAAACAGTTTAAAGTTGACCAATACACTCGCTCTTCATCCAGCTAGTTGGATTAGGCATTACGACATGTTGTAGTTCAGGTCACACTAGAGCTGGGCAATATATCGATATTATATCGATATCGTGATATGAGACTAGATATCGTCTTAGATTTTAGATATTGTAATATCGTAATATGGCAATATTACGATATTAATATGGAAAAGTGTTGTCTTTTCCTGGTTTTAAAGGCTGCATTACAGTTAAGTGATGTACTTTTCTGACCTTACCAGACTGTTGTAACGGTTATATTATTTGCCTTTACCCACTTAGACATTATATCCACATTACTGATGATTATCAAAAATCTCATTGTGTAAATATTTTGTGAAAGCACCAAGAGTCAACACTACAATATCGTTGCGTTATCGATAGAGGTATTTGTTCAAAAATATCGTGATATTTGATTTTCTCCATATGGCCCAGCTCTAGGTCACACACATGGAAATGAAATGCCATCCCATTTCATTTCTACGGTCACACATACCTTAAACAATTATTTGACACCTGATCTTTGGCGCTTTGAACAATGAGCTTGTTTGAACATAGTGAACTAACAAAATGCAATTCGGACACTCATTTCTAAACTTTTAGGTTTACATTTATGTACTTTTCAGACTCGAGAGTTTACTCGTTCGCCATTAGGATTTCAAACCTGATTAGTTTAGTGAGTCCTTGCATGTAGTGTTTTACATCTCGCCACCTGACCAACACCAGTTTGCACATGTCAAAAGGTGCCCATCAGCGTGTCATTTTCAACTGTGATACTATTTCAGAGCACTACAACACAGAAAGGGGGGTTACTTGGTTGTCCATTTTTAATCGTGCAGTTCTTACCACTCTAATCAATTGCCCGGTTAAACCCTGTATTGTAATCTATATCGGCACACTATTGTATGACATAATACTAAAAATTATGAACCCAATACTAATCTATATTTTGTATAAATTCACTTGTAACAGATTTAACATCTAGCATATACTGTTTAGAATAGATCCGATCATATTGTGCCCCATCGAACTGAAACCACATTCCAAAATGCCTTGATAGTACCCAACCCTAAAACAGACAGATCCACCACTCACTCTTCAGGACAGTCTTAATTTTGGTCATCATGGGATGAACACCTCCTTCACCATCTGACTGATGATCACTGTCCCCGCCAAATTTGTCCTCTGCCGGACGCATCTTTTTTGGGACCGGCATGCCCTCCTCCAGCAGGGCATCGACGTCATTGTCAAACTCCTCCTGGAAGAGTCAATGGTTAAGGCCAGGAGAGAAGGATGGGTCACCAGTTTGAGGGAGTTTTGTCTGATGTGATGCTAAGGTGAACAATTGGTGGAGAAAACAACAAACCCACGCATATAGGAAAAGAACATCAGTGCCGCTTTGACGCATAAAAGCTAAATTCTTCTGAATTGACAAACAGACCATACTGAATCTAAATCAACTACTGCTACAAATGAAATGACATATTAGCGGTTTTGATCCCTCCTTTTTTATTTCTATTGATTACTCTTGCATCAAATCACCCAGCATTTAATGGGAGAAATTAAAAATGGCACTAACCTCTTCCAGCATCTCCCTTCTCATTTTCAGTAATAAAAAACAAACAAACACATAACAAAATGTCTGCTGCTTGATTGGATTCTGTCTCAACCGGTCACACATTTTGATGCAGAAAAGGTCTCAAGTGTTACAATAAAAATCAAGAAATCATTACAGCAACGGTTATTTTTCTTAGTTCTAGCTATACTTAATCCATACTAGATGATCCCAAATTGTATCAGCCAATTCATAGTTGCGCTGTTTGTGCTATTTTTCCCCTGTAGCATAATGAGAAATGTATAACCCAGCCTCTATTTTCCGCAACATTGCAGACACCTGCTAACTGTCGACTACATCAACATATTTACCATAACTTCAACATAACACCATAGAAGAGCCAATCTCACCAAATAAAACAAAGTATCTGCATTGCTACAGGTGTTTTTTTTTTAATGTGGGTGACACCAGGGAGTTAAGGAGCAACACAAGATACAAGGCTCAAGGTTTATGAATGTGTGGTCTCAATTTGGAATCCCACCACCATGAAATCTGGGCCTCCATTAGGCTGCGTTCCCACTACAGTCTGCTAGAGATGTTCCGATACTGCCTAAAACTCTGGTATCGGTAAGTACTGGAGTTTATGCACCTATCCGATACCATGTAATAAAGCCCTAAAGAAAATCAACATTAAAGTAGTTTATGTTCTTTTTCTGTTATAACTGACTGTCAAACTGCAGAATAAAAGAAAGTTCTGTGGCATTCATTGTTCATGTTTCACAAAGAGTTTAACCTGAGCCAGACCTACAACAAAGATAGAAATCATATCACATCCATACAGGGATAGTAGAATACAGCTGTTAAAATATATGACACACTGGTATCGGATCAGTACTCGGTATCAGCCGATACACACGTTCAGGTATCAGAATCGGTATCGGGAAGCAAAAAAATGGTATCAGACCATCTCTAAATCTGCACCGTTAGTTGCTTTGTAGAGGTGGCTCCAGATATTAGTGAGAAGACATGATCCAGCATGTCAATAACTCCATTTTGTTTTGACGTCAGTCAGTTTAGAATATTATGAGCATGTTATTACAGCAGCAATCACTTTAAAATCTATTACGAGGTAAACTGCAAAATAATGCTGTTCAATGTACTCTACAGAGTTAGACTGGCCCACTCTGTGTGTTGCCGGATGATATTGCATTGCTGCTAAAGTTCACCTACGTTCAACCTTTACTGGACAACCTTGTCGTTTTGTTGTTGTTGCCATGTCTGCACCCCCTGCTGTGCCATTGCAGCGGTCTCATTGAAATGACAGCGGAGGTTGTGTTTAATGACAGTGTTGATAATGCCCTGTCTTGTATGGACTGTACTGTATGTGCTGTATTAGGCCTACCGTATTTCTGTTTGACAGTAAAGGGCAAAAACGGGTGTGTAGCTTATAATGACATGGGTTACTGCAGACATAAGAACAGACGTACCCCATAGGAGAAAGCTACGGCCTCCTCATCTGCTTGCTCCTGCTGAACTATGACATCAGACTTAAAGCCGCCGTGCTCCACGTCGTCGTCATCCAGGAAGTTCTCGTAGAAGTCATCCAACTCGTCCAGGACGGCGAACTCTACCTTGTTTTCCGAGTCTACCTCAGCCTCCTCTGATCTTCTGCCTGCTAGGTTTCCTGCTCCAGAGCTACCCTCAGCTACTTCCTGCTCACTAGTCGAGTCGTGCAACTCACCATTTACGCTGTCTAAGCCGTCATCACTTCCTCCCTCCTGCCCTTCACCTGTGTACAAAACCTTCCTGTCTTTGCTATTGCTGCTTTCAGTGAAGCTTACGCGGATCTTAACGTCTCTAAGCAGCTTTAGGTCTGGTAGGAACCCAGTGACTGGGGGAGCGTGGCGGGCTGTTCTAGGGCATGGTGGGATGGCATTGGCCTCATCTGAGAGGTGGCTACAGAAAGTTATCGAGGCCTTGCTGAGGGCCTGCTGTGGGTTGGCTTCCCCGTCCCCTGGGGTGTATGTGTATCCATCACCACCAGAGCTAACGTCCATTACCTCTGCGTCACTGGACGTTTGCAGGGGAGGTGGTGGAGGTGCCCTGCCCTCATCTTGGCCAAAATCATCAGGTGGCTCCAAGGGGAGAGGGGGTAGCACATCATCTATCTCCATTTCCTCTGTATAACGAATTACAACTTATACAGACCGATATGTTTATTCTAAAAACCTGACCTGTTGAGAGACTCTTATCTAAACCCAGAATGCATGCAGAAGCACATCCCTGTATAGACCGCGTACCAGAGGTGAAAATGCTAAGCTGACTACATTGTTCTTTTCATTAATGTAGACAGCTGTCAGAATCACTGTCTCAATTATTGGAAATCACAATGCATTCAGCTTAATATGAGATCTAGGCACTGATCATCCTCCACTGGTTTCTTCTGGGAGCTAGAAAGAAAGGACCAGTAAGAGTAACGTTAGATGTCAAGTTAGTGCAACTCAATGACTAATACTGTAATAATTAACATCTGACTTAAACATAAAATGTGTCCTTTGGCATGGGAATATGATTACTGTTAATCCAAGTTCAAAACACGCTAATTCATAGATAAAAAACAGGGGAAGAGCCTCGTTTTAGCGCATCTGTTCAGTCTACTCTGCACAGCGGGCCCCTGGTGACATTAACATCCGTGCTAATAAGCTAGCAAGAAACAAGGCAATGGGCTTTAACGTTACAGGTTTTCGCGGCTGAATAAGTGGTCAGCCTGCCCGAGAACAGTTGATTACAGAAATACTCACCGATAAATATGAAACGGCTGTCTCCTATTGGGCATCTGACTACCTTTCGAAATTATTTTATTCTCCATGCGCCGCCATACTGCTTCAACTGCAGCCCCGCCATCTTGAAGAAAACCACAGCGGCAAACTAACTCAGGCCCCGCCTCCTAGTACCGGCATTTTGATAATTGATCGATCAGCGGGCCAATCACAACGTCGTTGTACGACATCTACTGGTATGATTCAACCAATCAACAGCATTACACATTTTGGCCGGTGAGCAACCATAGACAGTACATAAACGGTGAGCAACATGTCAACGTCAGAATATTCAAGAAATAAAAAATGGAAACAAATGAATGACATTTAACAGTTGTCTTTAGATGTTTTTGGAACTGTATTTAATATATATATATATATATATATATATATATATATATATATATATATATATATATATATATATAAATAAAGGCCTATCCATATCTTGTGCACACAAGATAAAACCATTTGGGTAACACTATTTTTTTTAATTTTTTTGCTGACGTCAAAGGTGCATTCATTTGAAAGTTAAAGTTAAATTTAAAATAAAAAATAAAATGTATTTTGGTTATGCCCTCATACTAAATTACTTTGGAGCAAACTGTTTCGATACTTAGCTGATCTTATTTACCCTGAATTCTCCTCGTGCTGGGAAAATGTACTTTTTGGTTTCATTAACTATGACACAAATCTCCCTTCTCAATTTTATTTAATCAACCTGATTTTAATTTTGATCAAATTTTACATTCATAAGTCCAAATTCCAAAATAAAACACCTAACTTCATAGAGCTGTCCATTCACATTAAACACTACATTTCTACTATATCCTGATGCAGTAATAAGAATGCTGTTAGAACGAGAACACACACACACACACACACACACACACACACACACACACACACACACACACACACACACACACACACACACACACACACACACACACACACACACACACACACACACACACACACACACACACACACACACACACACACACACACCTTTTCTTTTAAATTGAGTAGTTTTCTTTCTTTTAATTATTTTATTTTTTGCATCTCCCCTGGTGTACTTGGCCTGTTTGTATTGTATACACTTGTGGCTGTATACTTATGTGTTCAATAAAAAATAAAAAATAATTAGTCCACAGACACTGTGGACAGCTGAAAAATAAAAAAAATAATACAAATGTAACAAAGCCATGCTGACAAGATGTGTTTATGAACAACACAGCTTGTTTTCATGGTTTTTTTAACGGTCACCACCAACAGTGTCTATGAAGGTATAGAGTTGATCAGTTTAAGATTTTAGAGTATATAGTATATATAAATGTATTATATATACAGTATAGTAGCATATATCCTTATAGCATATATAAGTCTTGAGAGGCAGACTACATGAGGATCATGTAAATCACAATATCTTAACTTGCCAGATGGGGTCACTGTTCACTTACAGTAGTAGATAAGTGACCACTTAAAATACAGGGCTAGTGGAGATGGTTTCACAAATTATTGTATGTATTTATATAGTTAGGGTAACCTGTGGGAAGATTTTAAACACACATCAAATGTGTTGCGTCTCAAATCAACACAATATGTAGCTCAAATTCAACGCAAGAGCAGTTCTTTTTTCATCTTTTCTTTTAGTTTTAAAATGAATGATGGCCATGTACATTTTGTCTTGTTCATTAAAGTCTTTATCACAGCAGACATTTTGACTTGTCATAGTAGGGAAAACATGCAATAACAATAACAACATTAAAGAGGACCCAGAAACCGAAGTAGCTCAAAGTAACTAATTTTATTATTTGCCCCTGTACATTTCCTACTGTAACATGGTGTCAGAATGCCATACGTTAAAAATCTTAAATTATCTTTTTTGTAGAGAATAACGTCTGCTGTAGACTACCTGGGACAACCACATGGCTATATGAAAGCTCCATTATTCAAGTAATATAAAGTGTGGGTTCTTGTGCTTTAATGGGCCCCTGAGGAGCTGACATTAACCTGATGGGGCCACTAATGGGCGTCCTCACTGAAATACCCCTCTCCCCATAAGATAGTGGAAATATGCCTCTTCAAAAAAAATTGTCCATTAAGTATAGAGGAATACATAACAGATATTTACTATTTGCACAAGCCTCCTCCAGTTTGAGTTTCTAAAACCACTCAACAGCTTTGTTTTTCCTGCTGAATCAGCATCACCCGAGTGAGGAAGAGTAACGTGTGGGTAAATGGCTAACACACACAATGAGCAGAATACATATGGTAAAAAGAAGAACCAGCTCTCTTTTTGATATACATTAAATGCAGAAATCTCCTGGCAGGTGAATGAAAAATGGATTCCTCCCAGTGTGTGTGTGTCAACAATCATTACATGGTAAGCCAAATGTGAGTGTTTGGGAAAAATGGTTTTATTGTCAAGCAGCTGTGGAAGTGGTCAGAGATCCAGAGCCTGAAACTGTTTGCGTTCAACATCTGTTGTAACCAACACTCAGGCTACTGTTGTGCAGGGTTGGGATCTAAGTCATGAATTACCTGTGATGGAGTTACAGTAATCAGACATTTAAAAAGTAGTTGGTAGCTCTAATCTATGGCAGTAACTGTAAACATAAATCAGATTACACGTTCTCTAGAAAAATACTGGTGACTCAATGTTTTCCCATTGTGTGAAACAGAAAAACAATTTAAAATTGCAGTTTGGAAATTAAGCATAACGTGTATGTTCACTCCACAACATGTATAGGTACCAATATGACACCAAAAAGAATAAATTAGCTTGCATTAAAATAATCTTAATCTCAACGGTAATGACTGCATTTTAAAGCAGGTTCCCAGCGATCTGTACTGGACTAGACTTTTTGAAGCAACCCAACCCTGCTATTTTGTGAAATGTGCGTCAAATTATTTTCCTCTACAACATTATAAATCTTCTTTGGCAATCTTTTAAATTAGCACACATTTTCAAAAAATATGCATTTTAGCTTAAATAAAGAATAAGAAATACATATCACTGTGCCGACATGTTCACATAGCTGCTGTGGTCGACTGCAGCTTGAGGAGGGGGAGGGTGATGGAAGGAAAGGTAATGCAGAAAGGCACAGAGTGGGTTTCCTCCATCACGTCTTTACGCCTGCAGTTTGAACTGGAAAGAATTGGTGCTCCATTTGCTTGTGTCACAGTTGAGCATGGTGCGCTCTGTGAAGGACACGTTGCCTTCTGCGTCTATCAGGATAATTGTATTGGTCCTAAATAGGCAGGGACACAGGATACAAGCAAACAAACACATTCAAATTAACAATTTAAAATGCTAAAAAAGACAACAAAGAAGACAACTATGATCATTTAAAAGGGGCGCTATGCAGTTTGGGCAATAGATATTTGGCAGCTCCTATGTTTACTCGTGTCCAAGTCCTCGCTCGGTCAGTCTGCCGTTTCCTCTTTCTCTGTTCCTCCAACGATGCTTTCCTAGCTTTCTGCTTCTTATTTGCCGGCTCAGCCATGACGATAGTGTGAAAAACTTGTTGTGTGCAGTGCCGTGAAGCAGTTCATTACATCGCGAGACCTGATATCACAGGATACTTCCTGACGCCGGCCCAAAGTTGCAAGGGTATTTTTTCCGCTCACAGGTGCTAGGGGGAGCGAGACGGCCACCATTCAACCTGAAAAAAGTCATAGAACCATTCCAATGACTCCGAAGCGGTTGAGTTAAGGTAAATTAAGCTAAAAAACTGCATAGTTCCACTTTAAAAGTCACATTTGAGGTATTTAGCAAACACCCGTAGTAAGACTGAGCAGGCAGTGGCAGACAGTGCCTTGTTAAAGGACACTTTGATGGCTCTGGCAAACACTGACCCTCTGACCTTTTGGCTACAGGACCATGTAGGGGTGTCACAATTCTCCAAATCCACAATTTGATTTTAGTTTTGATTGGTCACGATTCGGTTCAATTTAAACTTTTTTTGAAGCAGTGGCAGCAATACGAGCTACTAGATGGCAGAAGGGTACTTTACAACAATAATTTGAGTTTCTCAGAGTTTACAAGGCAGACTTGAATGCACCATAAGTTTAACGAGGTGCACCTGAACGCACTATGAAGTCCTGTCAGAGCCCACAGGCTTTGATGTTGGTTGTTTGTTCGCACTAGGGGAAGGCAAAATGTTGCCGCACCGGTAACTTCAGGGAAGCATGAGGATTTTCCAGTTCTGTTGTTTCTCCGTCATCTCCGACTCCGGCCGTGGCGTCTAGAAAAGTGCAGCAGCAGGCTAGTGGTAAGCGAATGTTGTCCTGTGTCTTCTTTGGGCATGCGCAAGTAGGCAGGGGTGGAGAGAAAAAAATGCTGTGGGAATCGCCGGTCCTGTAATTGATTCTGATAATTGAAATCTAAATCTCATTTTGATTTTCCATTTAAAATAAAAACCGTGACACTGCTAGGACTGTGGCATCACAGTGCAGACGATCCCCTTTCGTTTGCTCACTGTGTGTTGAGGATTGATTACACTGGGGATTTTTTTGTGTATAGCAACAGATCTGTGTTCTCTATGATCCTGCAGGCCAATGGGGGGTGTGTGTGTGTGTGGAGAGAGGAGGTGTAGGTGGGAGACACTGACCTTGTGCCATAATGAGGGGTGCGAACACACACTGCAGACTGAGCCTGGATCGCCGGCTTGCTTAAACCATCACCCTGGCTCTCCTGAGCTGGATCAGGTGTGTTCCTGTTAAACAAACCCACAATGCACCTCTTTGAAAAGCTTTAGAGTCATGAGTTAGAATATAGATCATTCTCTGTCATATTCCCCATGCAGTATATTAAAGTCAGCGATCGCCTCATGCATAATATTCAAAAATGATGTAATGTACAAGCAACACCTTGAACAAAAGGTTCCTCAACCTGCTCTGTTCTTGTCCCTAATTTCAGTCTCAACCCTAAATGAACATGCTTTCTCTAAACTCACTGAAAACGGTTTCTGAAAATATCTCAGACAAAAAATAGGTCATGCAGTTGAGCCTTGGTGCCTTTATACATAAACATAACATGAAAAAGTCCCAGTGTTATCAAGAGGAAACAGACATTGATTCCAGCTAAATGCAATCCCCAACCATTCAGTCCTGACACAGTATCTATAATGTCTGGCATGTTCCAGTGACACTATCCAGCCGTGTGCATGCTGAAATCCTCCAGCATTTTACCAGACATATGGCACCTGGTCAAATTCAGCAATGTTCACCATCAACATACTACTCTGCATATTACTATAGATTAGAAACAATTAATCGCAATTTTATCGTACTCGCAATATGGACTAGTCCAATATCCAAGCACAAAATAAAGGCAAAATATGTGTCAAACCATTCTGAATTCTTCAATTCTGAATGCTGCAGACATCCCAGCCTACAAATCGTATCCTACAGAATAAAGATTTTTTGTTTGTTTGGTACAGATCCTGGCAAAAATCACACTATAAATCATTTGAATTTTTTTTATTTCAATAATTTTATAATATATATATATATATATATATATATATATATATATATATATATATATATATATATATATATATATATATATATATATATATATATATATATATATATAGTTAGTTAACGTTAGCGGTGTAACAAGATCTCGCGAGATTAAGACGCAACATAATTTCTCATTGGGGTTAAAAGTTGTCTCGCGATATCAGTACACAAGTGCAGAATTACGTCGGTACAACTGAAAACTAATTCACGTTACACAATCGACACCAGAGATGGGGACTCGAGTCTGAGACTCGGACTCAAGTCGCACTTAAGTCACACAAACAGCTGACTTCAGACTTGACTTGCGACTCGACCCAAAAGACTTCAGACTTGACTCGGACTCGAGCTTCGAGACTCGTCAACAACCTATTTTCATGCAATTATTGCTTTTTAAATCTAAATTGATTTATGTTTCTTTTATTGGCGCATATACGTTGGGGAAACGCATGACGAGCTGCGTGTCCCTTGACCTTTGCCGTAATGTGCAATGTACGCGTGCGCTATGCGGCGCGCGCACACATCAAAAAATGCAGCGACGATGGCGACACCAAGTCCTCCTGCAGTTATGCCTTTTGTCATTAGTTTTGCTTACAATAACTTCATAAACAGTGGCAGTAAGCGAACAGCTACATGCAAGGAGTGTGGCACCAAGATACATGACGCTGGATCAACAACATCGAACTTCATCAGACATCTCAAAAAGCACCCTGATAGGTCAGTCACTCACGCTAATGTGAAAGAGACGTTACATTTAGCAGATATCGCCACAGGTAACAAGCTAACCATCGCAAAGTGTTGTGCTAATGCTGGGGACAGGCAAATTGTATTGTTATAGTTGTATCCATATGATGTGACAGACTTAGGTTAATATTTCGCCAGTAGCAGAAGATTAGACTATACAATGTCCTAAGTTGAAGAACACTGAAAAATGTAATGCATGATGAGGTTAGGCTTTACAGCCAGTTAGTAACACAGACAAACATGTATTCTTTGGTGCAGATACCAAAATGTTGAAAAATACAGTTATGAAATTGAAACAGTCCTTAATTTGTGTTTCTTCAGATTGCATTGCAGTAGACCCCATAAAGTTATCCTACAACTGATTTTGATACTGTACTGTATGGATGGTAGCTACAGGACATGCTTTGAATTCATAAGATTTAACAATACAGTGTTAGGGACAGATCAGACTTGAGACTTGACTTGGACTCATGGCAAAAGACTTGAGACTTGACTTGGACTTCCAAAAAATGACTTGTGAACATCTCTGAACGACACGCACGCACGCCGCAATGCCAGTAAAGCGGACATAAGTGTGGTTTCAATTTTCATTTCATTTAATTTTGTGACTTTGATCGAATAAAAGACTATTTTTCCAGTCATATTTCATTGTTTAAGTTTTCTTTAAAATAGTGTTAAAATCTCGTCTTGTTCTCGTGAACCCAATCTTGTGTCTCTTCTCGTGACCTGAGTGTCTCATCACACCCCTAGTGAACGTAGATGTAAATAACTTCTACGGGCTCTATCTCGCACCTGGCGCAGCGCAGCGCAAAGCCCGACGCAAGTGTCTTTGCTAGTTTAAGACTGACGCAGTTGTTAAGTTCCCATCCAGCGGCCGCATCGTTTAAATAGCAAATGCACCTGAGCCCATCTGTGTGCTGGTCTTACAGGGAGGTGTGTTTAGTTGCATTCTGAGAGTATTGCTATCTTGAACCCTAAACGTACCTGCGCCAGGCGCTTTACGCTGTGCACTTAGATCGTTAAAATAGGGCCCTACATGTCAACATGAATGGCAATTCATCCATATTAAAGCCACAGAATTGCTTTACATCCAACGATAAGCTTTTAAAATCAATAGAAAAGCAAAGTATTATTATACAATTATTCATAAACTAAGATAAATGAAATGTGTTGTTATGATGTGTGAATTTTTAAAGTGGGTGTTCGCCACTCACAGTTCCTCATTGTTGAGGACGCTGAGCAGCTCTTGCACCAGTCCATCACAGGACAGGGACTGCTCGCTGACAACGCTGGTGAAGTGACGCTTGCCTTGCAGCAGTTTCCTCCATGGAGTTTCCAGCAGTGAATTACTCAAGCCGTAGATTCCTGCTGAGGGGCATATGAAGAACACAGAGAAATATGTACACTAGTAATCTCTGTTGGGTGACCTTGTGGCACATGATCCTCCAATAAACAGAAAGACAATCTGACAACAATCAATCAACATGGAAATGTCAGGCTACCATGAATGGGCCATAGGCTGAGAGAAGGTGTATGATGTGAAAGCAACAGTTTCTACAGCAACCATAGTAAAAACACAGACCTGCTTTTAGATGGATGGGTTCAGGGATGCCTCTGTTTCCATAGTAACACACAATGTCTTGTTTGGCCCTACATGGGACACAGTAAGATGGAAAATTGCAGATTACATTTAGTGATGATTAAATTGTTTATGTCTAATTATGAAGGCTGTGTCAAGAGTGAGTCACAGTGCTTCTATGCTCTTTAAATAAAAACAAATACAGCGAGAAGATGATGTTCAAAGAAGCACTCTTGAGGGAATCCTGTAAAATGAGTGCTCAGGGTGAAAGAATATCAACAGTGCACCATACGGTATTCTTTGATGATCTGCCCGTTTCATTTGCTAAATGGAAAAAATACCTAACTCTATAGTTAATTGCAGCATTTAAATATATCCTAAAGGAGCAACTGGGTAAAATGAATGTTTCAAAATACAAATTAGTGCTGCAAACAACTTTGACTACCACAAAGCCATTTAGTTACGGTGTTCGATCTCTTTGCAAAGTCCTCAGTTAGAGGGAATTTATTCAGTCTGAAAAAAATCTGTCTGACATCAAGGGCAGCTGTGCCGGCTTTGGTACAGGAGAGTGAATAATAAATAAGGCCCAAATCCTTTGAACTAGCAGGGGAATTCATTTTTTTTTTACTGTATGTCAATTTTATGACAGCCATACTAGTGGCATCAGTCAATCTGAAATGTGGCGCAACACTGCTTCAACATCTAACTTGGAAAGTTTCCCAGTTAAGAGCTGGCAAGACAGGAATAAAATATGCTGCTGGGCTTGTTGCTCTGCCACAAACTTTATCGGATAGTTTTAAAAGCCAAAATACATATTGGACCTTTGGTCTATACCATATATTATAAGCAAAAAAAAAGGTTTGCCCAGCCCATTAACAAATATTTCCTATCTGTTTCATACCACAGTATATGAATGTGAAAAACAAGTTGACTACAGGGTTTACAGTTGAGACGTATTTATTGGTTTAAGCACAAGAAAGATGTACCACTTCATGCTAAAAGGTGCAGTAGGTAAGCCTTATAAAACTAACTAACTATCATATTTGCTGAAACTGACCCTATGTTCCAGTAGAACTACATGAAGCAGGTCATTTAAAAAACAAATCTGGCTCCACCTACAGCCTGTAGTGAGATTTGCAAAGATCCAGCGCTCCCTGTTCAGATGCACCAATCAGGGCCAGGGGGGTGTCAGTCCACACCCCCCCACACCCACGATATTAATATGCATGCAGATATTGTTGCACGCATTTAATTTTTATTTTTTTAAATTTATTTTTTGTATATGTTATGAAATGTTTTAATATTGATTGACTAAATGTAGTGTTGGACCCCAGGAAGACTAGCTGGTCGTCAAGGCGTCAGCTAATGGGGATCCTTAATAAACTAAACTAAACACACATTCATTCTCCCTTGTGGGGGGAGGGGCTTAGGAGACCGTTTTGGGCTTTAGCAGAAAGGGGGGAGGGACTGAGAAGTTGTTGATGTTCAAATTTTCTGGCTAAGTCCTGGATCTTCACAATCCTACCTACAGCACCTTTAAGAAAGATTTTGGTACATTTATTTGCTCATCAAAGTTAAACTTTACTTGATACAATGAAATGCTTCCGTTTTCCTCAGCCAATTGTAATGGAAGCAGTGAGGATCATTATCTAATAGGTCAACCCAACTACATAAACAGAATGAGGTAAGAGATGGTGGGACAATGAATTTTTAACATGCACGTAGGTGGGGGTGACTGGACTGAGTAATCATAGTCTCTCATCTGATTAGTCACACACACACACACACACACACACACACACACACACACACACACACACACACACACACACACACACACACACACACACACACGTGAGAGAACACTCAAAGCTGTAGGTTGACACTACACTGTCTGTCTGTCGGTCTGTCTGTCTGTCTGTCAACAACTAATCAAAGACCTTGATATTGCTTCCAACTTGTACCCAAACCCAGTTGAACAGTCTGAATAAACAACTGCTTTCCCTGAGTTCCTATGGTTACTATGAACACAGCAGCATTGGCCAATGTTGACTCGGTGATAGCAGTCACCCCTCATACATGCATGTACACAGTAGCTGCTCAGTGGGAAGCAGATGGCACTGTAAGCTGAAGGTAAACTGACAAATCTGTAAAACTTTTAACCTGTTGTCAGATCTGCTGAAGGGGAAACAATGTCGGAAAAACTAGTTTGAGCATGGCCCTGAACTTAACAATGCCTGAAAAGGTCCTGGTGTTTATGTATACACTTTGCTCCGTGATATGCATCAAATTGACAGTGGTGGTAGCAGGTGGAGGATTTGCAGAGGGATAGCTCTATTTCTGCTATTTGAAACTGGCTAGAATATTGAAACTCCCATCAAGGGGTACTGTGGGTTGATTTGAGCTGAGATGAGGAAACAGCAGGAGGTCAAGACCACAGGGCAGACTGAGAACGAGGAGGGAAGAGTCGAAAACAGGCTTTTTCAGATCTCAGTAAGAGAGGTAATCAGTATGCTGGCTGGGAGACGATCTAATGAAGAGTCCTCTATACCGAGGCTGCAGAGCAGTTTCCCCATCGCCAGCTGTGGAGTAGTTGCCCGGAGACGGTTGGATGAGCTTTCGACATTATCAGTTCAGAATGTAGATGGGTAGTCGGTGGGGGCTCCTGGGTAAGGACAGCATGTTCTCTCGTATCCAGTCACACACATCTGTGCGTGTACAGCAACACATGCAGACATTAAAGGCATTGAATATGGGGATAAAACACGTGTTTTATGTGGTGTTCATTTTAGCCATGATAGCTTCATGGCTCAATGGATGGCAACGTTGATCTGTCAGTCGGTCCACCACAGAGTGAAATAGCTCAAAACCTGTTGGATGGATTACCATAAAACTTGGTTCCGATATTCTTAGTTCCCAGAGGATGAATCCTAATGACTTTGGAGATTCCCTGACTTTTCCTTTAGCACCATCACAAGATTGACATTTGTGGTTAAAAGTCAGATGGCACAACAAATACTGTATGGATTTCAATGAAATTTGGAATTGACATTCACATTCCCCTCAGGATGAATTGTAATAACTTTGGTGATCCAGTGAGTTTTCCTTTAGCTCCATCATCAGATAAAAATTTCACTTTGTCCAATACTTTGGTTTTATGGAAAGATAAAGGCAAGAAAATAAAGTAGGATTAAGATCTTCTCCTGATATTTTATATGACCGCATGCTAACAACGGTAAAGCTAAAATCACAAGTATTTCGATTTTTGTGGCAATTTTCGGACATCTGGATTCCCTCAGTGAACAATGCAGGCTATATTTGAGCTATTTACTGTGAACATCTACTTCTTATTCTATTGGGTACATAATCATGTTCCATTTTACTCAAACAGAATGTGATTTTCCAACAGGTAATCTTAGTAGCGCTTGTAAAAACAAATATTCATAGTCTTTAAAAAAATGTTGAGAGTTCACCCACCCTTGATACTTTGGAATGTGCATATCTGGTGCTCCGCTGTTTGTCTTTTTCAGCTCAAACTAGTTTCTGCCAAGAATTACAACACATGGTTTGAGACCATAAGATTGAAGCACATTCTAAAGTTGTTTTGATAAAGCAGCCACACTCTGCCTGACTGAAAGTGCATTAAGCGGGGCATTTGGTTGCAGGCAAACATCAGACGAAATATTATTTAAAAAGGATAATATCTGGGCATTGACTTTAAAGTGAGAGTGACATGAAATCAGATCAAAAACCAAAGCTATAGAAAAGTTTATAAAAAAAGAAGGAGCCTTGAGAGCATCAATCAGAGATGATCTGAGATCAGAAAGGAAATATTCATGGTATTAGCTCCATGGAGGGAAGGCTCGGTACGATGCCACTGACCAAATCACTTGCATGTACAACTCAACCCAACATGGTCATGGATTATTAATGGAGGCAGGATAGGTTTAACAAGCATCACAATTTAATATAAGCAATACATAAATTATGGCCAGAGTGGAATACATGAATGCCTCTGGGTTCTGTATTAAGTGTATACCCTTTCTACTCATTGCATCACAATGAAGGTGATCACATACACTCTAAAAAACCCGGAGTGAAGTGGCCGGTTTCGCTCAGTTGGTAGAGCAGGCGCACATATATAGAGGTTTAGTCCTTGACGCAGGTCATCCCCCCTCTCTCTCCCCTAAAAATGCCCCAAAAAAAATATTTAAAAAGACAAACACTGTTTAAAAATGGCCAGCACATTTTGTCTCCCACTGCTGCCCCATCATAAATCATGTAGCTGGTTACAGATGAATGAGAGATCCTCTAATTGTAATATAGTGCTACTCTCTATCCACCAGATGCAGTTATTGATCTAGAAAGAAAAGAAACTAGACGCCTTATTTCCTCGGAGCTGCTGGGCACACCACATTGGAAAACAAATAGGCTGGTAATGACGCTGTTTATAAAAAAAGATGTAGGCTTGCTTTCAGTCACTGTGTGTCATCTCTATCTGCAGTGAACGCAGCACCCAGCAGATGGGTATTTGAGGAGAGAAACAAACAGTACTTTCATAGCACGAGGCTTGATTTCAGCCTCAGATGACAGCACGTGAGGGTGGGGCGGCACCTTATTCTTTCATTTAAGAGGAATGCCACTGGGGCAGCGCAGGCTCAACTACAGCTCCCGGTCTTAACAAGGACATTTGCATATCTTGATTGCTTAAGGCTGTTTTATGCTTCTGCGTCGAATTGACGCCGTACCCCCGCAGACCCCTCTGCGTCGTCGAGAAACCCCCTCCGAGCCCTCCGCCATAGTTCGACGTGCACCTCCAAAAATGTGTAACTTGCAAGGACTGTGATTGGTCAACTGGTTGTGTGTGTTGATAGTCGATGTTTCAAGCAGCCTGCTGTGGGGAGCAGCAACATGCTAGTTCACTGACATCAGCTTTGCAAATAAACTCAGACATATTTTGTTTCAATGACGGGGTTATCTGTTTGTAAAGTGTCTATATGTCAGTAACATTTTGAAATTAGCACTTCACCAGCAAGCAGTACCTTGTGGGCAGTTGTGCTATAGTTAGCTTGCTAACATAACAAACTGGTTGGCAGACACCTCGCAAATAACCTCAGACTTGTTTTCTGGTTACAGTAACTAGGTCAATGGATTTTACTGGGTCTATTTCTCAATATTTTTTACAAAATCTGAGCAAACAAATAAGATTCATATTTTAGCACAACAGTCTATGGGGTTTGCCATTCTGAGTACCGTTTCGGTGGTGAGCGACACAGACACAGGCGACCCCCCCCAGCGTTATGGCGGCTGTCAAGCTTTCGATTTCTTCACACATTGAAGCCTGGGGCTGTATTATGAGAGACACTCAGCATTTAAAGAAATCGGAGGGTGGCGTCTTTTTGGGCCTTTTCAAACAACAACAAAAAATTCAAGGGGCGATATTATAAGGAATGGAAGTGGAAAACGTTAGCATGACCAGATAACTAGCTTTTCGTTACTGCTTACAGTAGTAATGTGACCCAGCTTTATTTCCAAGGCCAAGAGAAAAGATTAGCATCTCATAACAAGAAAGTCAACTCTGTTTAAAATCAAGGATCCATTATTTCAGTAAACTGCATTATAATTATCGTATTGGAGTCTGGGTTGACTCAGTGGGTAGAGCAAGCGCACATATACTGAGAGGTTTATGCCTCGATGCAGAGGTCCAGGGTTTGAGTCCGACCTGTGACGATTTCCTGCATGTCTTCCCCCTCTCTCTCCCCCCCTTCTCACCTAGCTGTCCTGTCCATTAAAAAAGGTGGAAATGCCCAAAAAAAGAATCTTAAAAAAAAAAAAAAACACTATCGTATTGGAGGTAGGCAGCAGTGATTAGCTGACATCATGGTTTCTAAAAATGATATTATGAGCCTAATGATGACCTGGAAACATTCAAAACACTCCTCTTCAGATTAGCTTTCCACATACAATAGACTTAGATTTCATCAGATAGTTACTGGTTTTATTGTTTTTTTTATTGCTTTTAATATGCTTGTTTTATTGCTTATGTTTTTAATGTGCTATATGTGCTGGTTTTACTGTAGTGTCTTTGAGTACCATGTAAAGCGCTATATAAATAAAATGTATTATAATTACTATTAGTAGAGCAGAAAACCAATGTAGCTCTCTAACCTTAAAGTGATGCTAAAACAATGTGGAGGAAAGGTGGGACAAGCATAAAAACCTGTCTTGAGAAGAGATCCTCCTTGAGGCCATGTTACCAGGATACACAGATCATGACATCAAACTCCCCCCCTCCCGGGTTACAGTCTGGCGGTGTGTATGTTGGAGCTGAACCTCCAACCTCTCGCTGGCAGAAACAGACCCATTTCCATGCCAATTGTCTACAGGGGCATCCACCATGACAACTATCTCTGTGTGCACTGATCCCACTTTGATTTCTCTCACTTCACCAAATTCAGTCAGTCGGGCTGGTGAAGCAGGCGAGGCGAAAAAAAAAAAAAAAAAAAAAACCCATCATTTTTAATGCTGTCAAGATTTTCATTTGTCTGAAACCCTGAAACATGAACAGGTGTTTCTTCAGAATTTTAATGCTGGCTCTTTCACAGCTCAGCAGCCTAGATTTCTTTTTCAGTTCTGCCTTCTTAGCACTCCAGAGATGAAGACGCTGCCTTTGCGGTTTCATTCCAAGGTAAGGCCAGAATTCAGAGGAACAGAGTTATAGTCCATTCTCAACAAACTGAGTTTGATTCCTTTAGTGCACAAGCATTTGCAGATATCACTTCATGACACCAAAACAGTGCAGTAAAGAACAGCCTAAGGTGGCTACATTACGTATTTTTTTCTAACTCTGAAATAAATTCCAACTTGTAAAAAGTATTGCGAGTATGGCTGCTTACTGGAAGACAAACGTTTCTTCTCACAACTAAATCTCAGTCTAAAGATTCTCATGATGTTAATACATCTTTCACTAAGCTTTACCAGTGAATGGACTATACACTTAAGATAGATTTCACCACACCTTTCACTCACTTGAACTCCGCGGTGATGAGGTTGAAGCCGTTGTACAGGTGGCTTTCTGTCGACACCTTCTTCAGGTAAGAGTAGCAGTCCAGATCCTTGTCCATAAGGTAGTTAGACACTAGAAATCCTGCAGAACGGCAAAGGTTAAAAGAAATGGTTCTTAAATTTAGCACTCAACCCAGCCTAGTTGTTAATAATGCATATAAAATATGTACATATAAATAATAAAAAAGATACAGCAGATATGTGAAACTTGCAGCACAAAGGGTTCCACAAGACCCTTCAAAATGCAGCCAGAAATGCAATGTTGCGCTTTAAAAAGGTGAATGATAAAATATACAGTACCAACCTATTAAAGAAATTGCATGAGTAGACTATTAGGACCAGCTAAGTTATCAAATAAATCTAAATGTGTAAGCAATATTCTTCATACTTCACAGGAGTCTGTGGAGACTATGGATGCATTTGATCAGTGAATAATATATTTGTGACTTTTTCACGGCTGGCTCACCTCTTCCTTGTGCATCAGGGTTGAGACGTCCTTCCATGTAGTTGGTGATTGCAGCCAGCTTGCCTCGCTTGCTGATCCCCAGCCATGATCCTCCCTCCTTACTACATTCCAGGTCCAGGCCTGGTTAACACAAAAGTAGTCAAATGTTTCTTAAAAGCCATTATAAAGAGTTATAAATAACTCTTAAAAATTATAGTTATTATTATAATAATTTATATCAGTGTTTCCTCCATACTTTTGAACAATTCCCACAACATTCAATACCCTGTTAGTATGCATTTAGTGAAGTCATTTTCCAGGTTTCTGCTGATTTTACACAATGGTTTAAGAACCCTATGTTCAACACAGATCCAGTAAGTAAGTCTTCCCTATGATAGTACTGTCCTTTTCCTCCACAGCACTCCGGGATGGGAGGAAAATGTGCTCTGGTTTATTGACATTTCTTTAAACCAATCACAATCATCTTGGGCGGTGCTAAGCACCGGACGCAATAACAGTGCCGCTAGTAAACAGCCTCAGGAAGGACCTTGTTTTGGTGGAACATGTACGTTCAAAGGTTGTTTTAGTCGTGCAACAGAAAACTCTGATTGGACAGATAGTCTAGCTAGCTGTCTGGATTTACCCTGCAGAGATCTGAGGAGCAGTTAACCATAGTCCTCACAAATCCACCACAGTTTAGAACGCCAACACAGAGAAAGAGGACCGGAACAATCCCCTAAATGAATTGTCGTCGATATAGACTATCAAATTATAGACCTGTGTAAGCATTACTGAACATAGACCTTAATATCATAGGTTAACTCTTTTTTTTCCCCATTTACAACGTTTGTCTTACAACAATGGGGAACGTTCCTTGGCGTCCTTAGAACGCAAAAGGCGGGCAAAGGAAGAAAGAAAAGATACTGAACTTGAACTAGCCTGCATTAAGACACACCTAATGAAATACTCCATTGACTGTTGACATAAAAAGATCAGTATAGGAGGAGTACATCCTTTGATCTGTCTTTTGATTGGACTACCCTCATGTGTAGCTTTGGCAGTGATTAACCCTTGGGTTGTCTTCCATTGGACCATGCACTTGTCGTCCTCCCGGGCCATGTGGCGTTTTTGGCCCTTTTTTTGACACTTTTTTCAATGTTTTTGGCGCTTTTTTGTTGCCGTTTTACACTTCTTTTCACTACCACGTATGAACACCACTAACACCAACTTATTATTTTTTTTACACTTATTTTTGGAATTCATGGTCAATAAACCTCATTTATAGGAAATGATACCTAATCCTTGAGTTAAAAAAGCAGAAATTATGAATTATTTAGACTAATATTAAAGGAAGGATAATCACAGACTGGTATATGTCAATGTACTGAGGATACTGTTTCGAAACATTTCAATTTCTTTTTCAAATGCTAAAAAATGTAACAAAACACCCCAAATTCAATGAAATTAGAGATCCTATCTTTTGTTGTACTTGCAAAGCGTGTTGTATGGAATCATCCATCCATGTTATTTTTGGTTAATTAAAATTAGGAAGTTAAAAAGAAACCCATATTTCTGATATAGACATTTAGAAAATGGGTCAAATTTGACCTGAAGACAACACGAGGTTTAAATAAACTCAATCCATCAATGAATCTGTCATTATCTTTCACACATACCTCTTCTTCGCATGACATCGGAAAGGTAGACTGCATGTCTACTGCACTTCCTGGTGATCAATAAAGACAGGTCCACTTACAGTGACAGTGGCCACGGCAGCCAAGCGGTCTTACTCCTCTGGGAGTGGATAGAAAACAAGCCTGATCCCACTGGGAGCTATAGCTTACTTCCCTTTGCATCATGCTGTCTCCTTCAGGTCCCTGCCTCCGCACCCCCCAGCCCCGCAGATAAGGCAGAGCCATTTATTCCTGTCACACCGCATAAAAGCAGCCATCAATTAAGGGCCCACTACTGGAGTCCTGACCCCTCTATTACAGAGGGGAAAAGGAGACTGACGAACAACGAAGCTATCTCTGCATTTCCGCCTTCAGAGGAAAAAAAGGCCGGATGATTGATTTCCTCTGCTTGGCTAGAATGTGTTTTGGACATCAGTCAATTAAGTATAGTTTACAGCGGGTGGGGATATGCTGTGACGGAGTAGAGAATTGGATTCTGAAGTGGCAGACAGATTTTCCCTCGATTATTGAAACCCATGTATCCTTGAATAAACCATGGCTAAAAAGTCAACATCTGCTGCATTTTCACAAAGTTACAGAGCCAAGAGACATATGTTTAAAAGTCTAACACATATTCCATCTGTCAAGATGTAACACAAATTCCTCTTCATCGAGAAAATTTGTATGGGGCTGCAACTAATGATTATTTTCATTGTCGATTAATCTGTGATCATTTTCTCGATTAACGTGATATCGACTGTGATAACTGTGATATCGATTAGTTGTTTGGTCTCTAAAATGTCAGAAAATAGTAAAAAATGGTGATCAGTTTCCCAAAGCCCCAGATGACGTCCTCACATGACTTGTTCTGTCCAGAACTCAAAGATATTCAGTTTACTGTCATTTTTTTTCTTTAAAAAAAAAAAAAAAAAAAAACGATAAATTGATTATCAAAACAGTTGGTGATTAACTGACGAATAATCAATCAATCAATCAATCAATCAATCAATCTTTGCAGCTCTATTAACAGTTGCCTGGTATTGTGTTGTTTTGATTGCAACTTTTAACCATTTTGGCCAAGTCTCTCTGGCAAAAGAGCCTTCCAACCTTGGGAACTTAATTGGTTGAATAAAGGCCAAAGCCTGCACAAATGACTGGTCTAACTTTTTCCATGTGTACCAATTATCTCCTGTTAAAAGAAGTTATTCATTTAGTGGCATTCAGTGCTTTACTATTTATTTTTCATATGTGTATTTGTGAGGTAGTGAAATGGTGTGTGGCAGGCTGGACTCAAATGTACAGACTTACCGCTGAGGATCTCACTGTTGGTCCCCCAGAAGTCTGCAGCTTTGGACGGCCTGTTGTAGAACTCATCTCTGTTTGCAGCCAAAATTAGCCTGCGGAGGGGGAGCGAGAGACAGGGGTTCAGAGGTTGTCAGGTTATCTTTGTTCATTCAGTGAGTCTTGTTTATTTGCTTGCGACGTGAACCAACGAGGTATTACAGAAGGCCATTGCTGGTCCCAAGAGCAGATCCATTATCAACGACTTATTCATGACATCCCATCACATAAGCTAATGAGTTGGAAGACAGAGAAGACTAGAGCTGTAATAGGGCCTTAAAGGTTAGGCCCGACAAGGCATGAGCCCGACAAATACATTTTGATTGACAGCTTTTTAAAAGCCCGAACATGTTTACAGCCCGACATTATTCAAATGTGCGCACGCACACAGCTGTTTTGGCTTTTGTCAAGAATGAGTCATTATAATAAAAAACTAACATTTATTCATGACTAACGTAAGCTATAGGCCACTTGGAAATTGGAACAAAGTAACATAATAAGTCCTCCAGAGGCCAGCCTCCGTTTCACCTCCTCAGCATCCATTTACACGCTAATCAAAACGCATCACCTGACCGCTCATTTACCACGCAACCTGGAGCGCAAGCCCGAGCCCGGCCTGAGCCAGTGTAAAATGATAGGCAAAGATCTTCAGTTCTAGACAAGACGGGCCGTTACTAGGGGTGTTGAAATGAATCATGGCATCGATGCATCGCGATGCGGACCTGGACAATTCTGCGTCGCTGCAGTGACAGACCATAATCGATTATTGCCTACTTATGTTACCTGATTTCCCCTGTCACTGTTTTTTTTGTTTTTGCCTTTTGTCTGCTGTCCGCTACATTCAGGAAGTGTCTGTTTTAGGAGCAGACACAATCAAAAGGGGAGTTCATGTATACCTGACTGCTTGAATTAGTTGATGAAAATCATGTGTAGCAATATATAATAACATTGAGGAGGCGACGCATTGTGATATCGAACCAAATCGTTGACAGGATAATCTCAATCGAATCGTTAGACCAGTGAAGATTCACACCCTTAACCGTTAAGGTTACAGATTTGCTGTGAGACCCTGAGTCTCTCACTGGCTTTATAAAGGCTTCAGATGAGTCCAGGAGTCTTCATGTACAGTAATATTGCAAACCGATTTAGGAGGAAGCAGAGAATCCAAAAGGCGCGAGGTCCTGTGATGATGACCAAAGAAGGAAGGATCACAATGAAGGCGACAGGTAAAGGACAAGCCAATATAAAAGTTACAGATAACCAGAGAGGAGAGTAAAGATACGTTTCTGTGTACTAGCTGTGTCAGTAGAACACAGCAGGTTGGTGTAATTGCTTTTGATTTCCTTTTTAGTGCATTTTAAAAAATCTACTTAGAGAGGGGTGGGTGATGTGGCCAAAATTCATGCTACTGTAACTATCATACTGTTATATCAACACTGATGTTATGATATTTACTAATACATCCTGCAAAATCTTAAACTTTACATTCTCACATTTCAGATGTTTCTCTACAATCTAGATCTTTTTTTTGTTTTTTCGGTCTTCGGTTTGAATATTTCACAAGCCAATACAGAATATACCGTAGATGACGTTGTGAGACAGTGTGGAAAATTATTATTTTTCAAACTTTAAAGTGCTCATATTATGCGTTTTGGCTTTTCCCCTTTCCTTTATTGTGTTAAATATCTTTTTTGTGCATGTTAAAGGTTTACAAAGTGAAATAGCCCAAAGTCCACCCCAAAGGGACTTATCATCTCCAACAGAAAACACTGTTCACAAACTGCTCCAAACAGCTCTATTGTAGTCCAGCCTTTACTTCAGATACAAACGTGGTCACTTTGGAACACACGTTATAATGCTCGCCTAGCTGCTAGCATGGCACACCCTCATACTCTGCTTCTGACTGGCTAGTAGTCCTTACCTAGGTACTGTCAGGGCCCTCATACTCTGCTTCTGACTGGCTAGTAGTCCTTACCTAGCTACTGAGCATGTACGACTCCCATCAAAGATGGAACAGAAGTGAGAGGTCTCACTCTGTAGCTAAAACAGAGAGCTCAACAAAATTAAACCATGTAAACCCATTCTGGTACAACCTCTAAATACAATTATAAACCTGAAAATTAGCATAATATGAGCACTATAAAGCTACTTAGGAGGTAAACTGCATGCTAAGGGGTTATATATATATATACACACAAGCTGTCTGTGCCTGCCGTCTAACCTTTCCAGGCGTTTTACACACACACACACACACACACACACACACACACACACACACACACACACACACACACACACACACACACACACACACACACACACACACACACACACACACACACACACACACACACACAGCCTGTCAGTTAAGCACTACACTTTGACCTGCATTATTATTGCAGGGTGAGTAATTATGTCATTATGTTAATGGAATGAACAGCTACAAAGTGTGACCTGTATCTAATGCATTAGTCAGCCATTAGTTTCTACATGCCTTTACTAGCAGGTCACTACTGTCAACTGCGCAGCGAGGAACGGTTACTGTAACATCACTTAGTGGCTATATATCCTCACTCAGCTTTTGTAATCTACTCTGAATCCTCACACAGCAACACACATGCACACAGCCTCATCCAGCTCTTCTCACGCAGCAGCTACGAAACACAGGAGGAACAGATGACCTCTTCCTTCTGCACCATGTGACTTTTGTAAACATGAATTAGCATTTCAGCAGAGAAGCATTCTTGGCCTTTATTTGACAGGACAGTTGAAGACAGGAGAGGGGAGAGAGAGCGGATATTACATGCAGCAGTGGCCACGGGTCGGCCTCTAACCTGGGTCGCTGCGGTAAGTACTGAGCCTTTGTACATGGGGCGCACGCTCAACCAGGTGAGCTACCAGGGCGCCCCACATACATGCATTTTATGGTACGTTAGCATGCTAAGCACCAACATATAGTGCAGCGTGTTGTACATTTATAGAATTTGAGTAAAAGATTGTTGACATGTGAATTTAAACATTGTAGAGAGGCACTTATATAAACTACACAGGCCAGAAAAAAAGGCCAATAATATCTATTGACCTCTTTAGATGTTTGTTCCTCCTGAGCTTGGCAATGGTCCCCCTATTAATCATGGGTGGGTGGATGCTGCTAAGAGCAAACCGATAAACCAAAGTGACCTAATAGGGGTCGACCTCTGTGCATCGAGGGCTAATGGCAGCCCGTTCCCATGGCGCTGTGTGAGCCACTGCTGCTCCAGAAAACAAAGCTAACACTAATGATACTATACCAGAGAAAGAGCATCTGCTATGAGATCCTGAGGGAGAATGACATGCGTGCAGCTCTGATCACAGTAAGTCAGCCAGCTGCATCGTGTAGGAGGGATGGTGAGAAGCAGAGAGGTATCAAAGCTCTGCATGAATACTGAACTCAGATTCTTTGTCTATTCAGTAAACACCGTGGTCTGTGGACACGGCAGCAGCCACTTTAGATTTGATGTGGAACTATGTATTCAAGGATATTCATGATTCCCATTGGATCATTCCATATACTTTTTGTCAGCCCTTGACCTTTCATTATTTATTTTTACTTATTTATTTGACAGGGACGATGCACAGCTCCTTAGCAGTACCAGAGTTAGCTATAAAAAAAAGGTATAAATAACATCATGTCACATTTAATTTCCACTTGAGCAACTATTTGCTCCAATACAAGGTATTTTGAAAAATAGTTGGAATTTAATAAAATTTGTTGTAAATAGTTACTGTCCCAAGAGGAAACGTTTTTTGGTGACTGTGTGACTTTTCCTCTAGAGCGAACATTGGTACATGTTGAGATGAGTCACTCGATGAGTGAAAAATCAAGTCTGCTGCTATTGCTAGAGGCAGAGATGTTCACAAGTCATTTCTTGAAATCAAAGTCAAGTCTCTGGCCATCTGATCTGTCCCTAATACTGCATTTTTTTTTATTTATTTATTTACATACATACATACATACATACATACATACATACAGCCTTGCGAAAGTATTCGGCCCCCTTGAACTTTTCGACCTTTTGCCACATTTCAGGCTTCAAACATTAAGATATAAAACTAATTTTTTTGTGAAGAATCAACAAGTGGGACACAATCATGAAGTGGAACGAAATTTATTGGATATTTCAAACTGTTTTAACAGATAAAAAACTGAAAAATTGGGCGTGCAAAATGATTCAGCCCCCTTAAGTTAATACTTTGTAGCGCCACCTTTTGCTGCGATTACAGCTGTAAGTCGCTTGGGGTATGTCTCTATCAGTTTTGCACATAGAGAGACTGAAATATTTGCTCATTCCTCCTTGCAAAACAGCTGGAGCTCAGTGAGGTTGGATGGAGAGCGTTTGTGAACAGCAGTTTTCAGTTCTTTCCACAGATTCTCGATTGGATTCAGGTCTGGACTTTGACTTGGCCATTCTAACACCTGGATATATTTATTTGTGAACCATTCCATTGTAGATTTTGCTTTATGTTTTGGATCATTGTCTTGTTGGAAGACAAATCTCCGTCCCAGTCTCAGGTCTTTTGCAGACTCCATCAGGTTTTCTTCCAGAATGGTCCTGTATTTGGCTCCATCCATCTTCCCATCAATTTGAACCATCTTCCCTGTCCCTGCTGAAGAAAAGCAGGCCCAAACCATGATGCTGCCACCACCATGTTTGACAGTGGGGATGGTGTGTTCAGGGTGATGAGCTGTGTTGCTTTTACGCCAAACATAATGTTTTACATTGTTGCCAAAAAGTTTGATTTTGGTTTCATCTGACCAGAGCACCTTCTTCCACATGTTTGGTGTGTCTCCCAGGTGGCTTGTGGCAAACTTTAAACGACACTTTTTATGGATATCTTTAAGAAATGGCTTTCTTCTTGCCACTCTTCCATAAAGGCCAGATTTGTGCAGTATACGACTGATTGTTGTCCTATGGACAGAGTCTCCCACCTCAGCTGTAGATCTCTGCAGTTCATCCAGAGTGATCATGGGCCTCTTGGCTGCATCTCTGATCAGTCTTCTCCTTG
This sequence comes from Zingel zingel, assembly GCA_023566125.1. Taxonomy (NCBI): domain Eukaryota; kingdom Metazoa; phylum Chordata; class Actinopteri; order Perciformes; family Percidae; genus Zingel; species Zingel zingel. The sequence continues at coordinate 31,063,384 of CM042314.1, forward strand.
TATGAGCTGAAAGTTTAGAGGGACGGCCGGGTCTTCGTAGATTTGCAGTGGTCTGATACTCCTTCCATTTCAATATTATCACTTGCACAGTGCTCCTTGGGATGTTTAAAGCTTGGGAAATCTTTTTGTATCCAAATCCGGCTTTAAACTTCTCCACAACAGTATCTCGGACCTGCCTGGTGGGTTCCTTGTTCTTCATGATGCGCTCTGCTCTTTAAACGGACCTCTGAGACTATCACAGAGCAGGTGCATTTATACGGAGACTTGATTACACACAGGTGGATTCTATTTTTCATCATTAGTCATTTAGGTCAACATTGGATCATTCAGAGATCCTCACTGAACTTCTGGAGAGAGTTTGCTGCACTGAAAGTAAAGGGGCTGAATCATTTTGCACGCCCAATTTTTCAGTTTTTTATCTGTTAAAAAAAAGTTTGAAATATCCAATAAATTTTGTTCCACTTCATGATTGTGTCCCACTTGTTGTTGATTCTTCACAAAAAAATTACAGTTTTATATCTTTATGTTGGAAGCCTAAAATGTGGCAAAAGGTCGAAAAGTTCAAGGGGGCCCAATACTTTCGCAAGGCACTGTCTGTGTGTGAGTGAGTGAGTGAGTGAGTGAGTTATATATATATATATATATATATATATATATATATATATATATATATATATATATATATATATATATATATATATATATATATATATATATATATATATATATATATATATATATATATATATATATAGTAACCACATGAGGACACAGTACGTTTCACCTTTTCCTAGGTTCAGGTCTGAGTCAGAACTCGTACCACACCTCTGCTGTGATCTCCTGAGCTGCGTTCAGACTCCCAGAGGGAAGGACAGAGATGGACTATGGCTAGGTATAAAGTTCACTGTCAAGCTCAAGGGGATTATAATGCGCTGGACTCGAGTCGACAGCACCCTGTAACTCACATTGACTGCACATAGTGCACTGGTCTGTGCTCCCTACTGACGAAAGTTAGCATTTACTGCTGCGTAGGGCACATGGAGCTTACACAAAGATTCATTCGGTGCTTTAAGATGGTAGATCTGACCAAAATATGTGATGTATTTTCTATAGCTAGTAGGTAAGTACACTATGTGCCCAATACAGAAAGCTATAGTTCCTCTTATACACAACTTGGGCCCTGGCAAAGACTGACACCTCCAAAATCAGTTGACCTTTGGTTTCACATATTTTTAAAATAAGATGATAAAACCATATAATTGTACCTCTTTTCCTTTGCTATTATTCTGCTGTGTGTATGTGTTTGCACCTCTCAAAGCTCCAAGTGGCACACAAGACAATCTTGGAACAAGATGAAATAGGGAACATTGCAGCATTGCCAGAGTATGACAGCAGTGATGTCAAGACTTGACACCTGAAATGTTTTTTTCACCTTATATTAAAAAAAAGTATCTATATATTCTGTAGCTGCATTTTCCAACACTTCACTGAAGTCATATGATGCAAACTGAGTGAAATATTCAAACCCAGCTTTTTCTTCTCTTTTATCCAGCCATGTTAAACAAAAAAAAAAAAAAAAAAGGAAGCATAATTTCTATATACACCCTTCCAAAAATACAGCCTATTGGCTATCTTGTTAAAAATAGCCTTATACAATTGTTTATCAAGATGGACACAGTGGGTACTTTTAGGATTTAAAATGTGAACATGAACACACTGCAGTGCCAAACTCAAAAGTGCACAGGTGATATGATGTGTGAGCCTTATCTTATCTCATGCCTAAACCTAACTAATCCAATCAAGGCAACGAAGGCAACAAGTACTGACCAATCAGAGGCAGAGTAGGGCTGGGCGTGCTTTCGCCATCCTACGCTACGCAAATTTGCATTTTGACATCATATATGTTCCTTACAAGTCCTTTCTTTTGGAATTCACCTCCCTGTACTACTGTACTTTGCATTGAGCACAGTAAGTATCAATGTTTTTTCTGTAAGATTATTTTTTTGGGCTTTTCCACCTTTATTTGACAGGATTCGAACCCTGGACCTCTGCGTCGAGGCATAAACCTCCAAGTATATGTGCGCCTGCTCTACCCACTGAGCCAACCCGGCCACGTATCAAAGTTTGTTAAATGGGTTCATTGCTCACCTGTAGGCATTTTTGGATGCAGGCCGGGGGTCAAACTTGAAGAAAATTATACACATGGATGTACTGGGGGATTGATGATAACGTTTCACTAAATGCACATCTGTCTTCAAAGTTTAGTCATATCTGATGAAGAGAAAAAAACAGTAACTTAGTTAAATTAGTGTTGAGTGTTTGGTGTATGAGAGCATGGATGTATGGAGATTGTAGAAATGAGACATCTGTTGTGAAACAAGTGTTGGATGACCGGGTTGGGAGTGTATAACATACACTAAAAGGTTTTCTTGACTATTAGTGTTCATAGAGAACATATCTGGAAGAAAACTACTTGGAATGTTCCATATCTTTAGCATGCACGACGTATCACAATACACACACTTCACTAAATATTCATTATTTTAATACTTACACAGAGTACTTGGCTGTAGGAAAAACAAATTGACCATCCAGAGTGCATGCTGTGCCCTTCTGTGAACATGATCCAGAATAGCAAGTGTTAGGCATAGTTTCAAAAATGTTTCTTATCTCTATCATTCTTTTAACTGCAATGAGTGCAAAGGTAGCAATTAAGTAACGTTAACAGAAGTTCAAAGGCTTATCCATGAATCACAATGTCATTCAATGCTGCTGCTGTAGGATAGCCTAAACATCTGATTCTACCTAGCTAGCCGCGTGTAACTAACGCTAATTAATAGACAATTAACATTAATTAATTTCGGTCTAATAATACTGAGTTGAACAAGTGAGTAGCACTGTGGAAAGCTATTAATAGTTGTCCTACTTCAAGATGAGCTAGCCAAAAAGCTTGGACAACTTGCCTTATGTGTCTGGTAACACACAAGTCCTGCCTGCAGATCAAACAGTGGTTAACGTTAAGTGACATTATAGAACTAACGTTACCACTATCAGCAAACTAGTTTCAGCATAAATTGGTAACCTAAACAATAACTAGCTAACGTTAGCATTAATATAACATCGTCAATAACGTAAAGATAACAAACAAAGCAAACGTTAGCAACCTAAATAACCTTAGTTATGCAAGACACATTTGACTGCAAATACTATTTGCTAAAATCATTGTTTACCCGCTGCCTTCTATACAGTTTACTGCTGTGTAGTGTCGGCTAGTTGTACTCACTGTCCCTTTACACTCGCTGGTGTCAACTAAAAGGAAGTGTTCATATTGAGTGAACTCGATTTGTGTCTCCAGTCGTCTCATAAATCTCTACAACGGGCGTGAGTATTTATTATTTGTGCGTTGTCCTAAATCCCGCCCACCCCGGCAATATAAATGATTAAAACGAGTGCACTTCCAACAAGGCTAACTTCGCGGTGATTGGTCAGTTTGCAATATACAATCCACAGGCTAACAGCAAACAGTAATAATTACTTTTCCGGTCAGTTCAAAATAAAAGCATTGATATTATAAACATGAGTTGGTGAAATTATTCAAAATGTGGATTTAGACTTGGCTTGTTGAGACCAGTGGAAAATTAGAGCACACAACCTTTAATTTAATTTAATTACTTTATTTAGGTACTAAGGTCAACTTTCCATGCATTCTAATCAGGGTTGCCTCTGGTTATTCTGATAGTGTGACTGAAATTTACATCAACGTCAGCCCCAAGACAGAAGCATAAGATTCAGTTCTGATTACAGCACTTTCATTCCAGGGCCTACAGGACAACTTAAAACAGTTAATAAATAAATAAATAAAAAAGTACTCTATTGCTTAACACATGATCATACTCTGAATGTTGTCCACTATCTTAAACTTAAAAAATTAAACCACTTGCTGTTTGCCGATTTCTTTTACACATACACTATATTGTAGTCTACTGTCGGCCTATATGTGTTACTCTGGTGTAATGCATCGCTTTGAGAACTTTTACTTTGAAATCACATTCACCAGAAGTTTTATTTGTATTTTTGCTGACTTGACAATACTATAACAATAGAGGTAGGCCTACATCATTCAGAGAAATAGAAGACGGAACAGATGATTTAAAAAAAAAAAAAAAAGAAAAAAAAATTATATATATATATATATATATATATATATATATATATATATATATATGTGTGTGTGTGTGTGTGTGTGTGTGTGTGTGTGTGTGTTTCATTTTCCCATAAACAATTAGGCTTAGCATTGACTCCTTACATAATGAGAACAATTTAAAATGAGAACATGAGTAAATTACTGAATTAATAATTCTGCAGATAAATCATCAACAAAATCACAAATTCCCTCCAATAGCCTACTGTGCGAGTGGTGATGGGGCGGGGACAACACTAACTGTGACCAACAGCATCCAGCCCTGCTGTGGATGAGAGGATAGAAGCCGCCCCGCCTTTCATACAACACAACGTCGCAGTCACTAATTATTAACAATTAACGATAGTCGCTTTGAGTACAAGAAGTAGGCTAACTTTTAAATCTCTTAGGATACTTGTTTTGGTTGTTTCTTTGTTTTTACATGTGGCGCGTGACTGAAAGGACGCTCGAGCAGCAACCTGTCAACTACAATTTGAGATTTGGACGGTTGTAACAGTAGTATATCCCTGCAGCAACCAAGTTGCATGCAGAATAGCGTTATTCAGCCGGGGCTCGGACTACTGCACATCACACTGGAGAGTCTCAGAGAGAAACTGAGGTAGGCTAAAACAGCTCTTTGCTTTCCATGTGCTGAATATCTTTCAACGCCAAGTTTTAGCCTGTGCCATTACAACTCAGGGGGAGGGTGTGCCGATAAAAAACAATGAAACAACAATGTAAACTGACACTTGACTCGCTTTAAATAAACCGTCGGCTTCCTTCTGGATGAGTGAGCAGGTGCTTTATGAGGCATATTGATTAGGATATACGGACCCGGTGTGCTAGAAAATATTTATCAAGGCTTTTGTTAAATAGTCGGTGTTTCTAATGTGATACGGCGGTGGGATTGTATGCCGCTGAATAGCTTATTGTATCAAATACATTTAGGCCTACACGAACGTAATGCATTTAGTGTATTCGTGTGCTGTTGTGAGCTCTTATCGCTAGTGGATGCAGTCAAACGCAGCGAGCGCGAGCCGCACGAGCTGTCAATCATCTCATCCTTGCTCGTCCATTGTTTTGCCCCTCCTGTTTGTGAGTGAGTTACCATGGAGAGTCTTCCGGTTTTTCTCCTAATTACCTTATTTGGAGAAGGGGCGGCTGTCAGTAGCTGATGGTGTTGTTGGGTTAATGGTGCTGTATGTAGCTACTGTATGTCCCATGTGAGCATAACCGTCAGAATGACTGAACGCTTCAAAACAACGACCTGAGCTCAGGCCATTACGGAGCCTCAAATGCAGTTCTCAGTAGACTTTGATTGGTTCTGGTCAGCTTTTTTCTCCCCACCCAGCTAGCAGTAATGGCCACAGGATGTGGATGCAATAGCAGTTATCTGTGAGCATGTTAATTAATTTACATTTACTTGTTGTTGAGTTTTAATGTCCACCACACAAAACCTTTGCAACCTCTTGCTACTGAACACACCCTGCTGCTGTCATCATAGACTTTATTGCCAGACAAGGTCCATTCAGAAGACACAGACATGACATACAACATACAGAGAAATAAAAACTAAAGAAACAACAATACTGCATTTCTATAAAAGATACTTAATACCAGTGTTTCCATAGTGATGATTGGTATCGTATGGCACTAAACCTAGGATTTGCCAGCAGCATAATGCTGTTCTGGGAGACGTTCAGGCGACCAATGAATTTGTAGATAAGACTCCTCAATAATGCCTGGAAGGTGGTGACCCCTGCATTACAAAACAGGTCACTGGAGCACCTGGGTTTGTTGAGCAGTATCCTCATACAGTCATTATAAGCAACCTTAAGCTTCTGCATGCTTTCCTTTTTAAACGTAGTCCATAAGGGAGCAGTATACAAAGGAGTGCAATATGCTGTGAGAAGCTTCTGGTTAAATTCTGGCTTAATGTAGCACTGTTATTGTGGCGAATGTTTTTTTAAAGTGGCAGATACTGGGCAATAGCCCTATATACAGCCTCAGTGTAATTACTGAAATAATATATTCTTTTTAATATATCAAGATTTTTAAAAGAGACCTGGCGTGGTTTGCAGATTTAATAAACCCTGTGTGTGTGTGTGTGTGTGTGTGTGTGTGTGTGTGTGTGTGTGTGTGTGTGTGTGTGTGTGTGTGTGTGTGTGTGTGTGTGTGTGTGTGTGTGTGTGTGTGTGTTGTAATATGGAACAAAAATCGATGCAAAACCAGTAGGAAGGGTTGCAGATGCAGAAAAAGAGACCGATCCCCACTGATCACTGGGGGCTTGTGAGCACTGAGGCCAGGTGCTCCAGATTTCACCAGCCAACTCAACTCACACAATATGTAAACCTGTCATTTGATAAAGGAAGTCGTTGCTGCGAAAGCTTAAAGATTTCAAGATTTGTGGCAAGATTTTGCACCGATCACATGTGGACCTGATCATTTTTAGGCCATTCAGGCACTTCAGCCATTGTCAGACAGAATGAGAATCACAGTACAACAGTGAAGCCACATTACTTTATTTTTTTTAATTAATTGCGCTGGATGTATTTGTCAACTGCCAAATTACTTCAGAAGCGTAAAGAATGATTAGATGTTGTTTGATGCATGTTTCTACTTCTAAATGCAGTATATGCTACACTGCTCAGAGTGTCAGCATATATTCCAAATTCAGTCTTGGTTAGTATACTTACAGTACCTACAGCTGTCATTACAGTTTGTCCCCTTCTGGAAGACTTATATACACTTAATATGGTATAGGTGTTACCTAAATGAGTTTATACCAGTCGTATTTGCAAAGGTCTCCTCAGATGCTTCTATGTCAGCACACCCTCACGCTTACAGAATACATTTTGGGCTCATTGGCAGTCAGGAAGTTAGCTCATTTTGGAACACAAAATTTGCAATTCAAACACTGAGCAGTCTCTGGACCAGAATTTCCACACCACCTGTTACTGCGCTGAAAACTGAAAAATGCTCTGTAACCGGGGGAAAACAAGAAGACTCCCCATGAATGCTAATGTTAAAAAATCCTATTTGTTCTGTTTCCGGCTTAAGTCATCACACACTCTTCTGTATGCTGACAAAATAACAACTTTGTCTTGTCCTCTATTATATATTCTGTTTTTCCTAAGGCAAAAGAAGAAGTTATTAAAATTCACTACCATAATCACCAGTTAACAAGGCAATTAACGACCAACCACACATACCTTCATATTGTGGCGAGCATATAACTTAATAAATAAGTCATTAAATAATAAGTAAGTCATTATTGTTAATGTTTTTTTTATTCTGGAAAATAAAAAAAAATTAAAAAAAAAAAAAAAAAATAATATATATATATATATATATATATAGCTTTTTTACCCAGCATATCACCACGCAACCTATTAAAGGTAGAAATATAATTATTCTTATGTACTTGACAATATCTATAAGGTCAGCTTTAATCTCAAGAGCAGTTCATGCTCTGATGCCCTAACTTATTAGGAAGTATGATGCCCGATGAAGATGTTGTATTCCTAACTGTCAGCCCTGCAGCATGTTGACAATTTGGATAGAAATGTAGAAGCTGGTTACTGTCAGATCCTGCATTTGTCTCAAGTCTACAGGAACTGACTTGCCATTACACTATCTGAATATGATTCCCTCGTATTTCTCTCCATCTGTCCATCCATTTTCTATAATGCCTATATTGTTAAGGCCTGTGGAGCACTATCCCTGCATGCATTGGGCAAACGGGGGTACACATTGGACAGGTGGCTCACAAGTGGATGGCTGATTTAATAATCATGTTTTAGTGCTCCCGCAGCAATTAAGCTAAGGGTATGGCTGAAATTATACTTAACCACCTGTTTTACCATACCTCCTTTAGAGATGTGTCAGTTAGAAATCAATTGTATGTGCTTTTATGTAGTCAATCCAAAAAACCATAATGCTTCTTTCATATTTCACTCAGCCCTCCTTTAAAATGAACAATTCTGCTAGTGGGAGAGACAGGGGAGTTGTCTGCTGCCACAAGGTGTTTAGTTCTGTGTGGAAGACAATGAATACCTACAGTATCTAATCTATCAGTAAATGTTTTCCCTGACTGTATCAGAGGGACATGTCAACGGCAGGAAAACAAAAACTTTTATTTGATGAGGGGTATGGAGGTATTGGATTTTTAGTTTCTGAAATATGTCTGTTTCAGAACAGCCAGTAACCAATATGTTGTATTGTTATTTACATCAAAAGTAGTCATGGCACTTGAAAAGACTTAGACTTAGACTTCTCTTTATTGATCCTTTTGGGATGACTCCCGCAAGGAAATTAGATATCCAGCAGCAGATTTTAGCAGCTTACAAAACACTCTTTAAATAAAGAGGTATACAAAATACAGTATAGAAAAAATACAGTATTAGAATAACAATGACAGTAAACTTTTAGCTAAATATTTTTTACAAGAGTAAACAAACAGTAAACAACAATAAACAACTACAGATAAATAAAGATAAATATAAAGATATATAGGACTGTGTATGGTATTGTGTTATTATACAGTTAATAAATAAATTTAAAAAAAAAGTTAAGAGCAAGAAGTAGCGTAGTAAACAGTAGAAAAATAAGTCTTTGTGCATTAATTGGTTTGGAAACACACTGCAATAACAGTTGCAATGGATTGCAATAGCCCATGGGTATTATAAGACAAAAACTCAGTATCCAGTTACAATGAGTATTCCTAACAGAGTTTTATGCTGGATCTTCAAGGCAGTGAGACCTATTAGTAAGTGACAACTCAAGTTTAATTAGATTAAGATTAATCCACTAAAATGTTTGAATAAACCAAACAAGGAATCAAATATTCAAATGCCATACATTTCTTTAGATTGTTTTTATTCTTATTTCATTTTGTCTGAACAACATCGCTGACTGACACTTGATAGGGGTCATTTATCGTTGCCAGGGAAGTGTGTGTGTGTGTGTGTATATATATATATATATATATATATATATATATATATATATATATATATATATATATATATATATATATATATATATATATATACTCCTTTTGGCTGTTTTATCTTTTATCTTCTTTTTTTTCCAACCAAGCATTTGTTACTTAACCTAGTCAGCTATTTTAATCACACCACAAAGCTCACCAACAGTAACAACAGGGGGCTCTTCCCCCATCTTCAGTTATCAGGAACCCTATTAATTGCACTTGTGTACTATCTCTCTCTCTATATATATATATATATATATATATATATATATATATATTTATTATTATTATTATTATTATTATTATTATTATTATTATTATTTTTTTTAATTGGTTGGAATCCTTTCTCCAATAAATTAAGGGTTTTAAAGCCTTAGTTCTATGGCCCTAGCCTCTTGCAGTTGCAAGAACAGGATTAAGGGACTTCAGTTGCAAAAACAACTAACAACAAATCGTTTGTATTTGGAAATTCTGATTTAACATTTATGTAATGTAAGTAACGCACAACAAATATCAAGTTTCATTATTTTTTTCTCATCAAAAAGTTGAGATAAATGAATGTTATGTTATTTTCACAACAGAGGGAGATGTCAATCATGGACAGTCTTTACATTACTTGTCCCCACACAGTGTAAGCTTACACTTGGTGCCTTTCAGCACTAACAATAGGGAAGAAATTACCTATTGAAATTACCCTTTGCATAGGGACATAAATATATACCAGGATACGTTCTACATTGAGAGTCAGTGTTATATTAATCATATTAGCGTTGTACCTACCTCATTATAGTTTAATGGTCAGGGTAGCATTTCATTACTGAGTGTGCATGGGAATTACAGAGCATCAAGAGTATTCCATAGAAATGGTATTGATGAAATGATATGCTTAATGCATAATGTGGAGGAATCATGTTAAACATGTATGCAGTATTTCTTGACTGAGTGGTAATTATCAGCAAAACTGTCATAGTGCACGTGAATTATTTAAAGCAATACTCATCGGTCTTATTCCGGAGTATTTACTGCATGTTGAGACTGAGATGTTTGGGATTCAGAGCTCTTCTGCTGTGTTATATCATGCCTGAGCTGGGTTTTGTGGCATGTGTGAGCTGACTGAAGCGGTCTGTGATAGCAAGTGGTTCGAGCCAGTCCTGACCCAGAGTGAATGCTCCTTTGTGGGACAGACACCTGCAGAGCTCTGCCTCCTGCCCCTGAAGTGATTAACATGCACCTCCAACCTCCCTGGCCTTCCCACTCCTCAGTCTCTCGGACACCCATCCTGGCACTGCTCTGTTGTCTTGGCACCTGTTCTACATCGTCCATCCTGCAAAGGCTATAACTCATGTCTTTGTCTGGGCTGGGCAAACACAGCCTGACTAACTTCTAACTGTGTTAGAATTCAATATTGATTGCCACTGTCAAGGGGTTAAATTTAGAAGTTTTGTCAAAGGTGTGGCTTTGTTCTAGCAGGGGATTTTGAGATTATGTGTGAAAAATACCTGTATGCTTTTAATGTCAGGTTTAAAAGGGATTTGCTTTTTCTGGTGAGCTAGTGGAAAGTCTAAGGTCCCAAGGCATGAGTTGCATCGCTTATTTTTCTGCCACCAAAGCATAAACACAAAGAAGCCTAGTTTATGGTTAATTGAACTTCTTGAAGTCTTTGCTCAGACTGATAAAGTTAACAGTAGGCTACTGTAACTTCTGTGTAATAAAATTGTGTAGGTAAAATATATATTATTCAATTTGTAAGAAAGCCACACAGAAAGTGAAATGTTTGAGTTGGTAAATGTTACTTTTATCTTCAATCTTTTAGACATTTTTAGCTAAGATTAGCATTTTAACATTAGTACGGTGTTAAAAAAAAAAAATTGGGTCAAACTTTATTAAATGTTAGGCAGCTAGTATGTTTTTAGAGATAAGCTTGCTGTAGACAGAGATATTGTGTTGCAATGTGCGGCAACTTCCGGCCCTGAAAAGTGAAGCCCATGCCAAAGTGCTTTAAACCTGCGTTCTATTTAATGCAGGGGACCACTTCACTGACTCCAAAAAGAAGTCCAATTGTATAGAAGTCTGTGGGAAAATGACCCTACCTCTCACTTGATTTATTACCTCAGTAAACATTTTCCTAACAAGTCTATGGTCTCAATCAATAGTTTCAAGTCTTCTTCAATACATCATGATGTTTATTTTGTAAATTATGCTCCCATTTTGTTTTAAAATTGACGATAAAGCAGGGGATGCTTTCGGGCATGGCTACACTCTGAAATGTCAATCATAATCAAGCCTTTGCAATGTGTGTCCATGGTACAGTGTACATTAAAATAGCTGCATAAAGAATGTTATGTTAAGGCTACTTGGTATCATGTGACGAGAAACCCTGCTAACCGCTAACAGAAGTGACACGGTGCTGTTACACCGTCTTGAATGGCCAGGATGTCCTGTATTCTTTTTTTAAGATACATTTTTTTTTATTTATTTTTTTAAATATGCAGACATACAGAACAAAGAAACACAAACTGAACAAGAACCTTCTCCCACCCCCCACCCTCTGAGGTCTTGAGGAAAACCAAACAAACAAACAAACAGAAATCCCACCTTGCCTAATCACTCTCTAGTTCTTGTGAGGCTGAGGTCATTAGATCTGATATTTGCGCTGCTGCGCTTTTCCATAGGTCTATAGTCAATGGTTTGGCTTTGTTAATCCTTGCTGTAGAGAGCTCAAGCATAACCATGTCTAGAAAATACGCCAACCACTGTTTTATACAAAGTGAGTGAGGGGGGGGGGGGGAGAAGAGCCAGCGCTGAGCTATCATTTTCTTGGTTGCAGTTGAGCCAGCTATGGTTGTCTCCCAGCAGGTGTAGTTTAGAGTCGTCATTAAGTAACGTTGTCCTGTATTCTTAACATTTTTCTCAAAAAAATTGCTTTCTCTATTTTTCTTTTCATTATAACAGAAACACAATAAAAGCTAAGTCATGAATAAAGTAGCCATGTTTTAGGGCCACACAGTTTTCTTTTTTTTTTTTACCTAGCAGTAAATGAAGCCCTTTTTTCTTTAGCCTATACAGGAGTGCTCTGAGCTTTTTGTTCAGTCTTCTTTTTTCATAAGTGTACTTTTAAAAAAATTTTTTAACTTAAAAACTCAAATACTAATTTTCCTGCTAAGTGAGCCGGGGGGATTCATTTTGATAAAATTGATATCAAAGTGTGACTCGGATTTGAGTTGTAATGTGCAATTTATTTTACACATGTACATGTTTTTTCCTGCTGTTAAAGATTACTGTTCAGTGATCCATTTGTCTGTTGACGCACAGTGTAATGAAGAGTGAATGCCTCACCAATGTTATTTCCAAGCACTCCTACCATCCATCCATAGATTACGATTATGATAGCATTAACAATCTGCATGTCACGACATATACATTATTGGTTGACTTGGTCAATACAAACCACCAATTTATAATTCAAAATGTTTATTAAGGTTGCCTGATTAAAATGAAACTTGGAAGGGTGTAGCATGGGCCAAGGAAGAATCCATTAAAGTTGGGAGCGGATCCGAATCACAGGGGGCAGGGGGGATACACAAATAATAATTTTTCACTTCCGTTAACATCGTGAGATAGGGCATGGCTTTGGCGGAAGTCTGCTCTCTCCGAGTGCCCTTCCTGTTATGACTCATATTCTCAGTAGGTTTAATTTTTTTCTCAGTCTGATGCTGTGTTGTGTCCTTAAATGCCAGGGTCAGTGCAGGCAGCTCTCAGCTGCCAGACACACGATGACGCTTGTGTCAAAATTGGTTTTAAATCAGATTTTCGTGGCAGCATATCCCTACCCAATTGTTGGGACCTCGGGCTGCATTGTTATTAGAATATCAGCTGGCCTGAGCTTTGTAACATGCTGACTCGCTGATAATCCACTCCCCTTTCTTGCAACCTCTCTGTGTTATTGGCTCTGCATTAACATAGAGTGCTGATTGAATTCCTCTCCTAAATATTCCTGTCTCCACCCCTCTCTCCCACTCCCTCAGTGGATGGATAGAGCGGTATACCTGTATTTTCCCTCTGTAACACACACACACACACACACACACACACACACACACACACACACACACACACACACACACACACACACACACACACACACACACACACACACACACACAGACCTGTACTAAATATTATTCTGAATTCTCATTGAGTGTATGAAAATGTCTGATGGCTTCTACTTGACACAGTGACCAAAAAAAAAAAGTGTATGTCTGCTCACCCCACCACCAGCCCCCCCCCCCCCCCCCCCCCCCCCAACTCCCAGATTTGGGTTTTGAGGATTAACCCCACCCTCTGTTCTGGCCTGACTTGATTATGTCCAGGGATAAGAGCTGCTTAATTGTAATCACTGGAGCTGTCCTGTGCAGCGTAAACACAGGAGCACGGATCAGCCCAGGCTACACACTGGAGATGAATATACAGTACAGAACATGGAAAAGCAACATTTCCCTACCTGCTCAAAAACTTTGCCTATCACTGCATAGGAGGTTATGTTTCTGTTTTGTTGTTAGTTAGCAGGAAACTACTTATCAAATCTAAATGAAATTCATCAAACACTTGACACTTTTAATCATTGACGCTGAGCGATGAGGTGTAAAATAAAAACAATGACATGTGGGCATCTACTGCACTGATGCCACGCTTTGGTCAATTAATATCTGAATGAGCGATAAATAATGTAAACCGCTTTGAATTAGTTGACATATTTGATAGTTGCAGATCTTCAGAGTACTGATTTCCCTGCAGCCTTTCCCCCTGATCATTTGTGGCTTTGTTCCTATTTGATGTTTGCACTGGAGCTCAAAAGTGCGAAATGAAGTTGGCACATCATTAGATGGTTCAAGCGGGGATGAGGCACCTGAGCAGCTGTAATTTGTTTGCTTTAGAAGGTAATTGCTTCACGAAGAAAGGTTGCCGGAACTTGATTACAACACATAACTTGTTCTCTGCGGCTTCTGTAGTGAGAATTTACGTAAACTGGGGTCACCACACCAAGGTCTTTGCCTTCCCCCCGCCATCTGGCAAACAGTGCACTGAAGTCTTAAGGCCCAGACACACAGAGCCGACGGCCAAACGTCGGCAGAAAAGGCAGTTAGGCTGATCAGTCTCCCCAAATTGGTCAAAAGAATTCCTCTGAACACACCAAAGCAACGAGACGTAATGTGTCTCCATAACAGCAGGCGGCGCTAATCTGTATTGTTGCCCAAAAATGAAAACTGGCAGCTGATTGGACGAATGCGTCACGTGGGTCTGGTTTCTCCGGAAATTCAAAGACAGACTGTCATGGCGGCTCGTTCAGAATATGATCTCATATTGTACTAAAATAGTTCACCAAAACGTGTTTCTGAAAACATTTTAAGCGAGAAATAGGCCGTGCATTTGCTGAATCTGTCTTCATTTCAGATCAACAAAGGTCAGTTTAAAAGATTTTCGTCAGATTTTGAGAGACTCTAGTCACGCTCATTCCGCTCCCCGTTTCCGGGTTAGCACTCTACCAATCAGATGGGTCATTTGAGTCTGATTGCCAGCAGTGCCCGCCCTGCCGATTATACATGTCAAATCGGCCAAAATGAAGGACGACGGCTCCTCACACGGACAACGGCTCGGAACACACCGAACAGACTCGAGTCACTGACCTCGCCAGACTGTCCAGTGGCCGATTATCAGCTCGGTGTGTCCAGGCCTCTATGCCTGTAGTTTGGGTGGTGAGTCCCACATTGTTTTTTCCTATTCCGGTTGAGTCGACTCTTTCCCTTGGCTAATTATGAAGGTTTTTGAATCCCTCTTGGTCACGTGCTGTCTTGATGAGTATTGGACATTGCCAAAACTGAAACTGAATAAGAGCTTTGAGACGGCCTTCACTGAGGAGGGTCAAACAACATCCAGTTCAGCCGAGGACTGAGGAGTAAAGGAGCTATCAAATAAGGGACGTGGGATGTACCCCTAATCTAACCTAATGGAGCGGCAAAAAAAGCGAATAAACTTTAAAGATACAGTTGGTAACTTATATATATTTATAATAATCTTTATAACTGTCACTATATCCTGACAGTACTATGGATCTGCTAATCTGTAACAAATCACATCCCTCTGTCTCCTCCTGGCGCTCCTTACAGCATAAGGAAAACAACCAGTCGGAGCCGAGGGGTCTCTAATGCAATGCCTGCTTGTGAACTGAGGTCAAACGGTAAAACTAGGCAGCGCTTGTCAAATATGAATCAAGGTTCCGTTATTGCATTGCCTATTACTCACCTTAAATGTTTTTCAAATACATATTTTAGTGTACTGTAACAAAAAAGTTTGCTTCGGCCGGTGGGCGTTTTTAGAGTTTTAGCTCTTTCTCATTTTACAACTAAACAGTACACTAAAATATGTTTCTAAAACATTTGAGTTTGTGAGAATTGGCAATACAGTAAGACAATCTTGATTTTCTAATGTGCAACTGTCAGGATATAGTGACAGTTTTAGCAAATGGGACAAAACATTATTTTGTATAAAAGTTACCTTCTGAAGTCATTTAATAAGCAAAACCCCAGAGTGTGATTTGCCATAATCAGTCATTCCACTTTAATCCGATTTAAATAAGAAATGCAAGGTCGCCTAACTTACTCCTAATAGTTACATTTTTTGAGTTTTAAAGATAAAATTACCAATGTTGGTGTTGCTTGCAAAATGACTCAGGCCCACTGACAGCATGGCATTCCTGAAACTGGACTTGAAAGGACACACAGAGAAGCAGCCAGCAACAGTTTTAGCCTAGACAGAGAGAAAATCTTTATGAGTGTAAATATATGCAGATATGTGTGAACCTCCATTAAAGATTTAGATACGGAAGTTATTTCTTCTGCCTGTATTGGTGTTTGCTCTCCTGCTGCGCTGAGCCCAACTATTTAGTCTTCCTAAACATTTCACAGGAGGTGTAATTGAGGTTTGGACGGTAAGAGAGAATTAGTTAATCAATTTGGTGAATTCTTCTAATTCTAATGCCTTACTTTTAATGAGCTACAAAGACAGCAATTAAAGACTCGGAGTCATGCTTCTACCTATACATTATAAAAGCCATAAGTTCACACTTCTTTTCTGAGGGTTGTTGCATTATGGGAAATCCAAAAGTACCTAACTTAAAGGCCTTGGTGTTTTCAGTTATTCTGGCTGATTAGACCTCTTCCCAGGATTCTGTGGGTGTGTATAAACTGATTGATTGACATCTTTCTGAGCCTCCAGTTAGCTCTGTTGCACCTGTTAGGGCAGGACACATGACATCTTTATCATTCTTATTGGTAGATGAAATTTGTGACTAACTAGAGCTAGGCTAACTGAAAACACCTGTGCGGGTGCCTTTTTAAAGGAATGGTTTGATATTTTAAGAGAATCATTTATTTGGTTTCTGGCCTAGATTTAGAGCAGAAAATTGATAGCACACGTTCTACTCTCAAATATGTCCGTTATAGCTCACTTAAAACATGTTCTTGTTTGTTTACTCTGTAAAAGAAAAACAAAGTGCAAAAACTACAAATCGTGGTTTTGCGAAGGGTTATGTGTTCATGGGTTAGTATTCAGGTGGAACTTTTTGGCCAAGACACAGGCGATGTGACTCGTGAGGCGTAGTCGGCTTTCTTCGCCACTAGTTGTTTGACATCGGGTTGGTGTGTCAGGGCCCTTATATTTAGTAGTTTCTGTCTCCCCCATGAGGAATTCTAAATAATGACAACAACACTGTCGGCGCATCCACATGATACAAGCTTTCCTTTTTCTCTGCAGGAAAGCGGATAGGCTAAGTTGTTTCCCAAAATGTCAACCCTATTCTTAAGTTGAAGTAAACAAGGAAGGCTGAGGGAAAAAGCCAGGACAGAACAACAAAGTAAAAATTAGAGTACCATTTCCCTTTTACATGCAAATACAATAATAAAAAAAGGAATGTTATCCTTCCTTAACATTAATTGAGAAATCAAGGATGAGTTGCATGTTAATTCTTGTATATAGTAAGTAGAAAAAGAATGCACGTTCTATCTGTTCATATCCATGTTTGTCACTCCCGCCAAGCAGCGAAGTGACCGCTAATTTATGTGGAGGTCATGCGAGATGGCCTCATGAAGAGGCTGTCAAATAAAGACAGGAAAATGTTTTTCTCCCCTACTTAAGAGCTGGCAACAAATATAAAGGGACACTGTCAGAACATGAATGTGGCGGAGGAGATGCCAGCGTATTCATCAATGCCGGGCTTATGTGTGGGAGAGTTTTTGATGTGCAGGGCTCGCACTGCAGCGCTCTTCTGTGGAGGGTGAAAGCCAGGAGCTTTGCCCAGCTGGGACTGAGCAATGGTAGATGCAAGCTGTCTTTCCTGCCTCCTACAGCAGAAAAATCTTCTCGGACTAGAAGATAATTGACTAGAGCAGGGAAAGTAACAGTATACCGTCCTATTACAAGGGATTTGGGAGATTGGAAGTGACTTGTTTTGAGTTTATGACATCTTAATTGAGAACCTCTCTTAAGTGCTTTTTTGGGTGCTAGATCATTAATAAAGCATGTCATCCCTCTTCCCATCTCTCCCTCTATTTTAAGTGTAGATTTCTCAAATGCAGGGATCTGGTATCATGGAGGAGCACTGCAAATGAGGGTCTCTGTGGCACCCAATGTTTTGGCTGTGATGAAATCAATTCTGGCTGCTGCAGAGCTTTGCAGCATAGAGGGCAGTGCTGCAGTGTATATGAGGCTCCTTCAGCCATGGAACCAGATGTACGACACTAACGTACCTGCTACACACACACAAAGTAATGAACATTTGCCAAACAGACACATCATATAGGACAAATCAAGCCTACTGCCAACAAGTGGACATGGCTAATCTTTTTTGTGTGCCCTACTTTGGAAAGTGTGTAAAAATGTTTAACCACTTCACATTTCGTCTGTTGTTACCATAGTGTCTGCACTAACTTGTCATCTTATCTGCGGGAAACACTGTAATCCTCTTATTCTGCTCATATTCCCTACCGCAAGCTATAATTCAGATGGGGCCTGGCCGAGCTATCGCTGTGTGACCCTCTATTTGTGTCGAGGTGTTAGGCTTGCGTTACTTATGCTCTTCAGCAAGTTCACTGAAGTCATCCTGCGGCAGCACTACTAAAGCATCATGGGAGCCCGCAAGCACCACCATGGCATGAAATTATGTGGATCGATCTGCACAAGCCAAATGTGCATCTCCTCTGTGCCTGTGTGGAAACCAGCGATTGAGCTGTTCCCGCGGACAACCTCTTCTCCCATTTCAGCTGAGCTCTTTAATGGTGCTGCAGGCCCGTGTGTGGGTGCTGCTGTTGCATGGGTGATGGGTGTTCAGCCGCACAGGTCTGGCAGGGCTCCTCAGCTACTGGGGGTCCATAGGGAAGGAGGAGAGAAGGGAAGTGGGAGGGAGCAGGAATGCAGGAGAATCGAGAGAACACTTAGCATCACTGTAACTCGGATTGATTTAATCATTCAGAGCATTCGCTGGGGGTTGTCTAGTGTGTGTGTGTGTGTGTGTGTGTGTGTGTGTGTGTGTGTGTGTGTGTGTGTGTGTGTGTGTGTGTGTGTGTGTGTGTGTGTGTGTGTGTGTGTGTGTGTGTGTGTGTGTGTGTGTGTGTGTGTGTGTGTGTGTGTGTGTGTGATAGAGGTGAGGAGGTGGGGGAGCTGGCTTTGGGAAAAAAAGTTCACTAATAAGGATGAGTCGGCAGTCCCAGTGTTCGTGGTAATCAAACCCCTAACCTTGGCAGAGTTAGTGTCAAGGTTAGTTTTGTGTATTTTTATTTTATTTTTGTAAATAAAAATGTTAATCAGAAAAAAAAAGTTGTCGGTCGTAAAACCAAAACATATAGCAATAAGTTGAGAGGGTGCTGCAGAGTCAGGTGACTCTGTGGGTTTATCTAAGCGGCCACTTTAACATTACAAACAGCCATTTGATCCATTGTTAATACAAAGATATTGATTAGTGCAGCTTTTAAAAGATGGGAAATTTAAGGTGGGTTTACCTTCAGCCACATCATGACTTATAGAACTGTGAGGCATTATGGGTGAAAGTATCCCCTCAAAGAGATTACAATGTCCTACTAAAACCAACATTTCAGTAAATGGTGTGTTTTTTATAACACCATTCATATTTCAAGAACACTGCACTCAATTTATTTTAGGCTGTATGAAAAAAAAAATCCAAGCTTAATAATTTGATTCCACAGCACTGACTTACTCATCCTCTATACGCTGATATCAATACAGTACTCTGTCACAAACACCCTCAGCTCCCCATCCCCCCTTTTCATCACTGAATCACTTCAAACAGAGTCTGGCACCATGGATGACAGTGAGTAAAAGGAAGGAGTGGATGCTGGCTCTGCGGGAATGAGAGGGAGGGAAGGCGGGGATGGATGCAGGGGCTGATGGGATTGAATGGTAACTGATCCCTTGGTGTTGCTGGCATGGCAGAGGACGAAGCCATTTCCCACAGGGGCCCAGTTAGCCCAAAGCATTTGTCATAGTGAATGATGTAATGGACTTTGTTAAAGGATTGTGTGTTGATTTATTTGTGAGTGTGCCCTGACTGTAGGACGTATATACCCATGCTCCCCATCTCAGGATATGAGATCACATCGCTGCATATCCACAACGCTGTGATGTGCTGGCTGTGGCTGAATGAATTGAAATTAGCTTTAGCGTCATTTCTACTCTCTAATTCTCTCTTCATCTCTTTTTATTCCTATTGCACTATGAGCCAGATGTTGTATCTCCATATCTGTAAGATGTAGCTAAAATCTGGTCTCTTAATGCAAACCGTCATGGATTGGATAAAAAGAGTTGTGTGCAACCTTAGCCTTTACAACCTGTGAAGTTACACTACACACGGAAAATCCCTTTTCTCATATTCACTGGTTTAAATGAGATCTCTCTCACTCTGTGTTTGTGTGTTTTGAGATGAACAAAGTAAGACCGATCTGTGGTGTGGAGGGAAACTCAAGCAAGCAGACACATATAATCATAAATGTACTTTTCGGCTTCAAAAGTAAAACGTGACAGGTTTAGCCTCACCCTGGATTTCCACTGAATGCGGAACGTCTGCGGACCGACTCCGCTGCGTATTGGCTCTGTGCTCCGCCGTCCATCAATACCCACCAGTTCCGGATTTGTTGCGGTACGGCTGTGGCCGTAACTGACAGCTGAAGTCACGAGCACCCACGAGATCTCATGAATTCAGGTAGACTAGAACCACAAAACCAACAACAGTTAGTTTCCATCTAGAGGAGTAGAGGGGAAACAGCTCTGAGCTGTTTTCAAGGTGTAGTGCAGGGAGATATGATCCGCCGTGAGCACGGTGGATTTTACTTTGAAAATTAACCGGATGTTTTATTTTGTTTCTGTGTTCGACTTCCTGTCCCGCACTATCTGCCGTGTGCTGAATTGCTGCGGAGCTCTCCGTCGTACTTCAAAAATAGAAGCTCTGCGTATCTGCTCCGGAGGGCTGCGGACCGCTGGAGCTGTGCCAGAGTCGGAACGCAGCCGTTCCGCAGTCTCCGGAAATACACCCATTGACTTTAATGGAAACCTAATGACTCCGCAGCCATTCTGGAGCGGATCCTCAGCCGTTCCGCAACCGGTGGAAATTGGGGGTCAGAGAGTTGCTCACCTCAGATTAGTCTAAATAATGTGAGTGATGAGAGGCATGCTGGTTATCTTCAGTTATATTAAAGCTGCACTTAACAATATTTTTGAATTAACAATGGATCAAATGACTGTATTTTAAAAGGGGTCACTTGTAGTGATAAACCCACACAGAATTATTACCTAACTCTGCAATTCCCCTCACATTTTATTTAGTGTTTTATTGTCTGTTAGCTAATTGTTTTGGTTTTATGGCCAGCATTCTGTTTGCGTTCATCATTTCATCAGAAAACCGACAGCAAATGAATGCTAACGTTGCTCTGAATCAGCTGGATGTGTAAATAGACAACTGTTTGCTAACACAATAGCCATATCAGCCAAATGGCAGACAGACAAAGTTAGCCATTAGCTGGTGAAAACAGCAGAGCATTTAGCAGCTAAAGAGCTGGATATTTCCCCTCAGGAGTTGAGGAAGTTTTGAGACCAAAACAGACTTAAAAAAAGCATGAATATTTACTTACATTATATAAAATGACTTAAAATTGCCAGATGGCTAGAACGGGGCCATGTCATTTCTCTGACTCTCCTAACCTTAACCACTCGAGGTCAAATGCCTAACCCCAACCAATCAAGCTGCTTCGTAGGGCGGGTCTTGGCGTGGTCATAGTGGGATTCGTAATTTTGCCACCAGCGGGACGTCGGACTAGTGGGCTGTAGGACCAAAGGGAATTTTTCGGGTTATTGAGAGGTCGGAGCAATGGAGCGTCGGAGAAATGGGCAGTCCCCAGCCAGAACTCCAAATGAATGCTAATGTTGCTAACACATAACATGCCATACCAACTTTATAAGGTGATAATATGCCAATGTTGTCTTTACAGCTTATTACGATGCCCCCAAGTAGCCAACAAAAACATAGTCACACTATCAGGTAGACAGATATGAATAACAGACAGACACCCAACTCTATGGAATACGTTGCAGCAGACTTTGTCTGACAAGAAAAGGTGATTTAATCAGGGAAGCTGATTTGATTCGAGGCTACGATAAGCTCACTTTCAGTTTTTAAGCCCTTTTCAATCTCACAACTGAAAAATAAATCAAACAACCATTTCATAATTGTGAAAGCGGTGCTATTTTCCACTAATATGGTTTAAAAGTAATTTTGCCCTCATAAGAGGCATTTTCCTTCATGAATGAGAGGAGATTTACTTTAAATGAATTACCACTTTGGGACTTGCAAAGTTCTCCAGTAAGAGTTGATGATGAATATCAAAAGAAAGTGTAAGCTAGTGATATTTCGTTGGAGTGATACATCAAACTAATGTGTTTTAACATTGTCAGATGTCTCAAATGCTTTCTTTTTGGAAGTGTAATTGGAAATTTTAGATTTGATTGACACTTTTAGGTCTCTTTGACTAAAGATATGACAAAGGGATGAATTAGACCCATTCTAACTTTTGTCTCTCCATTTTTCTCCTTAATGGAGACTTATACCTAATTACCTAACTGAGATCTTCATTCTTGGTCTTTTAAAAATGTTGCAATGTGTAGAGAAAAAAAAAAAAAGAGGAGAAATCGTGATTTTCTTTTTTTTTCTTTTTTTCATGCAAATGCACCCATGTTTGCCCTTGGGAGAATGCATTAATTTAAGCTCCATGGCCCCAGTGTAATAACCCTACCCCATATGCTGGAATCTTACCCACTTCCATAACAAACATACTTCACCCCATCACTATTAAACCCCCAGATGTTCCTATGCCAGCGCTGTTTAATATGCAAAAAGAATCACAATTATTAAACTCTATGACAAGTGACATGACCCCAATTATCTCATTCTAGCTGTGGTAGCAGTGTGGACAAGAGCACTGCACTGCACTGTAAGGTTTGGGCACTGCAAATATCAGGATCTTTGCACAATCACAGCATGTTTTCCCTAATAAGGATTGTGCACTCTGACACACAAGGTGTAAACAGCTCATCGGGGAAAAAAAGAGAATACATTTGCTCTTTTAATGCACTGCTATGTCTTTTATTGCCCTGCAGAGATCGTAGCTGGAGTACAAGATGGTGTAGATTAAGTTAATTCTCTGAAATTACAGTGCAGTCAACTGTTTAAACAAGTTTGTAAATACAGAGTAATCCTTTTAGACTGTCTGTGTAAAATGTTTCAGGCAAGAATGGTTACAGCTTGAAATGGCCTCAAATAATCTCCTGTCTCAATATAATGGTGTATGTTAATCTGTCGCTCTCTGTCTATAATACACTTCCCACAAATAAGCAACACTGGTTGCACCAGGGGATTTAGAATGTATATTGCAGCACTGCAAATCAATTGGTTGACTGTAGGCAACACAGATATGAGTGCAGTTTGACACCAATTCCAAATACCATGCCATCTTCTTGCTTGTCTCTTCCCTTTTTATAACTGCTCCCGCTGGGTCTGCAATCTGCATTCAGCTGTTCGGGACAGGGTATGAATATTCTGAGCAGTTCTTTTGCATACACAGCAAAGCAAAGCCCTCCAAAAGCATTCTTGTTAATCGTGGCATTTGCTCAAAGATGCCGGGAGGCAACCAGTTGTCAGAGAGCTCACTGTGCACAGAGATGGCTCACATTGCACACCCATGTCGCGCCTCCACCAAGGGACTTGTGTCTCTGCATGAATGATTGACAGGGCCTCAGCACTATAACAGCAAAGCCTTTACCATGTTCCATATTTGTGATGAAAAATCACCCCCGTCGTCCTCCCCCCTCATCTCCTCCTCCTTCTTGTTCCAACCTAATCTGCTCTTATGGGTCCCAGCCCATGGCGTCTTAAACCCCTCCGTCTCCAACAGCTGCTGAGGACAGGGAGATATAGAGAGATTAAATGAGTCTTTACAGCCCCCTGAAGGAATCCCACATGCCTCTTTCCGCCTCTAGCCCATGCTAGTGTCTTTGATCCACCATGTTTTCCAACCCAGTCGAGTCCCACTGGGTGCAGGGGGTTCCTACACATGCCAACCTACATACAGACCTCCTTTTGATTTCATAGTGGCTGTTGAGATTATGAGTTGTTTTAGTTAGGCAGATAAAAAGGCTCACTTGCTTTCAAACTCATGGTGCTGGAGGAAACCAGTGCATTGAGAGCTTCTTGCTTGTGCTCCAGATGTAAGAAGAGTTTTCAGCCTTTTTCACTCTAGTATATGCCAGTAGTTATGGACCTACCACTCATGTGTGTCATTATTGGCCGTCATTTCCTTTTCTGCGTTTTGGTCTCTCATATGAAGCCTTCCGCCCAACTTTGGATACCAGTGCAGGACATGCATTAGGCAGTGGAATCAGTGACATCCGGATGGATCGGACATGACGAGCAACCTCTGGGGATTGCCTGCCACCTCATATTAGCGGATTGCAATTAATGGCCTGCGATGGCTCTGGATGATGCACAGCCACATAAATGAGCGTGGATGTCATTTATTTCCCTTTGTGTAGTACAAGGGCAACCCACAGACCTGTTCAACAGGAGACATACAGTAGCGCTTTCCCTTTCTCTTGCATACTTTCTGCCTTTCATCCAACCTCTGTTGTTCCAATTCAGTGTTGGCCATCTACAACGCTCTGTACATAAATGCATACAAGCATGACAATCAATATCAAGCTCTAATAATACCAATGGAAGTCAATATATGCTACCATATTATTGCACTGTGAGACATTTGTAGGATCTGTTGGTAACATATGATTAAGTCTGGCTAGCAGGTAACATACAATACTGCAGTCAATTCTAAAGTGTGTTTGTGAGAAGACACAATGTTTAAGTCATGCTATGGAACACATTTCTCCTACATAGAGTCAGAGCAAAGCCTCACTAGCTGGCACATGATGGAAATTGAAGCTGCATGTGAAATCTCAGGGCTGCTGTAACCCTGGTAACGTTCAGAGGGAATTTGGAGGATGGGTGATAGATTATTCTCAGTGAGCATCCACTAAGCTAATACAGTCTGTCCCTCAAGTGTGTGTAATTTTCACATTTGGTCCCCGTACAAGCCTCCCGTGGATTTTGATTTCAGTGTACAAGCGCTGAAGTGAGCCTTGATACCAGGGAAAGATAATGCAGCAACTAGTCATCAGTGTGTACTTTAGTGTGCTAATAAA
This sequence comes from Zingel zingel, assembly GCA_023566125.1. Taxonomy (NCBI): domain Eukaryota; kingdom Metazoa; phylum Chordata; class Actinopteri; order Perciformes; family Percidae; genus Zingel; species Zingel zingel. The sequence continues at coordinate 31,088,364 of CM042314.1, forward strand.
CCCTCCAATATGTAATATATAATATATTGTCATCTCTTTCATCTTGGCCTCCCTGACTTCATTTGAAATGGTTTTAAAATCTTTCAGGTCTCAATTATACTTTTATTGTAAGTATTATTGTTGATAGCTTTGATACAGCTCTTATGCAGCACATTTTTCCAAGTACCCCTCAATGTACCTGTGTGCTGGAAAGTAGTTCCCTGCCACATGTTGCGTGGCTTTAACTGTGAAACCACAGACACTACATGGTTATGCCAGTGGTATCAGCAAGGAAGTTGGCAATGCTACAAAGTCTTGGCATGCACATGCAAGCAGGATTGAGACAGCATGTCACCTGCCCACCAGTATGGTGACTGTTAGTGACATCAACTGCAGCAACTCAATATAATGGCGTTTTTCCATTACATTATACCTGCTCGACTCGCCAAGACTCTACTTCCCATCCGTCGAGCGAGCTGAGGCGATACCAAAAGGTGACATGAAAACCTGCAGACCACTGATTGGTCGGAGAGAATCGTCACTAATCACTGCTTCATCATTGCTAGCGACAGACGGGGCGTTTAGCCAGCAGTGTTTTTTTTGCTGCCTCCAGCTTCTTTTGAAACAAAATGTGTCTTCTGGCAAACAGCCACATGCTGAGAATGAAAAACAACACACTTTCCACGTTCTGTGTGCGTGTCGCGTTAGGTCACGGCAGTTTCCTGCGGCGTCTCTATGACGACCAGCCACGCTCACCTCAGGTATGAGGCGGTACTAAATCTGCAATGGAAAATAGAGGATGGGGCACTGCGGTCGGGTAGAGAAGGTAAGCGCCATAAGGTACCAGTCAAAAGTTTGGACACGCTTTCTCAATTTAAGTGAATGAGAAAGCAAACTGCTACCTGCAACAACTTAAATCTGAGCACAAAAAAAAACATATATATATATATATATATATATATATATATATATATATATATATATATATATATATATATATATATATATATTTTTTATTTTTTTTTTATTAGTTGTCAGCATGAATCTGAAACAATACCTAGAGAGAGCTATTTTACCCCAACAAGAAGCATTTGTATAGGACACACTGCTTTGTAGTCCTTAGGATTTCCCTGTCTAGAGGATTACATGGATGTAAGGCTTCCATTCATCGGTCTGCACTCTCCTTGACACTATATCCTCCGCAACAACCCCTGACCTAGAGGTGCTTTCCATTTTCTGCCCGGGTCTCCCTACGTCAGTCCTGAGACTCCAGAGCCCCAGAGCCCCTTTCGCCTGAGCCATCTTGACCATCATTACATTGAGTGCAGCAATACATTAGCTCTTACTAGGAGCCACTAAGCTCACACCCATCTGCTGCTAGCAAGGGATTAATTAAATGATTCTGCCTGGCCTATTACCTTTTGTCATCTGTTTGCAGATGATACCCAAATTTTGGCATATACACTTTTTTTTCTGAATATTTGTGTTATTATTAGTGGCATGTACAAATTAATACCGGGTGTCTCAGAAACCATTACTGAAGGAAAGGGAGTGTGATTCATTTGGGGCAACCATTTATTATAGTTTGCCGTCATGACCGACACCTTATGGAAGAACTATCATGTTTTTATGTTTGCGTACATTACAAGCTCCATGTTGTCCCTGTTTGCTCTGTGCTTTGTTCTATAACACTATGAGGAATGTAATTGGTCATCATTATGTGCACCAGCCATGTTCTGCCAAGAATCCGTGTAAGATATTACCGGTGCATGTTTACAACTTGATAGATGTTGTACAGGAGTGTAACTACTGGACTCTGCTCAATGCAAATGACTTAAGGATTAGACAATCTGTTTCCATTGCTCAGTTGTTTAGTACTTTAATGCATTGACAATGAAAGTGACAAAGAAAAAAACAACAAATTCCCTTAAATTTTAATTAGCAAATACGCTAATTTGTTTTCTCGCTGACTGATGCCACTGCCATATCTGTCCATTCAATTTGAAGCTGGAGTTAGCAGCTAGTTAACTTAGCCCGGCTCCATCCGAAGGTAACAAATCCACCTACCAGCACCTCTAAAGCTCACTAACTTACATGTTATGTTATGTTTGTTTAGTCCGTACAACGGTCGGCCGTCGGGTTAGTGTGTCAGGGGCTTAAGAGAGGAGAAGGAGAAAGAGACAACAAATCACAGTAGTAGTATTAGTATAGTTCAGTAAATGGCAAAAGTTGGAAGAGACCGAAGAAATGCAATCTGAGTTAAGAATAAGACTAGTAAAACCTGTAGTCAAGCTCACACACACACACACACACACACACACACACACACACACACACACACACACACACACACACACACACACACACACACACACACACACACAAAAGTATATGAATCCCCCTATGTGAAGCATTTAAAGGAGTTATCCCCCCCATTTTGGAAAATTAATTTCAGGCACTAAACAAACTATTCCTTTAAGCTAAATGTGATGAACTCAATTGGAATATGATATATATACTCGGTGAAGATGATGATTTGCATGGCTAACCTCTATATCCCTATGCCCATGACACTTCATGTTATTGTATTATTAGCCTTTATGTTATGGTATCATTATGTAATTTGGTTTGGAGCACATTCTCACCCCTATATTGTAAAAGGCTCCAAAATACACTTGGAACAGCATTTTACTGCAGTTATAATGGAGCTTGCAATAATTCTGCATGTTTACACATGGTGAATTAAGCAGAAGTAAAGGACATGTCCAGAGTTTGAATACGCTGCTTCAAAGAGTGTTTACCTACAAAGAAGACATTCTAATTGCCTCAGTAATATTAACAAGACATGAGGCTGGAGGGATGAAACAGGAAGGCTGACATTGATGCACACAGGAGATAATCCTATCTCAAAGCACCTGGGGAACATGGGCCTTATTCAAATGACTTCTGCAGGCTAGCGATAAAAGCACCTCAAGGGTTTCCAGTCAGCGCATACAGAACCTTCATTTTTGAATCTTGTGATCAGATCACGTTTCTCTTTGTGACTGCAGTCATTCGGTCAAAGTCAAGGTGTTTTAAGAGACAAGGTCCATTCCATGATTGTGGGAGTTCTTGAAGCAAAAGGAAACTAAAAACAGTTTGGCACCGGTCCTACAGAACATAATGGTTTTTATTTTGAGCACATCATTCCTTTTACATTTAAATGACTGAGAAAATGGTCGGACCAAAGGGAAAGAAATACCCATCTGGGGGGGGCTGTTCTTTGAGTAGTGCAGAAACGCAATTTTACATTGACGGAGCTTATTATTTAGATCCACTGCATCAGAATGCATGCATGTAATTCTAATTTTAGATGAATTTGTTTTGCATTTGTTTGGAAGACCCACTGCTCCCTAGTGACAGTGTAACTGAGCTGCCATATAGGCAGAGGATGCTCCAAGCCTGCTCCTGTAGACCTCAGAAGAACCATTATCTTCGTAAGGAAATTAATACAATTATTAGATGATTGGTTCATTGATTGCTCTTATTTTACAAATCTAAATAGATTCAATGTCGAGTGTATTTTATTTTTATTTTTTTAAATAATGAATACAGCCCAGTATCCTAGGAATTACATCGCATTAGACAAATAATGCATCTCATGAGTTATGTCCATTGCCAACATTCAGTGCCAGTGGAAGTTGGGCTGGTGTACGTTATGCAGGAAACTGGAGATTTAACTTTTGTCATTAACCAAAACCACCATCTTTCCATGTAACCTTAACCAGGTGTTGCCTCCCTAATCCTAACCATACATTAACCTTTTATTTATTTTACCACTAGTTTCCATGTGCAGATATTGTAGAAAGCAGGAATTTAAAAAAAAAATCTATGTATAAAAAAAAAAACATTGGCATTGAATGCAGTTGGTGGTTTTGCAGAATTGTCCCATATCAATGTTCTTGTCTGGTGATGGGTTGGAACCAAATCAGCCTATACTCAGCCATTCTCTGTTCTGTGACTAGGAAGTGTAACACCAATCTAGTCACTAAGTGAGGTAGGATGGCTCTTGTGACCAGTGAGAGGCGGCACTCTAATGCGCACAAACCAACATACACATGCATGACGAGTCAGTGGAAGCAGTGTATTTTAGCAGAAATATGACTGGAAGGTATTAAGCTTATGGATGGATAGCATAGAAGTTTATCACGCTTGTAACCGTGTCACAAATCTGTCTAAGCTAAAAGTCTGCATTCTAGACAGTTTTGCTCCTTCATGAAATTTATTTTGTGTATTTGTATTAAAAACCTGTTATATGCCTTAAACTAAGTGTGATACTAAATGTGGGTTGGTCATGTGCATACGTAGTGCTTCACTGTGTTTATGTGCCAGTGTGTGCGTGTAAGTGAGAGCTGCTGTCCAAGTGTAGAGATTAATCGGTTTAGTGAAGAGGGAGGTAATAGGCAGGCTGGGACCTACACTCAATGCACAGATCACACACACACACACACACACACACACACACACACACACACACACACACACACACACACACACACACACACACACACACACACACACACACAGGACATGCTGTATATAAATACAGAGTAATCAAATAATAATTGAGACCTGGAAGCCTGCTCCCATGTACCAGTCGAAACCAGTAACGCCTGTCACCTGTGGGCCCCCCTTTGTTTGCATGGTAAAATAATGCAATAGGCACTGAGTGAGCCATAATAAGAGCATGGTTTAATTTCATTGAATAGAGATTCAAGACGCCTGTTTATCTCCAATTTAAAAGGGAGGCAATTTGTGTAAACATCATAAGCGACAGAGAAAATATAAAGCAAAGTAAGGTGCTAGACGACGCCAGCATTCACTTGTTGTGATTATAGGATTGTATTCCTTGTGGATGGTAGATACTTCAGTTTGCTGCAGATGCTAGTTTAGTCTATTATGATGGGCATCTGGCCTTTGTACTCCCTGGAGGCCCTGAGGCCATATGCGCTCCTCGCTCCAGACAGTTTTGTATTGGCTATATAAAACACATGAAGCGCCTCAATGAATAAAAAAACAGTAAAGAAGTGCTACTTGGGTGTTTGGCATTACTTCTACCTATTCTCTTTAGGGAATAATCAAGGTACTTCATACATTTGTTTTTCCAAAGAACAGTTGAAAGCCTTGTAAATCACTCCAAAGGGGGAATAAAAAGGAGAGTATTTTAGGGTACAAATATCATAAGGTGGCCGGGTTAGCTCAGTTGGTAGAGCAGACACACATATACAGAGGTTTACACCTCGATGCAGCAGCCGCGGGTTTGACTCCGACCTGCAGCCCTTTGCTGCATGTCATTCCCCCTCTCTCTCCCCTTTCATGTCTTCAGCTGTCCTATGGAAATAAGGCCTAGAAATGCCCAAAAAATAATCTTTAAAAAAAGAAATGTCATATAAGAAGAAGCATCCTGGGAGCAAGATTCAGTATGTGCAAACACTCCTTCCTTTTTTCAGTATTGGCCTATGTCTTTCTGCATGACCTCTGTAATCCTAAAGCTGTTGACCAATCCCCAGTGTGGCTCAAAGCCCGCTCCTTCGCCCCTGTTGACAAGTCATTTAACAACGCTGACTCTGACTACGGCCCCCTTGTTTGCCTAGCAGCCGTCAACGTGGCCGGTCTGGAAATATCGAGGTCAGGCTTAGCCACTCTGCAGCGGTTTCTAGGACACGACACACATCATCAGAAATGCGGTAGAGTTGAAATCTAGTTCAAACAACAGCTGTGGGAGGTAGGGGAGATGTGTGACGTCAGCTAAGCCCCCCAAATGCAAACGCTACCACCTCCCTACATCCCGCCCACTTCAGAACCGGCATGTAGGCAGAAACGGCTCACGCTGGTGGGGTCATCATCTGTAACATGCCTATCATTTGGGCCTGCAGGAGGCAGCGCGCTGTTAATGTGGATAAGTGGTTAAGCTGCACTGTGGGATTGAACCCTTCACAATGCTGTGTGACAGCACCTACAAGTGCAGGGAAGCAAAAGCGAGCAGCCAGGCTGAACCCTCTTTAGATATGGACAAGTTGTGCCGGGCCTCTGTGCATTAGCCACTCTGATTGTTCGCCGATTAAAGCTCCTTATGGCCCTGCCCACATTTTAATCCTACACTAAGACTGCAGTTTTTAAATAACACATAATCTGCATATTTTTTCATGAACAGGAGTTGTTTTGGCGTCAGCTTATTTTTTGTTATGGGAACAAAAAGTGTTCTTTAAGGAAGTAAAAATGATCCTCTCCCTTACTGCTATTGCCATTTTTATGAGAAAAAGAAAATGCCTAAATGTCCCTCCCAGCCAAAGGTAAAAAAATGAATAACACACTGTGGCATCCTCTGTCTTTTGTTTCCTTCAGTCCTTAAGGGACAGCAACTCATAGGTTCACCCTGTGAAAGGTTACAAATCAATACTTGTCATGACAGCAAATCCTCTTTTTTTTTCTTCTTTTTTTTCTTTTTTCTTCTTTACATCTCAGCTATAAAATGAGAATCTTTAATATCCTAATCTCCTGATTTAACTATGAGGTGTAGTGATTATCTGACTTGGGAGAGTCAGATGTATTGACATACAGGACTGGATACACTTTAGTAAGTGATAAATTACAAAACATATTGGATTGTTTTTAATCGGGGAGGACAGTCATAATCATGAATATGGATTTTTCATACGTTTTCTATTGAGTGTTTTTTTCCCCCCTTTGCATCTTTCTTTCACACTCCATATCATTCTCTGCTTTGTCGAGGCCCACTCCCTTCAGGTTGGATAAGTGCTGTGTGACAATGATTCTAATTATTATCTATTATAATGTCTTTTATTTATTAACTCATCACCTGATCTATAAAATGTCAGATGACAATTTCACAATTTCCTCATTTTCCTGTATGACACTTTTTATATTTCCATTGTGTGTCATGTTGTACTAGCTTACTCCATTGTTGCTCCATTGTGCTAATAGTTTCACCCTCCACCCTGCCTTTTTATGTCTTTCTTTGTCCGTGCCTGTCATCTCTCCTTCACTTCCCCTCTCTTTCTCTCCATCTCGATTGTTGCCATAGCCACACTATCAGCTGTGAAGGAGCCTCCTGCATTTTCTTCTTAACCCAGTGCAAGGATTTGCTTGCCTGTACAGTAGAAACTGTTTTGCATTTCCTATTCCATACAATCACTCTTACTGCAGATTCTCTTTGATTCTTTTATCGCGCTCTCATTTTCCAGCGTTGGAAAGCACTTTTCCATTTTCTGGAAGGTGTTACTTTGTAAAAGCTTAGCTTCCTCATTGAGGTTAGATATGTTTTGATGTACGGATTTAAGGTCAGTTTACTGTAGCTGGCTGCAAAAACAGGATTATATTATGTCCAATGCAAGGACGAGATATGTTTAAAGTTTTAAAATGTGCTCTGGATATTTTGGACACCATTTGTTTTGGGCGATATTTTCCAGTTTCTTTTAATAATCCTTAACACTTCTCTTAGTAATTTCCTCTCCGGTGGAGGTCTGATGATTGTAGCAATGGTGCTCGGCTGAGAGCCCAGGCCAGAGTTACAGGTGTAGGAGTGTTAGGAGAGGCTTTGGCGGAGTTAATTTGGATTAACCGCCTTGGTGCCAAATGGGAGGCATTTTCACAGTAGGCTTTATCTTCAACATAGTTCTTCACGCAGGGTTCAGCCTTCACTTGTGTATCTGGGCAAACGCCAGACCTGACGGGGTCCGACGGGTGCCTCCTGCTTTTGCTGCTTATAGACCTTTTTCACGGCAGACATGTTGACATGTCATAGTAGGAAAAGCACAGGTGTATTCAAAACCATTACTGATGGCTGCATTCCACTTAGGAGAGGCCCTGGTATTGTGCATGCTGACTCACTGAAATAGCTCACTGGGACACTTGATGGAACTGAGCCATCGTTAAGGTTATCAATTTCAGCTGTGCTTTTCCTACTATGACAAGTCAAAATGTCTGCTGTGAAAAAGGTCCATTGCACTTCTGCCCCAGACTGACACAAGTTGAGGCTTGATGTTGTACAGCTGTGACAGTAGGTCATAGCCGTGCGCTCTGTGACTGACAGGCAATCCTGGCCGGACTGACACCCCCTGAATTAATCTTTCTGGTGTACTTGGTGCGTACTTGGTACACTATCTTTTTGTTGTTGTTGCATGCTCTCATATATCTCATATATTTAAATATATAGAGTTGTAGACGTGCTTACAAAATCGACAACTCCCTACTCTCAGATGTATCAGGACATAATTGAAGGTTTTTAATTTGCTTGCATGGGGACCAGGTAAAGCCTCAACAGGTCCTTGGCTCTGAATGTCCATTCATCCATAGCTAATGAGGCAGACTGAGTGAGGCCTGCAGCAGCCACCGACTCACCTCGCCTGTATGCTCTCCTATGCAATGCACACAGTTAGTTACATCTGCATTCCTGTTGGCTGTGTGCCTGTTTGAATTTGGTGATGCATGGTACTGTTTATTGGCTGCTATTTTAGGAGGTGTCCTCCTGAATTTATCATTACTTGGATCAGTGCGGTACTTCAAATACTAGACTGGTTGCTGGTACCTGCGAAGACAGTAGCCTGCATCCAAAATGACACCTAACAATCAGTTAATCCTGGATTAATTAATGTTTTTGGACAAGCTGCAAATGCAATATTGGTGTATTATCACCTCTATAAAGTTGGCATGGTGGATGTGTTAGAAAACAGCAACAGACGCTGAACAACATTTGGGCATGTGTGACCGTGCCCTAAAGGTTAGGGGCTTTCTATTGACAAGTGTGACAATGATCATTTACATTTTGCAGTCAGAGTATTGTATAAGAGGTGTGCCACTCTGACTGAAAAAACCCCCATTGTGGCCAGGAAAGCTCAGTGGGTAGAGCGGGCGCACATATACAGAGGTTCATGCCTCGACGCAGAAGGTCCAGGGTTCGAGTCCGACCTGGGACGATTTCCTGCATGTCTTCCCCCTCTCTCTCCCCCTTTCATTGCTTTCCTCTCATTAAAGGCAGAAAAATACCCCAAAAATTATCTTTTAAAGAAAAAAAAAAAAGAAAAAAACATTATGAAACCTGCCCGTCCCATTAACTACTTAATTCAAATCTCAATGTCAATTTTAGTTGTATACACTGACTGTTAATATTAATGGATAAAGCATCCGGTTCGGCGAAGTGCTGCAAATCCGGAAGTGCCTTAAACCTGCATTCTATCTGAATTGCAGCAGGGGGCAACACATGCGGTTGCAAAAGGAGGTCGGTTTCTGTAGAAGTCTACTTGATTTATTACCTCAGTAAACATTTTCTTAATGAGTTTATGGTCTCAATCGCTAGTTTTAAGTCTCCTGCAACACAGAATTACGTTCATTTTTTAAATTATGATCTTGTTGATTTTAAACTTGGTGATAAAGCAGGGGGTGTTTTATCGCTATGATGTGATTGCCAATTAAAGTGTGTAACGTAACGTAGAGCGTATGGGCTCCTCCCTCACTTCTCCCTCTCGTCTAAAATGGTCACATCCGCAACCAGGATGGCTGCGCCCGTAACGGCAAACTCGACGACTCATAGCAGATCTCCACAAACCAATGGGTGACGTCACACATGCGCTGTCCACTAATTTACAGTCAATGGTGGTATAGCACCTTTCATTACATGAAAACCAAAGTGCTGGTCACATGGATTACCAGCAATTACACGAGAAACCCAAAATGAGTGATTCATATGGCTCATTGAATCTGAATGAGTTTTGCTGGATAAAGGTATTAGAGAAGGTAGATAAGAAGACATAGGGCTAGAAAGAGGAACATGTGTGTAATGTTATCCATACAGTATTAACCCTGACAGATGTGTCCTTCTTTTAGAATCTGTGAGAGTAATTATAGCATGGTAAATAGAAAGACAATTGTTGACTTAAAATGGTTCTTGATGATGATGATAAGTTTAGAAATGGTCATTTTCCATAGTCTTTATGTAAAATGATGAATGATGCAGGCATCTGTGATGAATCAAGTTAACCTCTCTGGGTAATAGTTGTAATATATTTGATTTTAAAACATAATTTTTGTTGCAGAGATTTGGGTTCATTAAATGTTGGAAATGGGATGAAACTTCTGTGCAAATGGATGGTTTTAATATTGATGATGAAGCCTTGGTGCCTTCACTTAGAGATTTGAGGGTTGATTAAATGTTATGAAATATGAAAAACTGAGGTTGTAGAAGTGGTGGAATTTGCAGGATGACTGTTTCGACCCCTTCAAAACAGATATTTTAACTGTTGTTTTAGCCATCGGTTTCCTCGGAGGACAAACTTTCCCTGCTGAACTTGGAACAGGCCTCTGCATATTTCTGGAAGAAAAATAAATTAGATATATGCTTTTTTTCCCCCTAGAAGTAATGTAGTGTAGGTCATTATACTCTCTCATAAAATGCGGGGTTATGTGGTTTTTGCATTTAAGATACTGGCTGTAACATTAGGCATGTTTACATTTAGATGATATCTCAGTGATTTTAAAAAGCAAAGTTGATTCGGTTTGTGGTTCCAGTCTTTCTACATATGGAAGAAAAGGGCTCTTTTTCACTCTATTTCATTCTACATGATGGCAATGAAGACAAAGCAGCAGTAAACATGTCATTTACCATCAGTGATGCGTTTCCCCCTGGGCTGTGTAGGGTAAACGTTTTTTTTTTTCTTCCAAGGAACTCATAATTGTGGAAATCATGCAGCGTACAGTTATAGTCCTGCATATGTTTTACAATTGTAATACCACTAAGTATCTCTCTGTGGGGTATATTTGACCTTTTAACCCTTCGGTTGTCTTAGGGTCAAATTTGACCCTCTTTCAAAATTTCTATATCAGAAATATGGTTTTCTTTTTAACTACCCAATTTTAATTACCTAAAAACAACATGGATGGTTCCATACAACGCGCTTCGCAAGTACAATAAGTGATTGGATCTCTACTTTCATTGAATTTTGGGTGTTTCATTCAATTTTATGGCATTTGAAAAGAAAATTGAAATGGTTTCGAAACAGTATCTTGACTGAATGTTGACATATACCAGTCTGTGATCACCCATCCTTTAATATTAGTCCAAAATTTAACTCAAGAATTAGGCATAATTTCCTATAATTAGGTTTATTGACCATGAGTTTAAAAAAATGGTGTAAAACTAGTAATAAGTTGATGTTAGTGCTGTTAATACATGGTATTAACCGCTTGGTCCGAGGTGTCCGAGCCTGAGTGACGTATGGATGAACGCACAAACGAGGCATGAATGGACACCTACCCATCCTCCCTGTCTGGATATTAAAATTATGTCAACACATGTCAGGAAAGTGGTTGCCGCTGCATTCTCACAGCTCTCTCCCTGGATGCCTGCATTTAGAGACAATAAAGTAATTGAAAAAAAATTGGATGGCCTGATAATAAATCATGAAACTTAAATGATCCTATCCTGGAAAATTTAATTCCATTGGCAGTAATAACATGATGCAGCAGAAAAAAGAGCATAAATGTTATATGATTTAAACATTATGCTGCAGATATTTCTTGTGTAGTTTTTCCTCACAGTTGGCCTACTTAAAGTGAAAGGTACTGGTAGTCCTCCCTCTGCCTTAGTGGGTCACGTTCCCATCCAAGTACTTGTCACTCATCTTGATAAGTTGTGTATTGAAACAGTGTGTAGCCAAGGGCTGAGGTAACCGTCTAAATAACAGCCAGCACCGAAAAAAATAAATAAGTCAATGCTCATGTTATTTTTCAAATGGGTTTGTTTTCTTCTTTCTTTACTTTCACCATTATTGTTGCCATGGCTCCCCTGTGGCCTTTACACTTTACACCTTAAAGTGGCCATATTATGCTCATTTGCAGGTTCATAATTGTAATTTGAGATTGTATCAGAACAGGTTTACATGGTTTAATTTTCAAAAAACACCATATTTTTGTTGTACTACCCATTGCTGCAGCTCCTCTTTTCACCCTGTGTTCAGGTCTCTGTTTTAGCTACAGAGTGAGACCTCTCAACTTCTGTACCATCTTTGTTGGCAGTCGCACATGCTCAGTAGCTAGGTAAGCTCACCTAACCCTAACCCATTGCTAGCTAGCTCTTTCTCCAACTTTGGCCTGTATAAGGCAGGATTAGCCAGGAGACTTCTTCTAAACGAGGGCGTACTTCCAACTTTGCGTGGAATACCTGCAGAACAGGGACATGGAAGTAGTTCTATACGATTTTGTTTTGTAGATTAGGGTGAATTTGTGTGTTGTAGCAGTGTTTTGCCATTGAGAACGAGCTAGCATACTAGGGCTAGCATGCTAACGGTTAGCCCCCTAAGCCCCTCGTTTCGGCTAGTGACGTGCAGATTTTGAGCAGCTCACCCAGAGACTGAAGGCAGGACACATTCATAAACCGTATCTCACTCAAAACAGCATGGATGTTTTTTTTTCCAAGTTTATATGCGTGTGGAAGCACCAGAGACACAAAATAACACCCCAAATCCCAGAGAAAGTGTGTTTTTTTTTTTTCATAATATGGGCACTTTAAAGCAGAAATCTTCAACAAGGTTGCTCACATCACATTTACGTCTTCAAGCTCAGTTGGAGGCTGCTCAGTAACGCTCAGCCATCACCGGAAAAGTACTTCTAATATCCTTCACTGATCTCCATGGAAGTCTACGGCGTCGCTTTGTCCACAAATTTTACGGTCTATGACTTCTATGCAGGTTCTTAGAGTTGTCAAATGTGTGTTTCTAGCGCACATCCAATCACACATGCTGTGATGCATTGGTGGAACCTAAGTAAGTTCATTTACTCAAGTACTGTACTTAAGTACAAATTTGAGGAACTTGTACTTTTTATGCCACCTTCTACTTCTACTCCGCTACATTTCAGAGAGAAATATTGTACATTTTACTCCACTACATTCATATGACAGCTTTAGTTACTAGTTACTTTACACATTAAGAGTTTTGCACACAAAACACATGCAGTTTGTTTATTATAAATTAAATGACCCAACAATATATAAAGTAGGCCCACAGGTCCAGCTGAAATGATTAGCTGATGAAACACTTAGTTGATTGCCAGAACTGTTTGGATCGTTTCCAGTTTCTAGAATGTGAGGATTGGTCTGCATTGAGTACTTTAACTTTTAGATTAGATTAGATTAGATTCATCTTTATTGTCATTGCACAAGTAAGGACAACCAGTACAACGAAATGCAGTTTAACATCTAACCAGTAGTGCAATCATTAAAAGTGCTCTTTTCTTTATAGCAGTGCTTAAAAAAAGACATAAAACACAGAATACAGTATGATCATGTTTAGTCCATTATTAAAGTCCATTAGCAAATAAAGTGCATAGAGTTCTGAGAAATCAGACAGTCCGTAGTCCATATAATAGTAGAGACAGAATGCAGTATGATCATACAGTGAGGAAAATAAGTATTTGACCACCCTGCTATTTTGCAGGTTCTCCCACTTGGAAATCATGGAGGGGTCTGAAATTGTCATCGTAGGTGCATGTCCACTGTGAGAGACATAATCTAAAAAAAATAATCCAGAAATCACAATGTATGATTTTTTAACTATTTATTTGTATGATACAGCTGCAAATAAGTATTTGAACACCTGAGAAAATCAATGTTAATATTTGGTACAGTAGCCTTTGTTTGCAATTACAGAGGTCAAACGTTTCCTGTAGTTTTTCACCAGGTTTGCACACACTGCAGGAGGGAGTTTGGCCCACTCCTCCACACAGATCTTCTCTAGATCAGTCAGGTTTCTGGGCTGTCGCTGAGAAACACGGAGTTTGAGCTCCCTCCAAAGATTCTCTATTGGGTTTAGGTCTGGAGACTGGCTAGGCCACGCCAGAACCTTGATATGCTTCTTACAGAGCCACTCCTTGGTTATCCTGGCTGTGTGCTTCGGGTCATTGTCATGTTGGAAGACCCAGCCTCGACCCATCTTCAATGCTCTAACTGAGGGAAGGAGGTTGTTCCCCAAAATCTCGCAATACATGGCCCCGGTCATCCTCTCCTTAATACAGTGCAGTCGCCCTGTCCCATGTGCAGAAAAACACCCCCAAAGCATGATGCTACCACCCCCATGCTTCACAGTAGGGATGGTGTTCTTGGGATGGTACTCATCATTCTTCTTCCTCCAAACACGGTTAGTGGAATTATGACCAAAAAGTTCTATTTTGGTCTCATCTGACCACATGACTTTCTCCCATGACTCCTCTGGATCATCCAAATGGTCATTGGCAAACTTAGACGGGCCTTGACATGTGCTGGTTTAAGCAGGGGAACCTTCCGTGCCATGCATGATTTCAAACCGTGACGTCTTAGTGTATTACCAACAGTAACCTTGGAAACGGTGGTCCCAGCTCTTTTCAGGTCATTGACCAGCTCCTCCAGTGTAGTCCTGGGCTGATTTCTCACCTTTCTTAGGATCATTGAGACCCCACGAGGTGAGATCTTGCATGGAGCCCCAGTCCGAGGGAGATTGACAGTCATGTTTAGCTTCTTTCATTTTCTAATGATTGCTCCAACAGTGGACCTTTTTTCACCAAGCTGCTTGGCAATTTCCCCGTAGCCCTTTCCAGCCTTGTGGAGGTGTACAATTTTGTCTCTAGTGTCTTTGGACAGCTCTTTGGTCTTGGCCATGTTAGTAGTTGGATTCTTACTGATTGTATGGGGTGGACAGGTGTCTTCATGCAGCTAACGACCTCAACCAGGGGCATCTAATTTAGGATAATAAATGGAGTGGAGGTGGACATTTTAAAGGCAGACTAACAGGTCTTTGAGGGTCAGAATTCTAGCTGATAGACAGGTGTTCAAATACTTATTTGCAGCTGTGTCATACAAATAAATAGTTAAAAAATCTTACATTGTGATTTCTGGATTTTTGTTTTTAGATTATGTCTCTCACAGTGGACATGCACCTACGATGACAATTTCAGACCCCTCCATGATTTCCAAGTGGGAGAACTTGCAAAATAGCAGGGTGTTCAAATACTTATTTTCCTCACTGTATATAGTGCATTGTTGAGGTGCATTAATAAAGTGCATAGTGATCAGAAGTAGTCAGACAGTCCATAGTCCATGTGCAAAAGGAGAGGGGGTGGAGTGGGGCGGCGCAGGGGCTAGTGTTGGGTCTTGGTGTTGAGCAGCGTTATGCTGTTGTGACAAAAGCTGTTTCTGAGCCTGCTGGTGCGACTCCTAAGGCTCCTGTAACGTCTCCCAGAAGGGAGGATGGAGAACAGTTCATGACTGGGGTGTGTGTGTGGTCCTCGATATTTTGTGCACGTCGCAGACACTGTGAGTGATGAAGGTCAGTGATGACTGGGAGTGATGTGCCAATGGTTTTTTGAGCAGTTTTCTAAGTAAGAACCCCAAGTACATTTTCCTGATGATACTAAATACTTTTACTTAAGTAACATTTGCAATGCAGGACTTTTACTTGTAACAGAATATTTTTACAATGTGGTATTAGTACTTACTTTACTTAGTAAAGGATCTGAATACTTCTTCCACCACTGCTGTAATACTTTCTCTGTGTGTGTGTGTGTGTGTGTGTGTGTGTGTTTTTGTATCTGTACTCCAGATATTGTGGACACAGAGTGTGTATTTGTGTGTTTGCGGATGAGTGAATGGGAGAATTGCTGAGTGAGCTAGTGAATGAGCAAATGAGCGAGCGAGCAAGTGCCTGAGCAAGTGACTTAGTTGAGTGTGTGTGTGTGTGTGTGGGTGAGTGACTGAGCAAACGAGACAGTGTTTGAATGAGCGAGTGAGTCATTATTATTGACAGTGTGTTTTCCTCTCAGCGTTACTGGAAGTGTCGCTAAAAATGTGTTTCATGTTGTCTGGCAGCCAAAGGTCTGCAATCCAGTATAATGGAGCATGTTGTTGCAGTAACTGGTGTTACAGTCTGAGTAGCTGCTCTTCCCCTCAGCTCTCAGCCTCACTACACGCTGCACTGATCTCTGTTGACACTCCCCCCCCCCCCCCCACCCGTGAGAGATGCTCGGCGTTTCTCCGGCCTCTGCAACATCTTTGCCATGGATGGCGTGGCAGCAGGAGCAGCAGCCAGGGCAGACCCTCTTTCCATTACCTGACTCCTGCAACTCTAACGGGGGAGTTTATGCAGCCTTCCTGACACAGAGTGAAATTTGCTTCATTTCTGCTCTGTTCGTTATGCAAAGTGGACTGATTTGTTGGGTGAACACAGCAGTATTTCAGTCTTGGGTGTTTCTTATTTTTCGTACTTTGTAATCACTCACTCTACTACTGTTATTATTCATGCATCATATTAAAGCTGTGATTTACTTTCTCATATAATTTATTCAGAACAAGTAAGAGTTTACTTGCACAACGTACGTAATGTGAAAAATAATCATTTTTCTCGATTACAGGGTTTTTGTGATCATTAGGAGCCGAAATTGAAATTGCGATCAAAATTCTATTAGTTTTACAGCCCTACCTATTCTAATCCTTGATCTGATTTCCAAGCAATATATTTCTGCTAAATCAAAGTGTTGTGTCATGAGTTTTTGTGTTTGCGTTACAGCTGAATCATGCTCACAGATTACTGCAGTCATTTAATATCTTTATCATGTCTTTCTTATGTCAAGGTATGGCAGATAATTATTCCATTATTTGCTGTGTGTTGACCTTTGTTTCAAAACACAGCATAGGATGGAAAGTGTCATGATGAAATATTAGTATTAGTTGAGCCATGGTGAATTTGTGCACCGGATAGTAAAATCAACATTAGCTTCATCTGAACTTTGGAAAACCTTTTGACAGAATGAGGGCATTCCATTACATGAATGAGGGCTGTGGATTTAGTCCTCCATCATTTATAATGGAAGCACGTTAACAAGGGATCTCTTAATGGTCAATGTGAACCGGAGGAACGATCACAGCATGCAATGTATATATTGGCACCTGACTATTGTTTTAAAACAGACTTGAAACATGATTAACCTATCCTGTAAGTGTCCCATTATTTCAAATGTCTGCTTGCCACTTAGCATTATACTGTTCAATGGTTTGTTGCCCATACAGTCTGGTGATTTAGCCACCCATGCATTGTTCCCAAATTGAGAAATTGATTCGGACAGCTGATAAATCAGCTGATTACTTTCTAGCCTGCCTACCCTTGCTGCTTCCTCTGCAAGCTTACTTACAACACGCCTCCACCCCAGCTCCTCCTTTCCATGTTCCGTCAGACTAATCAGTGTCATCTCTGTTGTCAATGATGCCTGCTCCGTTATGTACCCTATACAGGGTCTTTGCTGCTGCTGTCCCAGACAGAGCCATAGCGCCAAATGTCTTAATGCAAATGGAAATGAAAAGTTTTCTTGACTAAAGTGGTTCTCACTGAAACTGAAATATTGATGGGCTGCCATGTTGCATAGCTTTAGCTCTCAGTTTTCAAGTAAGGATTTTAGGTAGTTATCTAATAGTAATATGTACACTGCATTATACTCAATTGTGTTGCCTTATGTCTGAAGTTGACATGTTAGATGTAACCGTTGAGATGTGAGATTTCCCATATAAGAGGGTTACTTGGACACCTTAAAAACATCTCACTTCACTAAAAGAATGGCACTCTTAATGTACATGATCAGTTTCCTTAAAAACAATAAGGCCGTGCACCAATGGACTGTTTCAGAATTGAATCTTAACATTTAAAATAACATGGCCTCATTTACCAACCACCAATTTAAGTTTTTTCTTAAATTTGTTCTTAAGAAAGTTCCTAAGAAAAGTCTACGTCTGATTCATGAACGGACGAAAACGGTGTAAGAGTGCTCTTGAGTGTGCGTCGATTCAAATCCCAAATAAGAAAACATTGGTGAATGCCAGAATCTTAATGAAAACTGCATAAGTGGGATTTAAGAACACATTCGTTCTTAAGAACATTTGGTGAATGAGGCCCATTGATGTCGTAGCTATATTCAAATTCTAACTTATTTGGTCTTCACTAAGACCTCTAAAATCCACTGACATTTTCCAGTGTTAAGTGTTTTTTTCCATGAAAAAAAATAAAAGCATCACAGTTTCCCTGAAAACCACATCTTGACCAGCTTTGACATGGTAATGAATGTTTTCAGAGATGGAGATCTTATATATTTCTTTCATCCTCTCGGGTCTTTGCTGGATCACACATCCCAGCGTGTTGGGTATGATCAGGGGGAAGACCTCTGAGTGGCTGGGAGGATTCGTACCCAGTCCCTCTCCAGAGCTACACGCTCCCTAGAACTCTGAGAGTCCCTGTGGTGCAGCGGAGAAGCCAACCGACTTAGAAATATGAACTGCGTCCTCCTCTGGCTCTTTAAAGCTCATTCAGTGTACACACGGATTTGTTTGGGCCCGCTCTATAAAATCTATTACCAGTCCAGCGCTGTGTGTTTTCACCTTGTTTTTTAGTGGTTTGTGTCCTCAGCATGGGGGCAGCGAGGACAAAGATAAGACCAACACTGCCTTTCCTTGTGCTGTATTGAACTTGGCATGCAGAAGTACAGAATTTAAGGCTGGAGATACTAGAGCTGTGGTATGGTGGGGGGTTGAGAGTATATTCCACAAGCATAAAAAAAGTATGTGAACACATGCCTCACATTCCAAGAGAGCAAAATATGTTGTACTACACTGAGAAATCCTCCTTATTTTGTCATGCAGAAGGAGCTACGTTTGATGACTATGCGACATTAGCAAGATAAGCTGGCTAATTAGTGTTAAACACCTAAGCTCCAACAATTAGCACCTCTCGATTTCTTCTAGCTATAATGCAGCAGAAATCAGCTGTCTCTCTGCCAGTGTGTTGGAATGTTTTCACACCCATAGAGGGCAGCTGTGCTCTCCACAATCTCTACTCTCTGACTATTGGAGTAACAGACACATACCACACACAGACATACACACAGATATAACAAGTTATAGAGGTGGTGTGTTTTCCTGTGTGACTGGCCTGGCATGCTCATAGTGCTCAGAAAAAGTCAATATGTTCCGTGTTGTTTAGTGTGTGTGTGTGTGTGTGTGTGTGTGTGTGTGTGTGTGTGTGTGTGTGTGTGTGTGTGTGTGTGTGTGTGTGTGTGTGTGTGTGTGTGTGTGTGTGTGTGTGTGTGTGTGTGTGTGTGTGTGTGTCCCTAATGAAGTCAGGCATCTGCCAGAGACAATACACACGCTTGTTTTGATGCTCAGCTCTCTTAAACTTACTTTCTGTCTCCCATCTCTTTCACTTAAAAGCTTTTTCAAAGCCATCAACATAGCTAGGCTCGCAATGCAGAAGAGCAACCATTGATTACCACTGCCTTAAATGACTTGGGGTAATGAATCATAACAACAGTGAATGGTCCGCCCCTGACACTGAGGCATTCTGTGCAGGCTGAAAAAAGATATAGTAGCTTGTTGCAGAGCGTGGCTACAGCTGAGATGTTGTTTTCTGGCAATACAGTCAGTATAGGGAAAAGACTCTAGATGTAATATGTTTTTGTCAAGGAGCCGAGGCGGACAAAGAGAGAGACAGAGCGAGAGCTGGCATGAAATCAGCTCTCTGTAGCTGTAGTCTGGGTCCTTGCACACACTGAACTGTAATAAACCAAACAGTATCACATTAACACTCAAGGTCTTCCATTAATGAGCCCAGCGCTGGCCAGCAGACAAACACACACACACATACACATACACACATACACATACTGTAAGTGCCCACTGTCTCTCCACTGACTGTTTAATTCTGCGGATGATAATTATAACTGTTATCTGTTGCCTCTGAAAAATGATTGAGCTTGTCAGCACCCATTAATTTACTCTGTATGATACATTAAGTGCATTTTATACCCCTCTTGTTGGAGTAAATGGGAGGCAGTTTTTCCAGAGGTTAAGTCTGCTTTACTGTACTGTACGTCACACATGACAGACTTTTGTTCTGCTTCCCCGTTGTTTAAAAGCCTGGAGAAAATGAGTCGGAGATAAATTAGCTACAGTAGAATGTGTGTGCAGCTCCAAACTGGAATGAGGATGTGTCATTTAACCTGAGCGTCGGAGCTGTGGGTTAACATGCAAATACAGAAACTATTCACCTCCTATAATTAACCATACACACATAGCACAATAAACTTCACATACCTACAGTATAACCGTCTGTTTTATGATTTATGTCCTGGGAATTGTTAAACTATGGTAGCCTCATTTTGCCATTTGTTGTTGTCCAAAACCTCAGCTGCAGGAAGCATTTATCAGCAACCAATCTCATACTGCCACCACTATATGTCCCACCTGTTGCTGCAACATGATTTGTACAGGAGCTAAAGGAATCATGTACCTCAAATAAGCCAGTGAACAGCAGCAGAACTATGTGGCAACCAGCAGGGTAGAAAGAAACATGATTTATAGGCTCCTATTGTGTATTGTACTCGGGCACCACATTGTGCATCCACATCCGTCTGTGAGAATAGCTGTCAATCAAAAGGCTAATGCTCACTTCCTGTAAATGCTGAGTGTCTTGGGTGACGAAGGGACGACAATAGTGTCCTTTTTGAACCTTAAAAGTGCGCATATTGTTTCACAACTCAACATTTATGTCTGTTTACTTGCTGTGACACCTGCTTCAGGGAGGTCAGACGTCCACGGGAGGCAAGGCAGCCACTGAGCTTATAGGAATCCAGAGACTTGCGCAATGACATTTTAGCAGGATAAAGACTGTGTAAGTGTAAGACGTCGAGTGAGATCGCTTTAATAACTTGTCATTCTCCCAACTGTGTGGGTTTAATCTCATTGTAGAAAATAGACTGGTGTATAGAGCTCAACAGTGACCACCCTCTTTTTGAACTGCTCTGTTGCCGGAAGTGATTTTCCCCATTCAGTTGCTCCATTGACCTTTCAGAAAATGCTTATATTAAAAGTTTTAAGACTGGAACCAAGCCAACCAGCTACGCGATGAACCATGACCATAAAACCTCGGCGCAAAAAACATTTTGAAAACATAAGAAAAGGCAAAGGACCAATACGGTGTACCTCGCCATGGTAGAGTTCAGTGGTAGCAGCTCACGTTTCTATGGCGGGCTCCACCAATCAGAGATGTCTCATTTATGCGTAGGATTGGGTAGTGTACTTCTTCATGACATTGAGATTAAAATCTGGTTTTCTTTAAACAATGTTGATTTCATACACACTTGGCTTCTAAAGGGGCGTAAACAATCGTTTCACAATCTCGTGGTCTACCTTGCTTATGGCTAAACATCTAAGTCCTTTAACAGAATATGAATGGGATTTTCACTTCTGGAACCACACTGTTGAGCTCCATTTGCTTATTGCAGATATGTCCGTCTATAAGTAACAAGAAACCACCGTACAGAAATGT
Organism: Zingel zingel; assembly: GCA_023566125.1. Taxonomy (NCBI): domain Eukaryota; kingdom Metazoa; phylum Chordata; class Actinopteri; order Perciformes; family Percidae; genus Zingel; species Zingel zingel. The sequence goes on from CM042314.1 coordinate 31,109,729, forward strand.
CAAAGATATATTCCACCTGTGTGTTTAATGCATGCCTGCAAACCAAATTTCTTTTGGGATAATAATACAGTTGAAACTGAGATACAATAATCTAGAAACACTTTGTCCACCAGTGAGCATTGCCAAGTATGTTTTTTCAACTGGATAACATCCTGCCAAGTATTCTTACTAATTAAAAAAAAAACACTCATCTTATATTACACCAAGAAGTTTGCTCATTAATGTGAGCATCCAAGTGGATGATGCAACATATCTGCTCCAATTTTGGGTCAAAGGTCACCAAAGTTTTACTAGAGGTTGAAAAATGTGTGTGGTGTACTATGCCCTTGCGAGCAAAGTCAGTAACCATGGAGACTATGTTGGAATTAATGGATTTCCCCATAAACGGTTACCATTTTAAATGCTGGTGTGGCCTGAACTTAACTATAATTTGTGTAATCAGCTTCTAGCACCATAGCTGCTGAATATTTATAGTGGATTTGTTTTGTTTTTTTAAATATGTGCTTTGTTTGGGTTGACAGTGAGCGAACAGTCCTGCAGGATTTGGATGAACCACAACCCTTGTTTCCAGAGAAAAGGAGAGTATTGCTGCTGTTTGACAGCAGAGCAGACAGCCTGCCACAAAACTCCCTCATGAGCACAAGATGTGGAAGTCCACTACTGCTCCCCAAATCCCTGTCAACACTTCCTTTATCCCCCTCTACACACATCTCCTTCTTGTCATTCTCTCCTTTTCCTGCACAATTGGTTCCTTTCTATCATTCTCTTCTACTATTCCTGTCTCTGCTCCCTTCCCACCTTCTCTCATTTTGGATCTCCTCTTCTGGCAGCCTGCAGAAACCATTTAAATGGGATGTAGCTTGTGTGGCTGGCAACACCAATAAAAAGTGAAAGACGTTATGTAAGCCATAGAGAACGGAATAAACGTGTGTGTGTGTGTGTGTGTGTGTGTGTGTGTGTGTGTGTGTGTGTGTGTGTGTGTGTGTGTGTGTGTGTGTGTGTGTGTGTGTGTGTGTGTGTGTGTGTGTGTGACATCTACCATACGTAACTCTACAGTTTGGTCTGCTTTGCTATCTGGCAAAGGAAGGCCTTGTTGAAAGACTAAGACTTCACAGCTCACTTTGAGCCATTCGGCCCATTTTCTGTCTACCTCTGCCATCTTTCTGTTCCTGCTCTCTTAATGTCTTCTCTTTGTGCTTCCATCTCGACAGCGTTCGGCCCGTGCTCTGCCATGAAGACTAATAAAACCAAAAAACCCATTAGTATACCATTTGAAGAGCAGAGCAGTCTTTGTAAGTTTATCCACCGCTGCAGCGCAGAGCTGATATGATTCGGCACAATGTGGTGTGTTTACATTTTATGTAATAGTTTGGGCTATTTATGCAGCTTCAACTTTGGAAACTGCCACTCTGAATACCAATCTTCTCTGTAGCTTTGCAGCGCCACTGCCTCTGCACGGGTATTTACCGCTCCTGGATGGCTCCCCGACTCAGATATATGGCTGAAGGCTTAAATAGATGTCAGAAAGGTCTGCACTTGCACTTTCTATTGGGAGAATTCAATACGCTGTAACTTTGTTGGGTGTGAAATGAGAGGTGAGGTGAAGTGGGCCGAGGATTTAAATTGACCGAAATGCACTGAATGTGCAAAATATTTGGGACATGATATTGAGTTGCAGCCTCTTTTGTGCAATTTAAAAATCTAACTCGTCTGCTTCTCTTTTGTGACAAGTATAGATTTTGCAAGGGAAGTCAATAGGTAATAATGGCTCTTACCTGAATTTACCTTTTGTACTATTATTTTGTCCATTTCTATGTTTGACTCTGGACACCTGAATGACTGCTGGGTCCGGGTGTTGAAATTCCAATCAGCAGGGGTGACATAGTAATTAAATATTGAATCTTAAACGTAGGAAGCCAGACAGACTGGGATCAAAGGGGTGTGTGTGTGTGTGTGTGTGGGGGGGGGCCCTTTACTCTGTCATAGCACACTGAGCTCCAGTTTTCATAACAGCGTTGAATCACCATTTCCATTTCTCTAATTCTTTCCATCTTTTGTTGCAGGCAGCAGACTTGGCAACTATTGTTTGACACGTTGCATGTGGCAGAGAAGGGGTGTGTATGTGTGTGTGTTAAATGGAAACCCTTACTGGAAGTTTCATTTAGCTGGTGTTGGATTGATTAGTAAAAGCATTATTTTTCAGATTGCCAACGATGCATTTTGTGTTTGTATCATGTGTTGGGATTTGTGTGAGGCCCCAGAGTCAAGAAATTATGCATAAGGAACTATGTTCATTTAAGAACAGTAAAATGAAATGTGTGTTTTGAGGATTTTCTGCAACAGCAGCAATAAGCTTCTTATTAATCTTTGCGCCCAAGATGAATGAATATTTTATGTCTGAGGATAGAGCAGGAGACAATAGGTCATAAAGTCAATTGTAGACCAACCTGTATTAAATCTGCTCTATAGTTTGAAAATTTAATCCGCAGTCATTTTTTACACCAGAGAGAATCTCAGCAGAAACTTTTTCACTTCAAAATCATTGAATCCAGCCTTTGAGGCACTTTTACTAGTTTCTATTATGCCTCGGCTGAATTATTTTTGTGAGGAAAATCAATTCTATCAAGGTGAGCTTTGAAAGACGTGCTTTAGTATTAACACTCATAAGAATATCAATCAGCCAGCCACTGTGAATGGGTGAAAAGACGAGGGAACAAAAGTTCAGATGGTTTTTCTGTCTCCCCTGATGGCCTTTAATTCTGGTTGTTTCTCCTCACGGAAATCCTGTAAGACCCCCTCCACCCCGACTCCCCCACCCTCACTATCCCTTGATCCCATTAGCAGTGAACCCATGGGACCTCTGATCAACCATGCAAGGGCGTTGAGTCATTGACAAAAGACACTGGCTAAAGTGTTTATTTCTTGGCAGCCAAGGCCCAGTAGCCTTTAGATAACTTATGGAATGATGTTCTGGCAAACAATGCAAACTTAATTAATAGTTCAACATTTTTGGAAATACGATTATTGCCTAGAGTTATCACTCTCTTGTCTGTGAGCTAAATATTACCTAAGCTAGACCCAGGAGAGAGTTCGCTTAGCTTAGCTAAAAGACTAGAAAAAGGTGAAAACAGCTAGCAGCCTGTACAATTTGACACTTCAGTTTTTTTACGAATATAACAAACAAGATATAATGTGTTATATAATAGTGAGCAGAGTTTGTTACTGTTAACAAAGCCCAGCTTACTGTTTCCCACCTGTTTGCAATCTTAATGTCTAGCTAAGCTAACCGTCTTCTGGCTCTAGCTTCATATTTAGCGTACAGCCATGAGAGTAGCAACAATCTTCTCCTTTAATTCTTGGCAAGAAAGCAAATACGCACATTTTTCCAAAATGTGGAATCATTTTATTCTGACATATCATCATTCAAATGGTAAAAGCAGAATTTAAGTTACCTAGCTAAGTTTGGTTTGAGCTAAAAAAAAAATGAAAGGTGATAAGTATCAATTCTGTATCACAGAAAATTAACAAGGTTCTTTCACATAATTCACAAATTGTAGCATGGATAGTCATTAGCCCTCTAACACTGTGCATGAGGCAACATGAGCCTTCTGGACAGAATCACATCTGTTAACTCTCTCCCTCCTGTCTGTGTGTGTGAGGAGTACCGCCATTGATAAAGAAGCCAGATCTCCCTGCAAATGACTTCCATGTTACGTCATCTGTCAGTATCAATTAACCTCCAGCTGCTAAGTCTGAAGGAGTCTGAGGCCGAGCTCTGCTGAAGCCAAGAGCTGCAGACAGTGAGGACAATCAGGGGAAGAGTTGCTGAAAGGCCAGAAAAGTAGACACACTGCAGGTTTGAATCTTGTGTCATATGGGAAAATCAATGCAGTGAAGGTGGAAGATAAAATGTGCGACCACTTCTGTCCAGTGATTGGTTTAAGTAATTTGTGTCTTTTATTTGGCCTGTAAGTTCACACAGTTTAAAAATGGCCACTGACTGTGTTTTTAGCTGTACAGGGTCTCCACTACCACCACCACCACCACCACCACTTAGTACATGTGTTCCTATGGTAACAGAGAGCATACTCCCTGGCAGTTCAAAATAGCATTGATCTTTTAGCTCTGTCACTCATGTGCTTTTGCAGTGGAACCACTGCCGATGGATCTCGGAAATTTCTAAAGAATAAGTGTTTCTCAGCCACAGCTATGAAACTAACAAAAACAGCTTCTTCCACCGGATGTGCAGCGGGAAGAAATTAAGTCAATTGATAGGAATGTAGTTGTTGGGTTAATAATTACAATACATCTTTATCAATCTTGGAATTTTTTAAGGCTAAAACACACAGATCATTTTGTACTTTTTGTAAAAATGTGCCCCCATGTAGCCAGCCAAATTGCACAGCCAGGGCCCATATGATCCTGCCTGCCCTCCATCTTCCCCTCCTGCGGCATGCAGCATGTTCGCAGCCAGGGCTTGCACTGTGCCATTGTACTTAACTCACTGTCAGTACAGGAGGAATTTGTAAAACGGCTGCAACTAATGATTATTTTCATTTTCTGCTGATTATTTTCTCGATCGGTTGATGGACTTCTTCTAGAAATTGTAAACGGGAATCCAATACACCACTAATTCCTGGGGAAAAGTTGTAGAATCTTTTTTATTATCCTCTAACATCACATGCCACACCGCTCCACAGCACCACAAATTAGAGCTGAAAGAACAATTACATTATTCGATCTTCAGAAATGAATCACCATTATATTGATGATATATAGATATACTACCTCATAGTAGTTAGGGGTTCCTTTGCCTCGCTCCAGGGGAGGTGAACTTGCACCTTTCCAGTTACCAGTCCACACTCTGTAGCGACTGGTCTAAGTCCCTACAGACTAAGCTACTGCCGCCCCCAGTACAATCTTAACAAATATTAGCTGGTGCTGTATTATCAAATAAATATCTGAAAATCTGGGTGATGACGAATTCCCTGATTGAGTTTCCTCTTATCAATTGTGTGAACCAGTAACAGATTATATTTTTTCCAGAACAGACATACAGTGAGGAAAACAAGTATTTGACCACCCTGCTATTTTGCAAGTTCTCCCACTTGGAAATCATGGAGGGGTCTGAAATTGTCATCGTAGGTGCATGTCCACTGTGAGAGACATAATCTAAAACAAAAAAAATCCAGAAATCACAATGTATGATTTTTTAACTATTTATTTGTATGATACAGCTGCAAATAAGTATTTGAACACCTGAGAAAATCAATGTTAATATTTGGTACAGTAGCCTTTGTTTGCAGTTACAGAGGTCAAACGTTTCCTGTAGTTTTTCACCAGGTTTGCACACACTGCAGGAGGGAGTTTGGCCCACTCCTCCACACAGATCTTCTCTAGATCAGTCAGGTTTCTGGGCTGTCGCTGAGAAACACGGAGTTTGAGCTCCCTTCAAAGATTCTCTATTGGGTTTAGGTCTGGAGACTGGCTAGGCCACGCCAGAACCTTGATATGCTTCTTACAGAGCCACTCCTTGGTTATCCTGGCTGTGTGCTTCGGGTCATTGTCATGTTGGAAGACCCAGCCTCGACCCATCTTCAATGCTCTAACTGAGGGAAAGAGGTTGTTCCCCAAAATCTCGCAATACATGGCCCCGGTCATCCTCTCCTTAATACAGTGCAGTCGCCCTGTCCCATGTGCAGAAAAACACCCCCAAAGCATGATGCTACCACCCCCATGCTTCACAGTAGGGATGGTGTTCTTGGGATGGTACTCATCATTCTTCTTCCTCCAAACACGGTTAGTGGAATTATGACCAAAAAATTCTATTTTGGTCTCATCTGACCACATGACTTTCTCCCATGACTCCTCTGGATCATCCAAATGGTCATTGGCAAACTTAAGACGGGCCTTGACATGTGCTGGTTTAAGCAGGGGAACCTTCCGTGCCATGCATGATTTCAAACCATGACGTCTTAGTGTATTACCAACAGTAACCTTGGAAACGGTGGTCCCAGCTCTTTTCAGGTCATTGACCAGCTCCTCCCGTGTAGTCCTGGGCTGATTTCTCACCTTTCTTAGGATCATTGAGACCCCACGAGGTGAGATCTTGCATGGAGCCCCAGTCCGAGGGAGATTGGCAGTCATGTTTAGCTTCTTCCATTTTCTAATGATTGCTCCAACAGTGGACCTTTTTTCACCAAGCTGCTTGGCAATTTCCCCGTAGCCCTTTACAGCCTTGTGGAGGTGTACAATTTTGTCTCTAGTGTCTTTGGATAGCTCTTTGGTCTTGGCCATGTTAGTAGTTGGATTCTTACTGATTGTATGGGGTGGACAGGTGTCTTCATGCAGCTAACGACCTCAAACAGGTGCATCTAATTTAGGATAATAAATGGAGTGGAGGTGGACATTTTAAAGGCAGACTAACAGGTCTTTGAGGGTCAGAATTCTAGCTGATAGACAGGTGTTGAAATACTTATTTGCAGCTGTATCATACAAATAAATAGTTAAAAAATACATTGTGATTTCTGGATTTTTGCTTTTAGATTATGTCTCTCACAGTGGACATGCACCTACGATGACAATTTCAGACCCCTCCATGATTTCCAAGTGGGAGAACTTGCAAAATAGCAGGGTGTTCAAATACTTATTTTCCTCACTGTATATGACCAGCACCTGAGATATCAATGCACTCACATAGGGTCGCATATGGTTTTTTAGCGATAAGAGAGGATCGGCAGTCGTAAATACTGCCTGCAGGAATAGTAAGTAAAAAAGTTATAGTTGTGTCTACACTGTGTTGTATAGGCAGGTGTTGGTCCGGTGCACACTTGTCTTAACCTGCCCTCTCGTCGTTGGAAAGACAAATATATCTTTATCTTTTTATGTAGTAGAAATGTGATTTATTTATTTATTTTTTATTTATTTATTTTTTTTTTAAATTGGTGCCTTCTAGGCTGAGATAAGCCAAAAAAAATGTGTTTTTGGCTCATATGGATGAAAGACACCAAATCCCAGAATGCACTTGCTTCGCTGCTTTAGAGTCCACTCCCAAGCCACGCCTACCATTTACAGACAGACAGACAGTGAAGCAGCATTCAACTCAAATGTGTTTTATTGTCATTTCAATACACAAAACTACACCGTGGCTCAAGTGGTGTTACACATTTAAAATATATAAAAACGACATTATATAAAAACGACATACGAAACAGACTACATTTAGTGCACACATATTATAGGCTCCATAAAGTTCAGCTAACGCATACTAGCATTAGCGCTTGGTGGGCTGTAAACACAGAGTAGAAACACTACTTTTTTTTTTTTTTTTACGTGTATTTGTCTACTACTATGCACCATGCACTCTTGAGTCCATGACAAATTTCCCCTAGGGGACAATAAAGTGAATTTGCGTGGAATGTAGAATGGTCTGCATTTAACAGTCACAAACTCCACCAGCAGTTAGCATTTAATTGGATACAAATCACCCCATTTCTGCACCAGTCCGTGTTAACACAGCCCACCTCCACTAGTCTTACCCGGCTACAGAGCAGCAGGCCTGGTAGCTGGATAGTCCGGTACACTGTTGTTCAGCCATCTTTTCACAACAACAAAAACACAGCAGTCTCTGAACTCGCGTTGGGAGTTTTGTTGAAGTTGGATGTAGTCCAGTTTGTTGTCTAATGAGTAGACACTTGCAAGAAGGATTGATGGGACAGGTGGCCGGCTAGCGTTAGCTTTCCACCTAGGTAGGTTATTCGTTTGCATTTCACCGCTGAGGATGTCCCCTTACTGGCTACCGGCATCGAGCAAAACCGCAGGCTGAGGTGCTGGTCTCCGTAGCAGGTGAAGCTTGCGTAGTTTGTCGAGTGTTCCGTCTGTAATAAAGTGTCCTGCATATTCTCCGATCTGTACCAATGTGTCCCAGTGGTACACATGTGCAGTAGTTTGAATGCACATAATTGTTGTAAAAGTTTTCAGCTGAAAAGACAGACCCTGTTTAGCGAAGACAGTAAAAAGACAGTGAAAGACAGTATGGGCGGGTTGGAAACGTGGAACTAGCTGGCTGTAGTCCACAGACTCTGGGCAAAAATGCCTCAGATGATGCTAAATGACGATTTTTGCGCCATCTGAGGCATTTTTCCAGGCACACAATACAGAGATCTCTCGTCTCAGGGGGACATGAGGTAGGGAAGCATGGTCATTCAAAAATACTACCGGGTTTCTACTGATATAAAGCTTAATGCTAAATTGGTGAGGTATCCCTTTAAGCTTTCTCAAATACACTCTACGTTAGAACAAAGTCTAGGGGCTGCCTGGATGTTTCTGCCTGGTCGCTTTCCAGGTGCCCCCCAGACTGTAACCGAGGTTCAGGCTTGGGAGTGGAGGCTGTATGTGTGTGTGTGTGTGGGGGGGGGGGGTTGGCTGCTGAAGATGGAGGAGTAGGCCGGCCGGCTCCTACGACCCCTCAGAGCTCCATCTGGACTGTGGGGGGCCTGTCATTTAGGAGTGCAGGGCCTGAGCGGAGGAGCAAATTGCTTTTTAATTGGTCATATTCCCAGTAATGGCCACTCCCAGCAGCCACTTGCCTACTTTCCATTCTATTTATGGAAGCTGCCTCTGATTTCTGTATGTGTGCTCTGTGAGGGAGGGAGGGACAGAAGAAAAAAAAACAGTAGGGGTTAGTTTTGTTGACCACCTCGAGTCAGTAAAATCCAGAATCATGTTTTCCACTCTTCTCTTCAAGTCTAGCCTTGTGCGGGGATGTACTTTTGCTCATTAAAATTAGAGTACTACAAGGACCCTGCAAAACCCATGTGGTTATGGATGATATGAAGGCTGATAGCATGCTGTTCCTTTGTATCTGCACAAGGCAGTGATTTCAGGGCAATGAGACATGAGCATCAGACACTGCTCTATTTTAACAACAAAAATAAAACCCTCCCCACCATTAAAAATCACAGAGCTGCAGTCAAACATGTCATGTGCTTTTATAGAAGCCCAACAATGCTGTAATGTGATCGTTTTCCCAGCTCCAGTTTCTTGCATCTATTTTCAGTCTGATACCCAGTGTTGAGTCTCCCACTAACAGGCGCTACTGTGAAGCGTGTATGGGTAATAAATTATGACTCAGCCCAATGCTACCACTGATTGTTGGATCCATTTTCTAAGATGCTGTTGTTTCTAACTAATCTGCCCCTCAGGGCTCTTGAGAAGGAAGTTTAAGTCTGTATTTGCTTGCTCTGTAGTACAATTTTTTTTGTTCTTTTCATAAAGCATTGAATCGCCCCTTTGTAAAAAAAAAAAAAAAGTTCCAGCTGTAATGGTGTCACATAAAGGATCCTGCAGAATGAGCAATGCCATTGAATGAGGCCGTCACTTGCAAGCACTCCTGTCAGTTTTCATTGCAGGCCTCACAGGAATTGTAAATGTCGTAACATTTTCAACTAGACAGGTTTTTACTTTGCGCTGAAAACCCCTATATTTTGGTGTGCTTTTCTTTCTCTGCAGTGCACCAGAAAATGTATGACTATTTAATAGAAGGTATAAGGATAGGCTTAAATTAAAGGATAGCACAGTTATGAAATCTTTTTATTTGGAACCTTATCGGTTTGTTTTTTCCAGATAAAAATGCACTGCAACTAAGGAAAAAATAGTCAAAATGAAAGCAAATGAAAAACAACCATTGCACACTAGAGAAAAGACTAGAGAAGATTAAAAAAAAGAGATTAGAAATGTTTTGCTGCAAATAAAAAAATTATTATTGTGTATCACCATTGCTTTATATGTCTCGTCAAATTGTTAAAGATTTGTGAGGATTTGTATTTGGTAAAGTTCCAGAATGTCTGCAACATCTGGCATCCCTGGATTCTCTGATATGAGAGAGAGAGAGAGAGATCCTCTGTTCAAAGGAAAAGTTTGACATTTGGAAAATATGCTAATTTGCTTTCTTGTCAAGAGTTGGATGAGAAGATTACCGTAGTTTAGCACAAATACTGGAAAGGGCAAAATACCTTGCCTTGCTCGGTCCAAAGGTAATCCATTCAAAAACTAAAGTGTAAAAATGAAAATTTTCCGTTTTAAGGGGGTTATATACTGGACTCTTGAGAGTCTCCAGGAAGTTACTGCCCCCCCCTGTTTCCAGTCTTTGTGCTAAGCTAAGTTAGTTGGCTTCTGATGGGAGATTCATACAGGTGCCAATCACCAAAATCACATTTCCCAAAATGTCAAACTTTTCTTTTTAAAACTTATTTGCTGGAGTTACACAGTTAACTAAATGTCTTTCTCTGTGTGTTTTAGGTTTAGCATCTCAAGTGTTGTGGCTCTGCTGTGATAAATGTCAGCCTGTCCTGATATTTGTATGGGTCTTTCTTCTCAACCAAAGGTGAGTTTATCCTCTTCTTAAGCAGGTGTGTTGTGGTAGGACCTCATTCTCAAATACTCTTTTTCATCTGTAAATATGCTTAAAGTTGCCACAAAGCTGTAAAAGACATCAAGTAAAAGTCAAAATTATGGATTATGGGCACGGCATGTGGTTTAACGACGGGATCATAAGCCTTTAGATTGAGGAATAGATGACTGGTGTCATGTTTTATTACAATATGTCCAACAGTGTGGTACATTCATCAGGTGAATTTCAAAACACTTGAGATGTAGTTGATTTCTAGCCTGGATTATCTGAGTAGCTAATACCTTCTTTGGCACGATGGATCCCAGTTTGCCATTGACAATAAAGTGAATAGGTTAGTTCTTTGTGCTGCCCCACTTAATATTCAGCAATAGATCCCCACCCAATCTCCACTATTATATCGTATTTGGGGATTTCTTACACAGATCCTTAGTAACCCCTGTTTGTGCCTAAGAACTTCCTTGGGTTGCCCTTGCTTTCACTGTCTTCCAAACTACTGATGTCCATCTTTCAAAGTTGGCCTAAATAATTAAGTTTTGTTGCCACCTGACAAACCATTCAGGCCTCGATGTTGGTTGCCCGGGAGCTGTAAACCGAAGTGGAACCTATCTGTGGAAGCCCTGTTTCCAAAAAAAGAGTTCAGCAAAAAAGTCAGCTTTTTCTTTGGTCACTTTGACAAGAGGACTCTCTTTAGCTGTTGATTTACAAGAACACTGAGTCACTACATTGTGTTGTTCCTTTTTGCTACTGAGGTTAGTCTTGTGTCTGGCAGCTGAAGCCGGTCATGTGCGTAGTTTGGCTGACGAAGAAGTGGATCCCGACTCCAGGTCATGTTTTGTTTTTGTCTCGGTCGTGTAGTTTATGTTTTTGTTTCTTTCTCTAATGGGACTAGGCTACTGCGCTGGCTGTTCTTCAGGGAGCAGCACATCACCAGAGCTGCATCTGCGCACCTCAGCCAGGAGTTACGGCCTGGCCACGGATGAGATATCGGCTTTAAAACTTGGCATGAGGGGAAGATTTAAAGAGGTGCAAAACAATTCACACAAAAATGGTGAAGACAGCCAGGCTCTGACATGCAGTTATTGAAAGCACTGGTACGGGAGATTAACCTGACACCACCAGCCCCCTCGGGCTATGATTCTCTCTCTGGTTGGTGCCTTTTCTACTCTTCCCCAGAGCCAGAGCTGCTGGGACAGAAACATGGGTAATGCTTCGCTTCCTGTTAACATTACTTTTTCAAGTGTACAGCTAAAAATGCAAATGTTGTTAGTTTGTTGATGATTTCATATCTGACTTTCTACCTCTCGTAAGCCCTAAAAAACCTTTATGATTCATCAAGGTGGGGATAAGGGGCCACCTGTGGACACAGGGACAAACACACTCACCGCAAGCAACCTACAGTTCAACCAGAAGTCCTTCTGTGGATGATGTTTGAGAACCTTTTGAATTAGATCCTTTGTAAATTATTGATCAAAGCAATTTTGTATTCCTTTATTTAGACCTGCTGAGAGTTGTCCTTTGCACAAGTAAGGTTGAGATTGAAAAATATAATTATTTGAATCTTATACGGTTTTCTGATGAGTAATGTTAACTTTAGCAATATCTTCTGAAAGAAGGCATCGCCTTCTTGTGTCCATATTATATGGATAATATCAAAATAATAATGTTGTGAACTTTAACCTCTTGTTACCAGCAGCCAACACACTCATTCGATTGTTGTGTGTGTGTGTGTTTGTGTGTGAGTGTGTGAGTGTGTGAGTGAGTGAGTGAGTGAGTGTGTGTGTGTGTGTGTGTGTGTGTGTGTGTGTGTGTGATTACAGCTGAATGGCATGTTCTTACCAGGGAGATTTTTGTGCAGTGTGCCCTCTCTCAGAAAAACTTCAGCGGCACCCCTTCAGTTACATATCATGTTCCCATCAGCCTTCCCAACACCTGCAGCACATTTCAGGGAACAACAGGTTCAGCCTGTAACCCTTACCAAGTAAATGCTAGTCAGAGAAGGTTAAATGCACCGACATCAGGACAGGGCAGTTATTCATCCACGTGCCCCGCCTCTCAAACCCATGCCATTTTGTCCCTGAATCCTTGGCCTTCCAAAATGGCTTTGGTTTAATGAACTCTCTGGAGCCTCAATGACAAAGGCCATTTTAATAGAGTGGGAATGGATATTAATCCACCGGCAAGGGGCCAATTATGGTTGACTGTCACTGTGCATGCATACGTTGTGTGGACTAATATGACCTCTCCAAACCTAAACTCAGTGATTAAACTCATGTTCTCAGGTTTTATGCAGTCAAACTTCAATAGGCAAGCAACTTGTTGGGTATCATGGATGGAGATATTTTAGACTTTTATGTTGTCAATTCAATGTGGATTTAATATACAGTACCAGTCAAAGGTTTGGACACACTTTCCCATGAATGACAAAGTGTATCCAAACTTGTGGTTGGTACATGTAACATGGCAGCACAGATTACAGGGACAGTTCACCCCAAAATCAAAAATATATATTTTTCCTCTTACCTTTTAGTGCTATTTATCAATCTAGATTTGTTTTGGTGTGAGTTGCCCAGTGTTGGAGATATCAGCCATAAAGATGTCTGCCTTCTCTCCGATATAATGAAACTAGATGGTACTCGGCTTTAAAATACATTTAAAAAATTTGACAGCAATGTCTTTTTTTTTTCCAGGAATCATGACCCTGTTACTTAAGATAATCCACAGATCTGGTTGTGAGCAGTTTCATGTAAGAACTATTTTCTTTTTACCGAACAACAACCACCAACCGCATCACCTCGCAGAAGGAAGCATACTCATGGACAAGAGCCTCATGCTCGAGACAGGGTGAGATGTAAACATTAATGGCATCCTCATCTGCAGAGCTGTAGCGTTTGCCAGCTCAGTTGAGTATTGGTTAGCTATAAACTGATCTCTCTAAGCTAGCAATGTCAGCCCAAACAGGGCTTTTGCGCAGTGAAACGGTTGGCGGATATATATATATATATATATATATATATATATATATATATATATATATATATATATATATATATATATATATATATATATATATATATATTATAACTGCTCCCAACCAGTTCTGTGGATTATCTTGAGTAACCCGGGGCATGATTCTTGGAAAGAGACATTGCTGTTGACTATTTCAAATGTTTTTTTGTTTTTTTTGGCATTTCATTTTTTGGGCCTTTTTATTATACATCTCAAACACTGGGAAACACACACCAAAACAACTAGATCTGTATCTAGACCGATACAGGTGAGAGAAACAATATATTTTTTGATTTTGGGGTGAACTGTCCTTTTTTAAAAATAGCTTATTGCACTATTATTATTCAGAATTCATTCTTCTAACATATGCCAACTAATCAGTTGCAGTGGTGTCTGAGCTCAGTTAGATCCAGTTATACCTGCAGACATGTTGAGCAGAGCAATGTGATGCTAGCCTTTAACTATGTTATTTGGAGACTTTAAGTTCCCACTGGGGAAGCTCTTGCTTGTGCTATTTTGGATAAAAGTGTTCACCAAATGGCAAACATTATAAGTTTGTTTGTTTGCATCTGTTTCGCTCTTCAGCTTAATGGAAATGAAAATTGTTCCAAAAAGTTTTTGGAGTTACTTTTCCTGACAGTGGTGTTGACTGTGCATAAGAGTTTTAATAAGGCAGCCTCAGCCGGGAGTCACACAGACTGTCTCTTAAGGGCCACCAGGCCCACCCAGAGCCATGGACCCCCAGCTTTCTCACTAATACTTTATTCCCTCTCTCGTTTTCTCTTTCTCTCACTTGAACCTTTGAGAAGCCGGTGTTTTCATTTGAAGGTGATCCGCAATGGCCTGATTTCCAAATAATTAAGATGGAAGAGAATGTATTAAAGTTCATCATACTCATTTTTTTTTTTTTTTTTTTTTTTTAATAGTGCAGATACACACTCATTGAATTTATCTTGGTCCCCTTCCTGCCTTTTTCACATAACATTTTTTACATGATTAATAACTTAGAGAAGAGTCCCACACACTGACCATTATGCAAGCAATAATTTAAAGAAAAATAAAATACCTTCATCAGGTAAATTCCTGATGAAGGTCTGGGACCGAAACATCGTAGTTTTTCTAAATAAATTATTGCTTGTGTAATGGTCAGTGTGCGGGACTTTTCTCTAAGCTTTTGATCTGCTACTTTTGATCATATCCTACGCACCTGCCCGACAAAAGAGGTGTGCAAAAACGCTTTCTTACGTTGCGCATAATAACAACAATTCCACAAAAGAATTGCTACCAAGTGACATTTAGGCCATGTCGCCTTTGAAATCATTTCTTGTCATCCAGTCTCTGAGCTTGAGGAAGTGTTTTAATAGTTTTAATAGTTTATCACTCATTTTGATTCATTTATTGTCAGAATGAGGACTGTGGCCACCGTTTATCATTTTATTCGCTGAGGGCATATTAATGGGCCACGGAAAACGACTTTAATAAGTTAATGTACACCAAGTGAGAAGAGCTTTTTTTATGACTGGATCTGGAACTGTAAATTGGTGCAGACAGAGGGTGAAATGGGTTTGCAGCCATGCAGTCAACTCCAGTCCACAGTCACACTTGCAGTCTTTTTAGGAAATTACAGGCTGTAATGATAAAACCTTCAAGTTCTTTCTGGCTGCATTTACTACAGTAATGAGTCTCACCCTAGTCGTAACATGCCATGGGGGGCCCGAACATTACATCTGCAGCAAAGCACGTACAGTGCAAAAGAGGTTGTAAGCCTCTTTAGAAGATTGCATGTTTGATGTCCATAAACAAAAAAGGAGAGTGGAGCTGTACTGTAGGCGTGGCTGTCATAAAGATGATATTTGCGGAGGCTCCAGACATGGATGTGGTCGGGTTCCTGTGTATTTGCTGCACAGTCAAACTACCACAGACGACTATAGAAATGCTTTGGGACCAACTGCCCCTTTCAGTGGAATTATATTGTGTAGTATTGAGGCGTATGTTTACAGCTGCTCTCAGTAATAATGATATCCTCCAGAGTCGTGGGGAGAGAATGTGCACTTATCTCCAGCAGTGCTTCGTGGGGGACAATGCTGGCTGTTTTATTAAATGGTCACAAATGATGGTGCCGCACCAGTAGGACTGCTGTCTCTGGTTTAAGACATTGCCACACTTTCTTTTACTGTGTTGCAGTGTCAGTGATTCCCCTGAGCTTTCCTTCTGTAGCATTGGTATGGAGAGTTTGGATTCTTGGTCCGCCGGCTAAAAAAGGTCATCGCCCACCCTGACTGAGTTTCTAATTTCTTCTTTCTTTAGGGGTTTTTGCGTTTCCACAGTCACTCCCGCCCATAGTAACCACAATAATAATAAAGCAGGACAAATCATTTACACAGATATAGAAAATGGGTCGCAGTAAACACAATACAGCTGGAATTTTCCAGCAGATCGAGAGCGTATTAAAAGTCTGAGCAACACTACTGTGAGATGTGCGCACAACACCCAGAATGAGAATGTAACAATTTACAGGGAGAGCAACATGACAAGTTGCTTTTGTGCCTTAAACTGCAGCTATAGATAGAAAATATTGACTATCCCCCCCCCCCCCCCCTCCACAATAATAAATAAACTAATAGCTATGTCAATAAGACAATGGATAGAAAGTGGTCAGAAAGAAGCACCTGTTTTAAGGTAAGACAGTTCATACTGTTAATGCATGCCTATGGCTTTTGTCAGACTCTGATCAATGTTTTGGTGATTTAATGTGATGTGTGTGGGACTTGGTGTCAGCAGATAGAGGTGGCAGACGGATGGCTTTGGATGAAAAATGCATCACGCTGTGCCCGTTTATATTTTGGAGACAGAAAAGTCACAAGCAGGTGTGCAGAGCCTCTTTAATGATCTGGTGTGGCTGATAATTAATACTTATTAAATCATGTCCTGGCAGCGCAACAAACCAGAATGACTTAGAACTTACAGGGTGATCAACAAGACGAGTTTATGCATTAAACTACACCTAGAGCTAAATTACTTTGTGGAAAATGTTCACTATCTCAAGTAGGAAACCTCCCTGTTAGCTCAGAGTGCATAATTAGCTATTAGCATTATGCACTCTGGTCAGAGTCCTGGATAGCTTCGCACAGAAACTGGCCAGAAAGAACATTTTATGGTAAGACAGTTCATACTTATAAGAATATTGCAAACTTTTGTCAGACTCTGTGATCAATGTTTTGGTGCTAAATATGATGTATGTGGGACTTGGTGTCAGCTGATAGAGGTGGCAGACTGATGGCTTTGGATGGAAAATGCATTACATTGTGCTAGTAATGTTTTGGAGACAGAAACAGGTGTGCAGAGTCTCTTTAATGATCTAGTGGCTGATGAATAATCCTGCTGACACAGCTATTACTAAAGTTGTAAAGCTGTATACACATGTTTACAGTTTTTGCGTTAATATACTTTATATCTGGCACATGTCTTAGTGTCTGAATGGCATCACACCAGTAGAATATATGCAGAATGAAATATATGAGTTCTACAATGACTAATTCTAAACTCATTTGACACTTCCCAAATGTTGCTGTGCAGCTCAACACACAGCTGTTGGTCAAGAAAACATTTAGGATATGGACTCGTATAAAAAAAAAACACAAATTATATTTTCCATTGCTGAGTACTTCTTATATGCTTCATACACATTGGTTGCTATGTTATTTTAGCAATTTAAATGTAATACATTGTCATAATTGGCTACTGCCCCACGCTGTGGCAAAGCTTGCTGTTTATGATGGCAGATTGAGCAGCATTGCCCTTGCTGTGGTGTTTTGAGACTGTATTTGGATGCGTGGCGGTGATGCGGCAGAGGGAGGCAGCGGCACAGAACCGGCGAGCGTGACTAATCTGGGGATCTCCTGTGTGGTGTGTATGGCTGGCCGTCCTTCATGCCTCACGCCTCCCTGATAGGGACCACACACCCACTGCATCACACACACACCGATAGAGGGAGGGGGGGCTGTGGTACAATTTTGGGGTAGCGTTATAGTTCTCAGTGCATCATTAACACATATAGTGTAGTTTAGACTTTAATTAACGGTCACAGCAGGTAGTCTGCAAAGTTAACGGTTGTTTTGGTGACACTCCACTTTGTATTTTTTATTTCTTCTTATAGTCAGACTTCAAACATACACTAATGAGCTTCACATGTATTACTGAGCAGCTGTAGATCAGTGAAAGGCTCTCTGAATGGTAGTCATGAAGCTTGTATCTTGAAAGCTTGCAGATTACTCTGAACCCGTGTGTTCTGCCTTCCGAAAGAACATGTGAGACGATCCCAAATTCCAATTTCATCCTTAAAATTCATTATACAAAGTCTGTAACCTCTTTTGACAGCACAGCCTTCCCTTTATATGGATTCACTGTTGTAGCTACAGCCCTTCAGAGACCTGCTAATAATTTTTTTAACGCTGTATTTTTCATTTAGCCTGTCATTACAAAAATGACAAACATGATATGAGAACACAAGAGAGAGACACTGGGAATTGAGAGTGCCTCTGGAGGGGGGGGGGGGGGGGGGGCAAGGGTGGCCAGTGCCCCTGTGATATATTAAGCCTCGACCCCCCCCCCCACGGACCACCTAACTGGCAAATATTTTTGCCACAGTTGTAGATTAACACTGAATGAGTATTCATGTGTTTATTATCATATGTGTATTGTTAGTCTTTTGTAGAACCAAATCTGTGGAGGGTTGGTGGTGAGTAACACTTGTGCAAAGGGAACACGGGGGTTAAATACATGGGGTAATGAGCAAACGAGGGACAGGTGATACAACAAGTGAAACACATTAGGGCGGGGCAGGACGATCAACCAAGGCGGGAAACAAAGTAAAACTAGACATGACAAGACAGAAAACAGACTATCAAAATAAAACAGAAAACATGAAATCAACTAAACACAGAAACTTGACACAACACAACAGAGAACACAGGAATTAACCAAAAATACACAATACACAGAACACAGTCCAGACAGGGTAAACACAATAGACAAGGAGATAACTAAGCAGAAATATACAGAATAAATATACAAACAAAGGGAACATACAGAAATAATAATACAGGCAACCGAAATATACAAAACCAGGCAACAGAAATGTCCAAACCATAACATTTCCTTCTTTTAATGGCTCCCAACCTTAGCTCCTCCATGTTATACACCACTACTAATGTACTCATTAGTTGTATGTGTAAAGGGAAATAAACTCCCAATTAGGGCTGTGACGATATGGATTTTTTTGTTACTGCGGTGAAGAAGCAACGTATTTGTCGGATTAAACTATGAGCACACCAAAACTCTACAGCTGTTCATCTCAGCTGAGAACGGAAAAATATCTAAGTCCTTCCCTTCCCTACTGTTTATTATATATTCAATTGAACGTTATCTGTAGAAATCACGAGTACTCAAGCCTAGAAATTATTAGTAATGTTTGGACACACACAAAAGAAATCCCCTTTATGCAAAACTGAAGTGCAAAGCAACCTAAGTTTGTCTTTCTTCTCCAGAATCCCTTGAACATAGGATAGAAGATCATGATTACTAAACAATGATAATGGTTTTTATTATATTTAATGCCGCGCAACACACTCCGTTAACTTTCCCCAGCAACAAACCCCCCCCCCCCCCAAAAAAAAACTATTCTCTGTGGCTTTATCTTACAAGTAACACCCTTGACATACACTTAGTCATTTAATCTGTTATTAATATACAAAATATAAAAATATTTAACGGTGTAAGAATACAAACGTATTGATCATATTAGAGGTGGATCAAACTGACTGACTGAATTACTTTATGAATTATTTGATGAAATGACATATCATATCAGTCAGTCACCCACTTCATTTAGCATATGAGGCATGCTGTGTAAAAGTAAACACACAGATGTCTGTAGAAACAAACGTGTGAATGAGTTTGTTGCTTTTTCTTGGTCTCTTTTCAAACTTGTACCAGTAGGTCTAGCTCCATCTGTTTCTCTTTTTGACTGTTTCTTTGTAGACGGAACGAGCCAGTGAAGCCGGGCCAGAATAAATCTCTGTGTGCTGACTCTGCCCATGTCGGCTCCAGATACAGCCTGCTACCTTCATGCTTCTTATTATTGTATATTTGAAACCCAAGTATCATTTCTTTCGTCCGCCAGCTGAACGCCGTGTGCTTCCATCTCTCCTGACAGCCCTGTTTTTTTTAATGGATGCTTGTGTTATAAATGTACTTTTATAGTGGTATTTTGGTATAATTAGCAAGTACTGTGTGTGTGTGTGTGTGTGTGTGTGTGTGTGTGTGTGTGTGTGTGTGTGTGTGTGTGTGTGTGTGTGTGTGTGTGTGTGTGTGTGTGTGTGTGTGTGTGTGTGTGTGTGTGTGTGTGTGTGTGTGTGTGTGCTCTGTGCTCTGTACACTGTATGTAATTGTGTGGATGTGCAGCGTTAGTTGGATATCACTTACTCTTAATACTCTGTCCTGTGTGTGTGTGTGTGTGTGTGTGTGTGTGTGTGTGAAGGACAGAGAGAGAGGAAGGAAGGGAGTTCAGCCTCCTGTTCTCAGGCTGCAGAAACACTATACTGGAATGTTAATTGATATGACTGGTCTGCCTCACAGATAGCACACAAGGCGGCTTTTAATAAACCAAAGGATGTCCCACAGTTTGGCCCCACTGAGATAAGGAAGGTGTGTGTGTGTGTGTGTGTGTGTGTGTGTGTGTGTGTGTGTGTGTGTGTGTGTGTGTGTGTGTGTGTGTGTGTGTGTGTGTGTGTGTGTGTGTGTGTGTGTGTGTGTGTGTGTGTGTGTGGAGGCATAGGGAGGGGTGTTTGCTGGAATCCTTCCTTGTTCCTTTCCTGCCTCTCACCCACACATCTCGTCGCCTCATAACAAATAGAAAAACAGAACTATTGCAGAGCGTGAGGTGATTCACAGGGAGACTCAAAGCACGTTTGTATTATTAAGACTGGAGCGGCGAGGTTTTGAAGTTATGCTAATGAGGAGCATTTTGGTGTTACAAATCTAATCGTCATTTAAATCATTTCTTTGCCCGTCTCCTCCTCTTCTCCCCGCTTCTCATCCGTTCTATTTCTTTTCCGTCTTCTATCCATTCTACAAGAGTCACACATTCAAGGATGCAGTGTTGGCATTGAGCCGTGCACATGCTGTTTGAGGGAGGTGATGGTAGATTAGACAGCCGCTACAGAAAGCTCAACACAGACCTCTGACCGCAGGCTTCTCCTCCCACATGCAACCTATAATAAAGAGCTCAATTTATGTTCACCTCCTCCTCTCTGACATATATACATTTCTCTAGAAAATGTATGGATGTACTGTCTACGTATGTATGTATGTATGTATGTATGTATGTATGTATATACGTATGTATATATATACACACACACACACACACACACACACACACACACACTTGCCTTGGTGGTTGGTGCATATACATATTAAAAGGAAATAAACAAATGTAAAAGACACGATAACCTAGACAAATATGTACAATATAACAATAAGAAAAGAAGGCTGCATTGCTTAAGTATCGGAGTGGTATTTATCATAAAATATAAATATTTGTAACCCTGGCAATATATAGCAGAACAATTTGCATCTGTGTGATGTTTCATGTGTTTGTGTGTTTTAATATTTAACCGCAAAACATTGACATATTCTGTGTATATTGATTGCACTAAAACGCTCCAGGATGATACAACTACTACTACTGAATTATTCATGCATACTTCTGTTAGAAAATGAGCATCAAACAAAGAGCATCATATACATTATATAGGAAAAGGTTGATGAAGTGGCTGATATCTTATTTAAAGAAATAAATCAAGAATCAGTAAAACAACAGGTAGCCAGTGAAGGGATGCCTGGATCTGTGAAATACTGTATGGTCTTATCTCTTTGTTGTAGTTAAAGGAGAACTCCGGGCAATTTTTACGTTAATTTTGATCGCTATACTTTTTTGAGTACTGTCTATAGCAAAAAACATGAGCCGAATTGGTGCTAGCAACATCGAGCTGCCGCAGCTAATGCCCAGAGCTCCCAGTTAGCTAAAACGGCAGTTTTGGGGGCATATCATAAAGAGTGCCTTTGTGCCTCTTAACAGACTCAAAATGCAATTAAAATGTCTGTGCAACATGAACAGGGCCCTTACATGACAACAAGATGCGTTTAGCAACTTAGCCATTGTTTAAATTCACCTACCCTGTTAGCTGCTAGCTGCCGTCTGATGAGCGAGTGTGTCCAGCCAGGCTTTGGTAATAATCATCAAGCAGCAGTTCCGTGTGTATTTGTAACATAAATATCCATTTTGTGTGCATTCCATCTGGCGTTGGTGAGTAGGAGTCTTGTCCGTGTCGATCGTTGTGGTTTCCTTAGCCGGGCTAGCAGGTCCGGCCGGCGTCCCTGCTTCTGCCTCCTCCCCGCCCTCCTGGCTTCACGCAGCCGACAACAATCCAACGAGCGCCCACTGGTCTGGTGGATGTCTTCCAGAAGACCGTTCAAGCCTTCGCCGCAAAAATTGGTATTTTATTTCACCCTCAAAAATAGGTAATTGAGCAATGTAGTGGTTATGACCATATTAGTGACTATGTAACTACATGGAAACGGACCAAATTATGTTTGTGCCCTGTACAGTAAAATAGTGATTTTTAAAATAGTGTTCACAATTCGGAAAGGCACAAACGCGAACCATATCTTTTCTACAGTATATCAACACTTGTTTTTCGAACTCCAAGCTTCTTCCCTTGTGAACAACTCCGATCTTCACTCTTCACACACTACGCTCCTCCAACATGCACACTGCTATTTACCTTTCTCCTGTTACAACTGAATTCCCACGGGACTTAGCGAGACTACAGCTAGCCGTCTAAAACACTATTTGACTGTACAGGGCACAAACATCATTTGGTCCGTTTCCATGTAGTTACATAGTCACTAATATGGTCATAACCACTACATTGCTCAATTACCTATTTTTGAGGGTGAAATAAAATACCAATTTTTGCGGCGAAGGCTTGAACGGTCTTCTGGAAGACATCCACCAGACCAGTGGGCGCTCGTTGGATTGTTGTCGGCTGCGTGAAGCCAGGAGGGCGGGGAGGAGGCAGAAGCAGGGACGCCGGCCGGACCTGCTAGCCCGGCTAAGGAAACCACAACGATCGACACGGACAAGACTCCTACTCACCAACGCCAGATGGATTGCACACAAAATGGATATTTATGTTACAAATACACACGGAACTGCTGCTTGATGATTATTACCAAAGCCTGGCTGGACACACTCGCTCATCAGACGGCAGCTAGCAGCTAACAGGGTAGATGAATTTAAACAATGTCTGAGTTGAAAACGCATCTTGTTGTCATGTAAGGGCCCTGACATTTTAATTGCATTTTGAGTCTGTTAAGAGGCACAAAGGCACTCTTTATGATATGCCCCCAAAACTGCCGTTTTAGCTAACTGGGAGCTCTGGGCATTAGCTGCAGTAGCTCGATGTTGCTAGCACCAATTTGGCTCGTGTTTTTTGCTATAGACAGTACTCAAAAAAGTATAGCGCTCAAGATTAATGTAAAAATTGCCTGGAGTTCTCCTTTAAAGTCTGGTGGCTGAGAATGAACTGTAAACGGGAAAGAGATTAGAGGAAGTTACAATACTCCAGACAGGTGAGCCAGTTTCCAGTTTTTTCCAAGGAGGTAAGCGTCTGTCAACAACCCGTAGATCCTATGGCTCCATTTTGATGCTAACAAGCACTCACCCGCCGTTAGCATTACATTGACTGCCATTCATTTTGACGTCACTTTGACAGCAAATAACTTTACATCTGAAGCGTGTAAAGACTCTATTTGTCCGTTGTTTATTTCTAAAGAAACACGGCAGTGTATAAAAGGCTCCATTACCTTGTATCTCACGTTATGGCTCCGTAGCAGACGTTTTTATAAAAATAGGCTAACAATTGTGTCATAACCACGAGACTTACTGTCTCATAGTAGAGGAA
Source organism: Zingel zingel (assembly GCA_023566125.1). Lineage (NCBI taxonomy): Eukaryota > Metazoa > Chordata > Actinopteri > Perciformes > Percidae > Zingel > Zingel zingel. The sequence goes on from CM042314.1 coordinate 31,133,174, forward strand.
TTACCGTATAGTACAGGAGAAGCTCTCAGGCAGTTTCAACTTGCATTAGCTCTTTAAGTTTAATTACTAATGTTAACTGTCATGTTAGTGATCAGTAATTAGCCTGTGCCTATGTTATCTCCTTACATATACCTACGCTCTCTGTCTCTGCAAAATTGGGAATGATTGAGATTTCTCTTTGCACAGCTACCAGAAGACTTCCAACTTTCAGACAGGTTGCTCACGTCACATCTACGTCGTCTCTCTCAGTTGGAGGCTGCGTAGTAACTCGCTCACCGGAAAAGTGCTTCTAATATCCTTCACTGGTCTCCGTCCAGAGCAACGGGATCTGTTGGTCCAGTTTATATACTGTGTATGGGTTTTTCATAGAGGAGAAAAGTCTAATATTTGAAATGTTTCTAAGATGCAGAACACATCAGAAGATGACCAAAGCAACTGAAGATGGCTAGCGTTACACAAGCGAGCGATGAAGGCACAACAGTCAATTCAATCTCCATGAAATGTTATTTTTCATTTGAGTTAGCGTCACATTGCCAGACCTATTGCCACAGCGCTGTGTCAGGGCTGGAGTATGGTCTGGCTACACCGCACATCCAGACTGAGCTCATGAAGTGGTGTTTGTATGACACGCCAATTTGTACGCCATTATTGGCGCGTTATCAAGACACATACTCTTTTTTTTTTTTAGCGTGTTTATCAACGCCGTTTGGCCTCCATTGACTTACATTACCTTGCGATTGCGTGTGAATTGACGCAGTAGCGAGTAGTATGAAAGGCCCAAAATCCGCATAGGGAGGTTGGTCGGGGGTGGTGGATGGGTAAAACCCAGGAGAGGGGATCGCGTCCCGTGTGTGACTTTGTGTACCGCGTTTGATGTTTCCTTTCCACGTTTGTTCTTTTCCTATACCCAACCCGCGTGTGACGTTTCTAAACCCAACCGTAGCCTTGCGATAACACGTAGCCTAGCGGCTTTAGAAAGTGCCACGTGGCGTGTATGTTTACGCTGTGACGTTGCAGACTGCCGTCCGCTGTACAGAGCGTAGACATACGCGGATAGCTCAAAATGCATTGGAATTCTAAGTAATGACAACAACACTATTGTTGCATCCACATGACACAAGTCTTCTGTAATTGTGCACCGCATTTTTAGGAAATTATTACATTATTGGGTGCTTTTCAGCTTAAAAACAGGTTTCATACAATCCTACATAATGTATTATGTGCACGGGAACAAACGTACCAACCACGCCCCACGCACAGCCAGCTTCCCGGGCTTTTGTCTAGTCATGGCGGTTCCTATATCATTACGCTTCAGACTGTATAGCTCTCTCCACACCCAGAGGCAGAATGCTATGATTTGAAATAACAACAAAAGAAATTGTGTTTGGACTCTGCAACCCTCCAGTTCTTCCAGTGTCAATAAGCTCTCTCTCATTAGATTTGGTGAGCTCCACAAGTTGTTTCGGAGTACAAGTATATGAGTGTGAAAGAGGGCCACTGATTATACTGTTGTAGACGCAGTGTAGCCTTGAGGCAGGGGATGAGCCATGCCTTGATTGTAAGCGATAACTAAAAGTGTGTGTGTGTGTGTGTGTGTGTGTGTGTGTGTGTGTGTGTGTGTGTGTGTGTGTGTGTGTGTGTGTGTGTGTGTGTGTGTGTGTGTGTGTGTGGCTGCTAATCTCAATTTGGAGAATTTGACTGTCCCATGACGTGTCAGCTGAATGCAGTTTCAGATTCTTTCCCACAAGGCTGATCATAAAATTCTTTGGAAAGCTGTTTTGAATACTGAGGACAAAGTATGCAATTTCAGTCCAAAAGTATCACATTTTAAAACCCTATTTAACATTGTGTTGCTTATAACCCATCACAGATGTCCATAAAACAGAAGGATATATAGAAAGATGTTTTCTTCACTTATTTTGGGAGTAGTATTTAGTTTCAGGTTAAAGGAAAATTTGGTTATTTTCGGCTATACAGTATGCTTATCTGCTTTCTTTCTGTGTGTTTGTTAAATCCCTTCAAAAGTCAACGTGGTTTTACCACCACAAAGGAGTTATGTTACTATTTCTTAACCAGGCACAGTAACGTCTGGGAGTCAATGCTAGGACTGTATATAAAGCGTAATCAGTGAGTGTTAGAGGTGCTGGTAGGTGGATTTTGTTACCTTTGGACAGAGCAGGCTAGCTGTTTCCCACTGTTTGCAGTCTGTGCCCAGTGCTAAGCTAATCAGCTGCTTTATAGTTTGTATATCTGGACAGACATACAAACATTTTTTAACTGACATTGGACATTAGGACGGCATCAGTTAAAGTTCAACTACAAGGAAATGAAGGTGCATTAAGCAATCTGCATGTAAATTACCTGGTGTGTGAGTGAGTGTTTGTGCGATGTGGAATTGCTTCGTTACCCTCTCATAGCTGTAATTGTAGAGAACACCTCTCAAGTACATGAGCTCTAATTTCAACAAGATCAACACTGAAGTGACCTGCAGAAATAATCCACAATTATCTCCAGTGGAAACAACAGAACAATGCAAAGGAAGAGCACTTTATACATGAAGAGCACACATATGGTTCAAGAAGAACATTTGATGCTGTCATGATGATGTATCATGTGAAACGCTGTGATTTGGCTACACATTTGAAAATATCAGATATAGATGTATTTTGTTGTTGTTTTTTAAAGGTGTTTTATTGAGTATTAACATGAGTTACAGGTTCCCAAAGTAACCATGCCCATAAATACCACGCTCAGGTTTTAATTCTACCGAAAAAGCCCTGTAAGGATACCAAAAAATGTCCGAGAAGGGATTTGGAGCTATCACAACATTGTTGATTTTTGTAATGCGTCAAAAATTCTGGACCAAGGGATCCCGGATAGCTCAGATAGCTCAGATCTCTATCCCATTTCATGTCTTCAGCTGTCCTGTCAAAAATAAAGGCCAAAAATGCCCAAAAATAATCTTTAAAAAATCAATAATTCTGGACCAATAGTTTGTCAGTTTGTGGAATGCACAAGATTTGCAGGAGATTGACAACATCTGTTACAGACATCTTGAACATTGTGGTATATTTTAGGTATATACTGTATATATATGGTGTGAATTCTATGTATACATAATAAAATAGAAGATTTATAAACAAGATCAATAATATTGCCCCATTGTTCATCATCAATGTTAAGCCCCAAATCCTATCCCATGCTTCTCTAGTATGACGGGGGAAACTGAGCTGACCGACACCATGGAGTCATAGATGTATGAAATAATCCTTTTGTGATCAGGGTCTGAAGTGAGAAGTGTCTCAATTAATGTTTGTGGAGGGCAATTTGGAAAACTGAAATAATGCTTCTGAATAAAATGTCTCATCTGAAAAAAATCAAGGTGTAGTTAATGTATTCACTTATTTACACCAAAGCAACTGGCCAGAACAAACAGTCTTCCACCAAGCAGCTCCACTGTTGCAGTCAGTGGGTAAAGTCTTCAAAGAAGGATATCTTATTAACAGATACAGAGGGAAGTGAGGGTATTACCAATGTATTCCTTCCCCTGATACATTCTTTAGTTATTATCTACTGTCTGATTTATGGGCTCAATGCGTTTTTTTAACCGACAAGGGAGGATCAAAATGTAACACCGTGATGTTTTCCTGGCAGTAGCTGATTTTGTTTGATTGCTGACGGGTGACAATTTCTCCCTTCACTGACTCCCAGTATTGTCCCACAGCAAGACCTCCAGGCTCCAGAGAGACCACACATGAAGGTGGAAAGGGGAGGTAGAGTCCCTGCCCCACAGTCATTGATCTCTGTCATCTTTTTAGGTGGCCTATAGAACGTTGGTTTAACCTCCTGGGCTATAGTCATATAAGACCACCACCTAAAGACGTCAAAATTATACACTGTACAATTGTGGGGTGTTACTGACTAGAAAATGTAAGACACATGCACCAGCAGTCGATTAAGAGCTTTGGTGACCAAAGACAGCCTGCGTCAAATTCTGATAGTGTCAGAAATTCATGACCAAATTCTCAAAACTACTGCTAGCATACATCCAATGTCTGCCAAAAAAAATAACAATTATAATATGGCATGGGATAATTCACAATAAGTGTATTTCATCCCAACATTGTATGAGCCATTCAAAGTAAAACAAAAAAACATGAGCGGTGCAAAATGATGGCACGAGTTGACGCCATTTTTCCTGTTTTCATTGAAGCACTGCAGTCCGCAGGGCATACACACAATCTGACTGTCTGCCAGAGATTGCAACCAATATTTTATTAGACCCATCTCACACAGTATGACATGCGATGAACCTGCAAGATTGTTATCGCACAGTGTATAGGGGCCAATCTGTGAGTGTGTATAGCTCGGGTTTAACCTAACCCTGGCATCAGTTGTTTTTGGGGGGTTTATCAGCAATTTCTGCGTCAATGCACATTCTTGCATTTCAGTTTTTAGCTTTGAAGGAGTACTCCAATGTTTTACTATTGCACTTAAAGCACTTTTAAACACATAAAGTTGAAGGATTTGAAAGAGATTGTAAATTGTAAGAGTTTGTAACACATTAAATATTTATAGTCTTCGAGCCCAGACCGATGATGATATCATCAGGGTTATTTTCTCAGATGTTACATGAAGAAAATCTAGAGCCACCGAAGACATCTACAACTGTTTTGTATGTAGGCTAGGTACAGTGATGGATTACTCAAGTCCGATTTAAGCCACTATTGCCTGGACTCTTGACTCGACTTGGACTCGCATACTGATGACTAGGACTTGGACTCAAGGATTTATAATATCAGACTTGAGCATTCATGAAATAGGACTTGGAAGTTGGATGAAGTTTCTGACTACTTGTATGTGTAATAGCCAGTAATGGAGTTCTTGAGTCCTGGACTCAGACTCGAGTCACTGTTCTTTGGACTGGTGACTCGACTCGGAATCGAACTCAGGTAATGGTGACTCGTATTCTTCTTTGGTGACTCGGACCTGGACTTGGACTCGAACACTGGTGACTCGAGACTTGACTCAGACTCGACAGTTGGTGACTCAACCACAACACTGACTGACACAAAAAGGAATTAATATAGACAACCAGTGTAGTGATGCATCATATCCATTACAGAGGTGATGATATTCAATATATGTAGAAGGGCTAGCTATTGGCTATCTACTCTACACCTGTTATCCACAGTCTGGCTGCTCTGAGTGAAATAGAGTAAATGAGACTGAGCTTCTCTCCTGACTTAAGGACCCCTCTTTCATTCTCTCTCCTTATCTCTTTGTCTGAATGAGGGAAGAGGAGCTGGGCCAGGGTTGACCGCTCCCTCTCTTCCTCCTCACCTTCATTGTCCTCCCTTTATTCTCTCGCTAAATGCCGATGACGGCATCACTGCACACATGGATCCCCCCTCTGTTCTCCCAGTCCCCAAAGACACGCAGTGGCCACGGTATGACCGGGCCGCCAAAAGAAGAGGAAAACAAAGTTCGGAAGTATTAGTGTTACTTCCCCTCATCTCCGGGGATACAGAGGGTAGAATCAATATTTTTTCATTAACCTGTCTTCCTCCCTGTAAACGAGTAGGTATAGCCTCGTGTGCCACAATAAATGCTCTTGTGGTACTGTTGGGGGATGATATCGCTCTCTCTGCCACACTCGCACACATACAGTACACACCCACACAAACATACACATTTTATACACATTTTACCTGACACTCTCTCTCCCTAGCAATTAAACTCATTGTTATTGTCATGTTGTTTGGAAATAATCAGTGTCAAACCAAACTTTTATAGCAAATGTGAATTTTCAGTATTTGTAACCAAAGTGTGTGCATTCCAACCATACTGAGATCATGAATTCACATGTGCATGTGCTAACAAATTGGTTTTCTGTACTTGACTTTATAGCCCTTCTCTACCACAAAGATGCATAACATGATGGCAGTAGAATGAAGTCTATTGATGTATATTAAAATACCTTTTTAAAGGTCCCATATTGTAAAAAGTGAGATTTCCATGTCTTTTCTGATTTATAAAGAAGGTTGAGGTGCTTTCTCAAGAAAGTTTTGAACAGTCACGCCACCCAAACAACGCTGCAAGCATCAATACTAAAGCGTTTTATAACTGCATTTTGTGTCACGTTTGTGAGAATTCACAACTAAAAGTTGTGGAAAAATATACTGGGAACCAAGCAAGCAGCAAGTTCCGAACAGGCACCAGCTCCAAACAGGCACTGTATGAAAAAAGCATAAACCTAGATTGAATTTAGCAGCCTCTCTATATAACGTAGAGCTCTGGCTGTTGCTACATTTCTCCTTCTCTCCCTGACAGATCTACAGTATCTCACATCTCTGTCACTAAACACAATGTAGCCAGTGTTTGGGAATGACCTTGCTCCCTGTACAGTACCAACCTCCCCTCTGTAATAGATTAAGCTCTCTTTTCCCATGTGGGCTTGCACATTGTGTCCCATGTGTGGCAAACACAAGGAGAGACTGTGCAGCTTTATATTCTCTGGTAATGTTTGTTTCACTCAAGGCTCTCCAAGGATTAGAGCTAGCGGCATGTGTTCGAGAACGGCATCTGTTATACCTGAGCATGGGGAAGTGGTGTGTTGTGTTCATACACACCTGCCGCAGTTGTTGCAGCTGGCATCGTCAACAAGCGATGTGGTGATTGAGGTGCAGCAGAATGGGTTTCATCTGGGTATGCATGGCCACCACTGTTTTTCCTAATTCCAGATTCCCTTATCTGTTCCGTCAAAGCAAGGAGAAAAAATCCCCCACTGAATTTCACTATGACGAGAAGCCTAACATCGATGTGATGCAGAGGCTGAATAATTTCTCACAGAGAACAACTGGTGAAATAATGAGTTAAAATTATCCAAGATGGAGAACTGATTCAGAAGAGGTGATTATCACAGCCAATGAAGGCTGAAATTGGGCAAATGATGAGGAATGAATGCATTATTAATGCTTATACAAGTGTGTGTGTAATACGCAGAATGATGCTGCTTGTACAAAACGTTAGTCACATACCACAAAGCCAACCGCAAAAACAAGGGATCAGGAAACCTGCTTTGACGTTAAGTCTATTGAGTAAGGGAACTACACTGACTCGTCCAGCCTTCAAAATCTCCCCAAAACGGTCAACATTTTGCCAATCGACTAGATTTTTGGAGTAAAAATAACCTCACAATGAGGTTGGTGACCTGCCGAAGTGGCTGGTAGAGGAGACAGATTTACTTGCAGCATCCAAAATTGATCAGCTGGTGGTAATTTTCTGCCCTAAAGGGGGAGATGAAGGCAGGATGTCTGCCATGGCTTCGCCTGGATCCAGATGGCCTAAGACAGAAGGGGATGGATGCGAGCACTTTATCAGCAGCCTATGTTCCATAAGCCACTAAAGGCTCAAGTACAAACAAAAGCAACTATATGTAGGTTTGCCAAAGTTTTATCATTCATTTTACTTTGTGCACTGCTGCCTGTGTGACAGTACAATATTATCATTCTAAACGACTGTAGAATTAAATAAAATGCAGTAACCAATTATTTGGAGCAAATATTCATCACTCAAATGTGCGTAAGAGTGCTCTTGAGTAGGGTTGGGTACCACCGTTTGGTATTTTACGATTCCGATGCCGAACCGGTACTTTTAAAACGATTCCGATTCCTAACCGATTCCTAAACCGATTCTTATGGAGTTTTTTTTTTTAATTAAAAGTTATTTAAATTGAACAATATATTAACGCTTTAAAGTACTTAAATATATAATAAGTAAACCTAAGTCACCTAACACATAACTACAATAATTTAACAAATAACAGATACACTATTAACAAGTAACAACTAAATAAATGCTGTTGAGTTGGTATGCCAACCAGCTTCAAACTTTAGCAGTTCTTTTGCAGAAAAATGACCATATTTGCTTCTCTGGCAAGAAACACACCTCTCCTGACTTATGGCATGTCCTGCACAGTAGAAACCTCTCAGATTGTGTCCAAGAGGCCTGGACACACAGGGAGGAGTTTGAAAGAGGCTGTCCCGCCTCCCCCACCACCAGGCTACAGGGTCTTGTCCTGAACGATAGACTAGCAGAGCAAGTGTAATATGTTTACTAGCGATCACGAGCAGTCAATGAATGGTTAATATGTTTTTACGTCCGTTTTGGTGAGCCCAGTGGGAAAAAAATGCCATTTTAAAAGTAACCTACATTTACGATAGCTAGCTAACGGTGGACTACAGAGAATGTGTGATATTTTTACTTCCGTTTCAGAGCTTGTACAAAAAGCCGTCTATCATCAGTGATTGTAGAGTGCATGTCGGAGAATAGTGCGGACACGCGCGTCACACCGCGAGCGGGCACGTGTGCCACTCGGCAGAAAAGGGAAAAAGGAAAAAAAAGTGTCTGCCGTTGTCCCGAGCAACAGAGGGGAAATATTTCAGTCGGAACCGAAATGAGGAACCGAAATTTGCGTTCTAATCCGGTCCGAATACTACCATTTGTGTAGGAACCGGTTCCATAGTGGAACCGGGTTTCGGTACCCAACCCTACTCTTGAGTGTTTGTAGAGCTAAGAACAAATCCAAGATAAGAAAACATTAGTGAATGTCAGAATCTTCGTAAAAAGTGCAAAAGTGGGGTTTAAGAACACATTTCTTCGTAAGAACGGTTGGTGAATGAGGCCCATTGTCTGGAGTATCCAGAGTTTTCCTTTCACACATGTAGCACACAACAGGAGATTGTCCGTGTCAGACGTGTTCTCACTTACTGAAAAATGTTTGGTTTAGGGGGTGTCACCTGGCTAAAGCAGTGCAGGAGGATACAAGGGAGCTGGCAGGGTAAAGTCGGTTTAATGTCTGATCCAACGGTTTCGGACATTTCTGTTCTAACATGCAGCTCCTTTGGGCAATTTCTAGATAAGTTCAGGGTTGCAGTGCATGTGTGTAAGGTCTGTCTGTCATATTGCCATGGGAAATAAATTATCTTTAATTCAGAGGTACATTGTGCACCCTTGATCCAATTTTAAGGGCATTTTGGGAGACTTTTATTGAATAATAAAGTAGCACATTGGCAGAGCACATTGGCTAAAAACAAATTTGTACCACTGATTTGTACCACTTTGTCATTACATGCTTCATTTATTTCTAACTGGTGGAAACTGGGAATGGTGTGTACAGAGTATAGGGGCTAGTTTCCCACCGCATCCACTGTTCTGTGGTCCATCTCTGATCTACAACACTGGTCATTTTTTCCATGTTTCATGTTGACACACTTCAATTTTCTACTGCTAGTTGCATGGTGCCAAGAATTCCTGTAGGCCCAGGCTGTAATTTCTGATCAAAAGTTGCTGTTTGCTCACCGAAAACACTGGAACGAATTTCACAGTCACAGGCTTTAATGATTAATCAAATCTCTACATGAATATTTGACATCTCAGCAAGTACATTGAGAATGGAGTGCAATGCGAAACGACCTAATTATCTATGTGTATGTTGAAAAAAAAAACATTTTATGAATGGGCAAGGCAAGTTTATTTATGTAGCACATTTCATACAAAAGGCAGTTCAAGGTGCTTTCACATAACGCATAAAAGGGCATTTAAGCCTAAATAAAGTCTAAAGTAGCACTGGAGAAATATAGGCCAAAATGCATCCTGAAGCTGGCAGAAATTTCCATAAAATACAGTTTAAAAAACAAAAACATTTTTCACATGCATTTTAAGTAGGCTAATAAGATTTGGGGCTAGTGTCCGATCAGCTCAAAGTTAGTTCCAATTATATGAAGCACATGTACAATGCAAAAATAGTGAACCTTTTTTGTCTTGAGAGCCTTTACATTTCTGGCATTGTCTTATCAGTGGTGAAATTATTCAGATTTTATACTAAAGTAAATTACCACAAAGTATTCCAAAACTTAAGAGTACAGAGCTATTATGCAGCCAAATGTCTGCTGTCAGTGTTATATAATTATATGTTACATTATTAGATCACTGATTCATTTTGTAGCTAATCCAGGTTGAGCTGATTTCAACTACTGTTTTACTGTTGGGTCGTTTAATCTATAAAAAATGTATCATAGTTTATAAACTGATCATATGTTGAATTTGTAACATGTTAATCTGCAAAGTGTCTATAGCTGTTAAACGAATAGTTTGACATTATTTAGAAATACGCTAATTTGCTTTTGCTGAGAGTTAGATGAGAAGGTTGATACCACTGCCAAGCTGGAGACAGTTACCGGTACGTAGCTTAGCTAAGCATACAGACTGGAAGCAGGGGGAAACAGCTAGCCTGGCTCTGTCCAATGGTAACTGTCTTCCCTTGTGTTCAGGCTGTTTCCTGGCTGCAGTTCTGGCATTAGCACTTGTGCTAATGCTAAGTTAAGCTAACCAGCTCATGGCTTTTGGTTAGCTTAACTCCAGGCTATATCTAAGACAACCATTTCCTGGTCATAGCATATGAGAGGGGTATTAATCTTTTTACACTCCACAAGAAATTATACAAGCATATTAATCTATAATATAATAACTTGGAGTAGAAGTTATATAGTAGCAGAAAATGAAAATACTCAAGTACAAGTAGCACAATAATTGTCCTTATGTACAGTAGGCTACTTCAGTAAATGTTCCACGGCTGCATATACAGTAGTCTTCCATTGTATGAAATGTGAGGAGCTGCTGTCTTTGTACAGTATGTTAGTATGTCAGCATTAGCAGTAGCTGTAACGTGCCTGAGACTACTCCCTGTATGTTTACAGTGCTTGTGACTCATGTTTCTATTTTAAAAGTGTGATTTAATGCATCGTGGAGACCCAAGGAGTCCCCTTTTTGTGAGATATTTTGGCAGTAAGAAGGGCGGAGCAGCCTGACTCAGTGGGACATCTTTGGCGATGACATGCAGCTCCCAGAGAGATGAGGCCTGTGTGAACCAGACTGCACATCAGTGTGGGTAATCTGACTAGCTCCAGTCATGCACCATACGGCTTGCCCTGGAGGATGCCCCCAAAATAAGATGCCCGAGTGTGGAAAACAAGCGAGGGCATCTGCATAATCTAACTGTGACTTATGCATGTGAGATTCAACCTTGCCCGACTGATGCTGGGAAGCCGAAGGAGAACTGCAACCTCTGTCAGTTCACATACCATCTCTGATCTTAACGCTAATTGCGAGTTCTTTGTTTGTTTCAACTTAGATTTGGGATTTACACAGTCTGAGAAGTGTGTTGCAGATTTAACTGTCAGGACTTTGATCAAAGTGATAAGAATGAGGCATCCCGTCTAAGCAAGTATGCTCTCACTCTTTTCCAGCTAAGCCTAATTTGTGTTTTGTTTTGATGAAGCCTACAGCTGCTGAATCTCAACCAGCTGAAGAGCCTCACAGTAACGGGCCATTCTCGCCGTGGGCGTCAGCTCTGATAAGGATGCTGTACAGGCATCATTTTGAAATTGGATGGCCGTGTCCTTAGTTTGTCTTCATTTCCCCAGACACTTCTGTAATTGCCATTCCCAAAATGGTCTTTGATTACTGTTACCGTGTCGGGCAGCTATGTGCTATTGACTCCATGTCAGGAATCATTTGGCTCATTTACTCTGCAAAACAATACAATCCCATAGTCCAGAGCATATTGTCTGCATATTGTCTGCCTGTTGTTTGAAAGCATGAAGCGTATCTATCGTTCTACTGATTAGATTGTGGAAATATGATACAGTGATGGAAGCAGTTATCGATTTTAGGATCTGTGTTTGAACTTTATCTTTGTTATCAGGAGGAGCATGATATAGCTCCAGTGATTGGATTCGTCTTCTCTGTGAGTCTTGAATGACAGAGTATTTCTGCTCTGTGAGACCTATTCCACTGTCATTTGCACCACAAAGCAGCCCCTTTTTACAAATCAATACTGGACATTGTGTGTGTAATCACGTTTCTTGTAAAACATAGCCACAGCGCTAAAAAGGACTTTCAAAATCCAAATGTGGAAAATGGCCTCCTTAAGATTCCGTCAATACTCACTATGCACCTCTTAGGTGTAAATCTTTGATTTTTAGCTTCATTTTTTGTGGTTTTGTTTTCTGTTTTTGTGCGATCAGCCCCTTATTAAAGAGTTTTCACAGGTGTTGCTGGGATGCATGCCAGCATTGCTCACTGTCATGGAGACACATGGTACTCAAGCGTGTGGCGTTGTTTATGAGGGCAGACATGAAGTAGTTCAATCAATGCCACTTACGTCTCGGCTCATTTCTTCCTCCTCCACCTCCTCCTCTTTCTCCTCCTGCTGGTTTTCTTCTCTTCCTCCACCTGCAAGTACAGGATCATAATTTGCTTTGCTAACGCAGCTTTGCTAATACACACAGAGTAATCCTGCTGTTGTCCATATTTCAGTAAAGGTTTTATTGTCCATATTGCGGTAAAGGTTTTATTTTAATTATGCTGCTTAAATGTTTATTTGATACTGTTTACTGTGAGTTTCACTGTCATCATAAATAAACCAACTATTGGACTTTTGCTATTCACCCTTCCTCATTTGACTGTGTAGTGGTTACCTTTAATAAATAGAAAATTAGGTAGAGACTTCCAGCAATTTTACTTCATGTTTGAAAAGAAGTCCCAAGTTATTTTTTCATAAAAGTGGCTTTAGCAAACTGCCTACTTAAGACTGATTCCACTGCATTTTCTAAATGTATTACAGAACCAGTGTGTAGGATTTAGTGGCATCCATGGTCATGATCAACTGAATACCTCTGCCCTCACTTTCCAAGAGTGTAGTAGAAACAACAGTGGCCTTCAGGTAACGTTAATACGTGAAAGGCCCCCTCTAGAGCCGGTTTGTCCATTCTGGGCTACTCTAGAAACAATGCAGACACCGAGGTAGTGACCCGCTCCCTATGTAGATATGAAGGGCTCATCCTAAGCTAACAAAATATATATTATACACTAATGAAAACATAATTATGAACATTATATTCCATTTCTGCCAATAGATCCCCCTAAATCCTGCACACTGTCCCTTTAAGTGTGTCTAAGGCATGCACAAGATTCCAACTTTCTTAATTAGCTATGATGTGAGTGGAGCAACACCTTGGTTAAGGTCATTTTGAAGCTGCAGATTTAATTCTGAAGGTACACTTTTGCAGGCTACACAGGATACACAGTCTAAGTGTGTTTGATGCTCTAATTAGCAACCCTGTCTCCCAGAAATTATGTTTATAATACTAATTTGCAGTGGTACTGCAACTGTACCCACTCCCAACACATGATGCCCCAGGGTCCTGGAGTGCACATGTACATCACTGCAGCAAGAGGGGAAGTTAAACTACTGGAGGTCAGAAAAAACATGATGTGCAAAGATGGTGGTATTGGTCAAAGGGGACATATCATGTATAACTTTGGGTATCTGGAGTGCCTACCAACCCGAAAGGGCGAAATAATGTTTGGTTTAGCAATGAATTGTCTGACCTTCTTCTAGAGCGAAATCAAGCCTGGGCTCAGGCTAGAAAGTCAAAGCTTGAGTTTGACTGGTTTACGTAATTTATGTACTGTAACAATCCGTAATGCCAAATCCGCCTTTTTCTTTTCTGAAACAACGAAAAATTTAAATAATCCTCTCAAGTTTTGGAAAACAATCAAATTATTAACGGAGGCAAAAACAGATACAGAAGTACCATCTTGTATTGTTGTTGATGACAAAAAAATCATTAACAAAAATTCTGCAATAGTTTTAATAATCATTTCATTGATGCTGGTTCCCTTTATGAAACACTAAATAATCCAGTTTCCGGTTCTCCCACTGCATGTTTTGTTGATCAGTTACTGTCAGCTCAACCATTTCATTTTAAGACAGTAACCGTACTAGAAGTAAGAAAGGCCTTGAAAGATCTAGATCCAAAAAAATCATCAGGTACAGACAAATTGGAACCATATTTTCTCAAAATATCTGCAGATTTGATAGCAAATCCTGTTACATATTTAATTAACCTTTCTTTAGCCACAAATCAAGTACCAGCCATCTGGAAATCTGCCAATGTTCTCCCCCTTCATAAAGGTGGTGATCCTGCAAACATAAATAAATATAGGCCTATTTCTAAATTGTCAGTATTAGCTAAATTAATGGAATCAGTCATCAGCATGCAATTAAAAGACTATTTAATTAATAAAAATATTCTGAATGAATTCCAATCTGGTTTTAGGAAACATAGTACAATAACAGCTGTCTCAAAAGTTGTAAATGATCTGGTCAAAATCTTAGACAATAGACAGCACTGTGCAGCACTGTTTATTGATTTGTCAAAAGCTTTTGACACAGTGGACCATAAAATTCTTCTTCAAAGACTCACCTCTATTGGACTATCAGAACAAGCAGTGGGATGGTTCAACAGCTATCTATCAGGGAGAACACAATGTGTGCAAGTAGATGGTTTTACCTCTGCCTCCCTAAATATTTTAAAAGGGGTGCCTCAAGGCTCAATCCTTGGGCCGCTTCTTTTTAGCATTTATATAAACAACCTCTGCAATAATATAAATAAAATAAGCTATCATTACTATGCTGATGATACTGTTCTCTACTGTTCTGGGTCCACTTTAGGTCAAGCAATCACAAATTTACAATCCGCTTTTAACATCTTGCAACATAATCTGGCTACTTTAAAATTGGTTCTAAACTCTAAAAAAACTAAAGTCATGACTTTCTCTAGGGGAAAATCATCTAAAAACAATGTCCCAACCATTTGTACACTTTCAGGTACAGAAATCGAAGAGGTACCACATTACAAATACTTGGGCATTATCATTGATCATTCACTGTCTTTTACATTGCATGTCCAAGGTTTGGTTAAAAAACTGAAGTTGAAGTTAGGTTTTTTCTTTAGAATCAAGTCCTGTTTATCATTTGAAGCAAAAAAACAACTTGTAAATGCAACATTCTTGTCTGTTTTGGACTATGGTGACATTTTATATATGTATTCCACATCCCAGTGTCTTCATGCTTTGGACACGATGTTTCATGGAGCCTTAAGATTCATTACAAACTTAAAATCTCCTACTCATCACTGTTTGCTGTACTCTTGGGTCGAGTGGTTCTCTCTCTCAATCAGGCGTTGGATGCACTGGCATCTTTTTATTTATAAAGCAGTATTAGGACTACTTCTTCCTTATCTGAAAGCTTACATCCTCTCGAGGTCGGCAGGGACATATCACTTGCGTTCACAGGATCGGTTTTTATTGACAGTCCCTAAAGCCCGCACTGACTTTGGTAAAAAAGGCTTTTCATTTTGCAGCACCATCTGCATGGAATCAGCTTCAGAATGAACTACAGTTGAAGGAATTGGTCTCATTTTATTCTTTTAAAGGCTATTTAAAAGATCTTGCAGAAAGGCAGTCTGTCTGTCATTGTTTTTAGATCAATTTAGGACCCAGATTTTTTATGATGACATTGTTGTTAGAATATGATGAGTGAAAGTGTGTCTATGTTTTTATTTGTTATTGTCTTTGTATTTATTTGAAACCATGCTGCTGCCACTTGCCAGGACACTCTTGTAAAAGAGATCTGTAATCTCAAGGAGTTTTTTATCCTGGTTAAATAAAGGTTTGAATGAATGAATGAACCCACAAGCAGTGAAATAAGAAACCAGTCAGTTTTTTTGTGGGCTGCCTAGATCAGAAAACATGCGATTCAACAAGCCATTTAGATGTGGCTCCCCTTCCTATGTCACATGCAGGCTTATTAGAATAACTAATAACTGAGTATCTCCACCATGGCTTAAGAACTACCTTTGGAAAAGTGCATATATTTTTCTTGCAAGCCAATCAGAGCAGACTGGGCTTTTCATGCGGGTGGCTTAAAAAGACAGGCACTAAAAGGAAGCATTTCAGACAGAGGGTGAATACAGGTATATTCAGATGGACACTATGAGAAAAAGAATGTGTTTTTTGAACATTAAAGCATGTAAACATGTTTGAGTAGAAACCCCAAATACAAGTACAAACTTGGTCTCCAGTGTTTAAATCATGTGCTTTGCATGGCCGCCTTTCTATATCTTCTGTGTGGTACAAAAAGTTAGCCCTTTCTTAATTCAAATAGTGCTTCCAATGAACATAATCCAGCCAGCAATTACAGTATATTTCCACCAAAACATATTTGGCTAAACAAAAGTCTGTATTGCCTAATTTCACATGCCAGATAGTGAATATTTTGTAATGATGAAGAGTCAACATGAAAATTTCCCAGAACAGGGGGTAGTAATTGTTGCCATATTTGACAATGAAAAGAGTATGTTGTTTCCATGCTGCAGTAACAACAGGTAAAGGAAATAACGACCAAACATGTCAGTTCTACAAGGTCATTCAGTCAAACACAGATCCATGTTGTTTAAATGTGTGTAAAAAATACAACTGTCTGTATCGATCACTGCTGAAATAGCCCAGCAGCTGTTTGAAGTGCTTGTAACTGGGAGTTGTGCACACTGTTTGACATTGGAATAAAAGGGCTGTGTTTGAATAGCCTGACAAGCCAGACCCACATCCAGATGTTGGGTCTGGGAACTCGCCATTGGCAGGGCTCAATCCTTCAATCCAATCAAATTCCTTCTGCATGCAATAGGATAGAGCTACAACCAACCAGAGCAACGAAGAAGCTAGCAGAGCTAGTTCATAGATTAAACTTTTGCCGTAGCCAGTCGGCAAAACTCTGAATACATCTTCCATTTTTAAAAATGACTTCAGTGCCGTTCTTTGTTCTTTTCTCAAAGAAAAGCTTAATTCCAAGTCTTCCAGAAGACCGCTGTTCGCCAGCAGCAGCAGCAGCAGCCATAAGTCCGCCCACCGACTCTATACACGATGTGATTGGCCTGACTAGAGTTTGGTTTTTCCAGCTCGCAAGCCAACGGAGAGTTGCAAGACGACCCTGGCTGCAAATTACATTTGCTGCCGCTAGGGTGCATCTAGATTTCTAGGCTAGTGTTTGAAGTCATCAATAGCTTAATTCATCTAGAGCTGGTTACTTGTGGAACAGTCTGATCTTAGTAACATCTGTTTGCATTATAGTATTTATTCACTTTAAGGAGACCTATTATATACTGCTTTCAGGTTCATTCTTGTATTTTGTGTTGTTATTAGAGCAAGTTTACATGCTTTAACTTTCAAAATTAAAAAATGTTCTCATACTGCCATGGCTGCTGCACCTGTATTTACCATGGATGTATTATAAGAACTGGATACAGCATTCGTGGCAGAACCCGGTTTATTCCTATGAGAGTTGCTCAGTGGCGCATGAAGCCATCATGAAGCCAAAATCGCATATAAAATTACCTGATGATCAGCACTGATTCCGCACTGTGCGGCCCATAGAGCAGGTACACTAGAGGCTCATGGCCAAACTGGCTACTTCCGGTTTAGCACTCCTCTAACTTGAATGGGGATTAAATTTATTAATCATGCGACTCTTCTAGACTTTCCAGATGTTATCGGACTGAATGGATCAAATTCAGATAGTGACACAAGTTATTTTGCTGGGGTTGTGATGCTCAAAAATGTATCCACTGATTTACAGACGTGGTCTTTCACCATGTAGGTCTAAGGGAAAAAGTATTTTGGGGCGTTATGTGATGGGCCCGAAGTTGTAATTCCTGTTGTTGAAGTTGTTTTGCCGCTTCCGGGGGGCCTGGTATTCACTCTGTCTGAGACGCTCTTTTGGAGAACTTGTCTCTTTAAGCCCCCTCCCGATAAAGCCCAGTCTTCTCTGATTGGTCAGCGTTTCAGGGTCTCTGGAGGCGCCGCATCTCTGCTCTGCTGTACAGTCAGCTGAAACAAGTATATAGCGGTAGTTTATCACCAATAAAGGCTTCCAAACCAAAACCTACACAACCGGACATGTTCCAGCAGGAATGTGATCCAAAAATGGGGAGAAAATATCATCTACAACCAAAATTACAGATTTCCTTGACGTTAGCATGTAGCTACATGTAGCAGTGTATGTAATGTATAGACTGCAAGAGAATGCCTGCCTGGAGCAGATGACCATATATGGAAAACGGTTCAGTATGATGTCATACCGAACGGAGAGTAGAAAAAAAGAGTTGAAACCAGTGCATTCAGAACAGTGTGAAATCTGAGGTTTGGGCTCACAGGGATTTCTTTTAAATATGTTTACCTCATTATTTGAAGCTTTGGGCACATTTAATATGATATAATATTTTAATGATTGGACATAGTAACATCATAGTGTATATGACAGGAAGGTCTCCTTTAATATTTGAGTGTCATAAAATGTAACCTCTTAAAGTGTGACTCTAATAGTTCTTTGTGTGTGTGTGTGTGTGTGTGTGTGTGTGTGTGTGTGTGTGTGTGTGTGTGTGTGTGTGTGTGTGTGTGTGTGTGTGTGTGTGTGTGTGTGTGTGTGTTTTGCCAGGGTTCCAACACAGTCTGTGTGAAAAGAGCACTGATACGTTTTGTTCCAGGAGGTGGCATTGCTCTGACCCCAGAGGTGAGCCGAGGCAGTGCAGGGTCAATCAAGATGTACCACCTCAGCTGCACAATCTGACACACCTAATGAAGCTATTTATAATGGGATTTCTCTCCCTTCGGCTTACGGCCCCGTTATTTGTGGCCAAGCAAGCTGGCTGCAGCAGGGCTGAGGTCAGCTCATCACTCCACCATTCTCTCTGTGTCTTCTGGGCACTGAACAAATAAATGATCACATTAGGCTGGCTGGATTGTGGCTGTGACGTTAAGAGTGTTTGTTACAATACGCCAGATCGATGATTTGTAAAGAACACCACTGTCAGCATTATAATCAACACATCCATTGCTCCAGTTTGGGACAAGATGAAATTCATTCATTAAAAACCATGTAAGTTAAATGAATATCTTACCATTTTGGTATTTGCTTTTGATTCGAGTTAAATGAAAAGACTACCACTCTCATGTCTCTACAGTAAATATGACGCCACAGTGAGCAGCTGATTAGCTTAGCTTGCAAAGACTGGAAACAGGGTTAAACATTTGGTAGCACACAAGTAATACTGGATTTCTCTGTTAAACATATGAAGACAAATAGATTCTTTAGTACTTTATTATTGTTATGAACGCACCAGGCTATGCACTTTTCCTGTTGTCTGTTTTCATCACCACTGGCAACTATTAAAGCTGGATTTAGAGATGTGTGTTAAAGCCACGGAGCCTAAAAGCTGTTTTATGCTTCAGCGTCAACTCCACGCTGTAGCTACGCTGTCACTCCTACAGCGTTGTGACTCTTTCGGAGTTCTGCGTCAGGGTTGAACGTGTTTCTCTGCATTGCGGCGCATTTCACCGCCAGAACACTAGGAGGTGTGTGGTTTCCGGAGGGTCAATCGCGAAACTCTTCCATTTCCGCGAGCGAAAGACAGAGAGACAGTTTATGTTATGTTAGCAAGCAAACTTTAACACAACTGCCCACAAGGTACTGCTTGCTGGTGAAGTGCTAATTTCAAAACGTTACTGACATATAGACACTTACAAACAGATAACCCCGTCTTTGAAACAAAATATGTCTGAGTTTATTTGCAAAGCTGATGTCAGTGAACTAGCATGTTGCTGCTCCCCACAGTAGGCTGCTTGAAACATCGACTATCAACACACAGGACCAGTTGACCAATCACAGTCATTGCGGTCTGCGTCGCCTCGACACAAGGTTACACATTTTTGGAGGTGCACGTCGAGCTACGGTGGATGGCTCGGAGAGAGGTCTCCAGGGGTACGCTGCCGATTTGACGCAGAAGCATAAAATAGCCTTTAGTTGACGTGCACTTCTTCATAAAGGTAACTGCATGTCTGAGCTACAGCAGCTACAGACGATGACTGTGATTGGTCAGCATTGGCTGCTTGTTTTCTCCAAATTTCTGATGCCAGGGGATGGTTGAAGACAACATTATCACTTTCTTTTCAGTAACAGCAATGTCATCTCCACTGCGAACCTTCTGCTCGCCACTCTCTACCACAGTAAATTAAACATGCCGACTGCACAGCAGTAGTGACATAGCTTACAATATGGCCATAATCGAATGATTAGAGTTTAAGTGTTCTCTCGCTTTGAAAGCACATTTTATCTCTAAAGCACATGATTTGATATTTAATAGCTTTGAATTGATGCTTAGGAAGTATCGATTCACATCAACTTACCACCCGTGCCCACTTACAGGTAGTGATATGAGTGTTTGTGTGCATTGATCCCAGGCTTTCCCAGTATTCATTTTTTTTCCTGTGAAGTCTGCACCCACCTTCATGAGGCTCTGCTCATCTCTGAGATATTTAATTGCAGCTTAAAATCGCCAGCCTGCTTCATCCCATTGTAGCTGAGGAAGCACTGTTTAATCACCCAGATAGTGCTGAGAGATTCTTCCGGGCTTTGCATAGATTATGAGGACATTACCTAGAAATGATAGAGAGAAAATGGTCTATGGGTTTTTAAATACTCACTGGAGAGGCTCAGTCTTATGGTCCTTTTATATTGGCAATTTTCCCTTTTGCCTATATTTGTCCATGTACAGGCTTTGTATACTTTGTGCTTTTACACACACTGACACTTGTGAGCTGCTCTTCTAGAGAATGTGCACGTTGAGGTTCGGTGCCTTGCTCAAGTTGAGCCAGGAGAGTGTTGCAGTAAAAAAAAGCTGCACTCTGCAAACTCTGTGCCAAAGCTCGAGCACATGAAGCACTGACAAAGTTTCTGACATTTCCCTTTTTGCTGCGTCAATTTGTTTTTGTCGACGGTTAAACTTCGGATAAATTTCTGTCATGCACCGATGCTGAAGGTTTTGTCGGAGTGCTCAAGGTAACTTCAGGTCTCTCCCATCAGGGTCAGTGGGAGTTGGCAGCAGAAACGACGCCCGCCTGCCTCTCTCTCACTCTTATTGACATCTCTTCGCCTCTCAATCCCTCCTCTCTTTAACGCTCCCGTTGTTTGTCAGCGTTGATGCATGTTTGTCACATGATGCCTATCGCCCAGCAGTGGGCCAGTTTTCCATCCGGCCCGATAAGCTGCAAACATTAACCAGAGAGCACAACAAAGGAAGGATGCAGATCTTTACAAAGGGCTTTTCTTTTTTTTCTTTTTTATTCATCACTCGGACTCTGGTAAACACTATCAACAATAGCCTTTTTGTAAACAAAGTGGCCGGTATTAGCTTTTCAACAGAATAGTTAATGATTCATTTGGGTAAACAAGGATTTAATTGTCTCCCAGAGTGCAAAGCCCTGACATTGGATGTTAAATTATAGCTATAAAACTCTGGGCAACACGGAGGTGCATCTCAGTGCCAAGCTGGCATAGACTGTGGGACCTGTTTAATTCTAATCTGGACTGGATGGAGGTAAGGCATGTTCACCACTTTGATCTGAGACAAGAGAAGAGCATAGGCTATCACATAGGGACAGTGGTGGAATGTAACTAAGTACTGTACTTTAGTACACATTTGAGGTACTTGTACTTTGTTTTCATGCCACTTTCTACTTCTACTCCACTACATTTCAGAGAGAAATATTGTACTTTTAACTCCACTACATTAATCTGACAGCTTTAGTTTACTAGTTTCTTTTCAGACTGATCTCATGAAATGGCGTATGTATGACACGCCAATTCGTATGCCATTTTTGGCATGTTATCAAGAAGCATACTCGCTTTTTAGCGTGTTTATCAACGTCGTTTGGCCTCCATTGACTTACATTACCTTGCGATTGCGTGTGAATTTATGCCGTAGCAAGTAGTATGAAAGGGCGATAATCCGTCAAACACAGGACTTTCACCCAGGAGACCGGGGATCATATCCCGTTTCCTAAGTGTCCCGCGTCACTTTCTTCTTTTCCTAAACCCAACCCGCGTGTCACGTTTCCTAAACCCAACCGTAGCTTTTCTATTTTACTAAACCCAACTTGTCCGCTGTATACGGCGCTCAAAATGTGTACAGGTAACACGCCACTTGGCTTTAGAAAGTGGCATGTATGTTTACGCGATAACACGCCAAGTGGCGGTGTATGTTTACGTCCGCTGTATACAGCGTAGACATACATGCAGATAGCTCAAAATGCGTGCAGATAACACACCACTTGGCTTAAGAAAATGGGCGTGTATGTTTACGCGAAGTCGTGATGTCATGTTGTTTCTTTTACACATTAAGATTTTTGCACACAAAACACATGTAGTTTATACCATGGTTTATTATAAATTAAATTACCCAACAATATAACGGCCTACACGTCCATCTGAAATGATTAGCTGATTAAACACTTAGTTGATTGACAGAACTGTTTTAATAGTTTTTCTGCATTGAGTGCTTGATCTTTTAATACTTTAAGTACATTTTCCTGATGATACTAAACACTTGTACTTAAGTATGTAAGTACTTAAGTACAGAATATGTTTTGCAGTGTGTTACTTTTACTTAAGTAAAAGATGTGAATACTCCTTCCACCACTGCATAGGACTAACACTCGTATGATTTTGTCGACTTGTCGATTAGTTGGATTCATTGACAGATCTGTAAAAAACTGAGTTTCTCCGCAAAGAATCATGCAAAAGCTCCACTTTAAATCTTGTTTTTACCACAGATGTGCTAAAAAAATTCTTTGAGTCATTCAGCATAAAATAGGATAAAAAAAAGACTAATTGACTAAAGAAGAAGACCAAACCAACCGATTAGTCCACTGATAGACTAAGAAAGGACAACCCTAATCACTAATATTAGTTGTGTTATTTTAATGGGAGGTTTATGATTTAATCTTGGACTTGTGAAAAACCTGATAATATAATAATCATAGTATAATAGTATAATAATCAAAGATGTAAATAGTCACTTTGATTTTTGGAAAACATGCATCACCTTTGTTGGACAGCAATGACATTTCGATTCAGCTAGATTGATTCAAGGTATGAGTCGGCAAACACTCGAAGGTAAAAAAAAGGGGGGGGAGTAGATGCAGGGTCTTGGTCTGAGACTCTGTCATCAATAGTGAATGAGTGGAGCAGGTAGACCTGTGCTGAAGAGTGAGGAGTGATGGATTGAGGCTCCCTGTCTGGCAGAGTGACAGCGGGTGGTACCCTTCCATCAGCCCCGCTCTTTCTCATCGGCCTTCCTACTACCTGCCACGGCCCCAGCATGCACACTGAGAGAGAGAATATCGATACAATATAAATGAGAAGGTCCTTAGGGTTCTCCACAGTTTGAATCCCTCCATCACCTTCTACCTCTGTGGCGTGTGCAGTGGAACTGGCGATAGCAGCACCAGACCAAGCAGGCCGAAGTGGAGGCGGTGCACTTCTCATCAAGCCTTCAGCTAGAAGAGCTCAATTTGCAGCCAGAATCTTTTGGAATAGTTTCTTTAAAGTGCTCAAATTATGCTTTTTGGGTTTTTCCCTTTCCTTTATTGTGTAATATATCTTTTTTGTGCACGTTATAGGTTTACAAAGTGAAAAAACCCAAAGTCCCCCCCAAAGGGACTTACCATCTCCAACAGAAAACACTGTTCACAAACTGCTCCAAACAGCTCTATTGTAGTCCAGCATTTACTTCAGAGACAAACGTGGTCACTTTGGAACACACGTTATAATGCTCGCCTAGCTGCTAGCATGGCACGCCCTCATACTCTGCTTCTGACTGGCTAGTAGTCCTTACCTAGGTACTGTCAGGGCACGCCCTCATACTCTGCTTCTGACTGGCTAGTAGTCCTTACCTAGGTACTGTCAGGGCACGCCCTCATACTCTGCTTCTGACTGGCTAGTAGTCCTTACCTAGGTACTGTCAGGGCACGCCCTCATACTCTGCTTCTGACTGGCTAGTAGTCCTTACCTAGGTACTGTCAGGGCACGCCCTCATACTCTGCTTCTGACTGGCTAGTAGTCCTTACCTAGGTACTGTCAGGGCACGCCCTCATACTCTGCTTCTGACTGGCTAGTAGTCCTTACCTAGGTACTGTCAGGGCACGCCCTCATACTCTGCTTCTGACTGGCTAGTAGTCCTTACCTAGGTACTGTCAGGGCACGCCCTGATACTCTGCTTCTGACTGGCTAGTAGTCCTTACCTAGGTACTATCAGGGCACACCCTCATACTCTGCTTCTGACTGGCTAGTAGTCCTTACCTAGCTACTGTCAGGGCACGCCCTCATACTCTGCTTCTGACTGGCTAGTAGTCCTAACCTAGGTACTATCAGGGCACACCCTCATACTCTGCTTCTGACTGGCTAGTAGTCCTAACCTAGGTACTATCAGGGCACACCCTCATACTCTGCTTCTGACTGGCTAGTAGTCCTTACCTAGGTACTGTCAGGGCACGCCCTCATACTCTGCTTCTGACTGGCTAGTAGTCCTTATCTAGGTACTGTCAGGGCACGCCCTCATACTCTGCTTCTGACTGGCTAGTAGTCCTTACCTAGGTACTGTCAGAGCCCTCATACTCTGCTTCTGACTGGCTAGTAGTCCTTACCTAGGTACTGTCAGGGCACACCCTCATACTCTGCTTCTGACTGGCTAGTAGTCCTTACCTAGGTACTGTCAGAGCCCTCATACTCTGCTTCTGACTGGCTAGTAGTCCTTACCTAGGTACTGTCAGGGCACACCCTCATACTCTGCTTCTGACTGGCTAGTAGTCCTTACCTAGCTACTGAGCATGTGTGACTCCCAACAAAGATGTTACAGCAGTGAGAGGTCTCACTCTGTAGCTAAAAAGGAGAGCTCAACACACAGGGTGAAAAGAGGAGCTGCAGCAATGTGCAGTACAACAAAAATA
Source organism: Zingel zingel (assembly GCA_023566125.1). Classification (NCBI taxonomy): domain Eukaryota; kingdom Metazoa; phylum Chordata; class Actinopteri; order Perciformes; family Percidae; genus Zingel; species Zingel zingel. Next base: position 31,157,921 of record CM042314.1, read on the forward strand.
TAGTGTTTTTTGAAAAGTAAAACCATGTAAACCTATTCTGATATAACCTCTAAATACAATTATGAACCTGAAAATGAGCATAATATGAGCACTTTAACTTAAAGTATTGGATAGTTAGGAAAAGTAACACTAAAATATAGTATATCTTTTTAGTAAATATTTTGTATTTCACAAAAAAAAAGCAAAGATTAGATGAAAATTACCAACATAACATTTCTTCATTTAAAGAAATACAGGGTTCGTACATTTTGAAAAAACCTGGAAAAGTGAAGGAATTTGAAAAATGCTAATTCCAGGCCTGGAAAGGTTTTGTAAAAATAAAAAGACCCAGAAAGTTAACCCGGAAACAAGGAGCGGGATGAGCGGGACTAGCGTCTCTCAAAGTCTGACGAAAATCTTTTAAACTGACCTTTGTTGATCTGAAATGAAGACAGATTCAGCAACTGCACGGCCTATTTCTCTCTTAAAATGTTTTCAGAAACACGTGTCGGTGAACTATTTTAGTACAATATGAGATCATATTCTGAACGAGCCGCCATGACAGTCTGGCTTTGAATTTCCGGAGAAACAAGACCCACGTGACGCGTTCGTCCAATCAGCTGCCGGTTTTCATTTTTGGGTGACAGTACAGATTAGCGCCGCATGCTATTATGGAGACGTATTACGTCTCGTCACTTTGGCGTGTTCCGAGGCACTTTTTTGACCAACTCGAGGAGACTGATCAGTCCAACTGCCTTTTCTGCCGAGGGTCGGCCGTCTGGTCGGTGTGTCACGACCTTTAACCTTAACGTTCTATTTGGGGCATAACGTTCAGTTCACTTCCGGTTCACTCTCTTCATCACTTGTTGCAATGCTGCCTGAGGTGAAGTCAGTGTTGACTGAAATCGAATTGAAATGCCAGGAAAGTGCCAATTTAACAATGTCTGGCTTCACTTGGACAAATACAAGACGTGGTTCGAGAAGGTCCATGACACAAGTAAAGTGAGATGTGGACTATGTTCTAAGATCATTGACAGCTGTAATATACAGTGCCTTGTGAAAGTATTCGGCCCCCTTGAACTTTTCGACCTTTTGCCACATTTCAGGCTTCAAACATAAAGATATAAAACTGTAATTTTTTGTGAAGAATCAACAACAAGTGGGACACAATCATGAAGTGGAACAAAATTTATTAGATATTTCAAACTTTTTTTAACAGATAAAAAACTGAAAAATTGGGCGTGCAAAATTATTCAGCCCCTTTACTTTCAGTGCAGCAAACTCTCTCCAGAAGTTCAGTGAGGATCTCTGAATGATCCAATGTTGACCTAAATGACTAATGATGAAAAATAGAATCCACCTGTGTGTAATCAAGTCTCCGTATAAATGCACCTGCTCTGTGATAGTCTCAGAGGTCCGTTTAAAGAGCAGAGAGCATCATGAAGAACAAGGAACACACCAGGCAGGTCCCAGATACTGTTGTGGAGAAGTTTAAAGCCGGATTTGGATACAAAAATATTTCCCAAGCTTTAAACATCCCAAAGAGCACTGTGCAAGTGATAATATTGAAATGGAAGGAGTATCAGACCACTGCAAATCTACGAAGACCCGGCTGTCCCTCTAAACTTTCAGCTCATACAAGGAGAAGACTGATCAGAGATGCAGCCAAGAGGCCCATGATCACTCTGGATGAACTGCAGAGATCTACAGCTGAGGTGGGAGACTCTGTCCATAGGACAACAATCAGTCGTATACTGCACAAATCTGGCCTTTATGGAAGAGTGGCAAGAAGAAAGCCATTTCTTAAAGATATCCATAAAAAGTGTCGTTTAAAGTTTGCCACAAGCCACCTGGGAGACACACCAAACATGTGGAAGAAGGTGCTCTGGTCAGATGAAACCAAAATCAAACTTCGGCAACAATGTAAAATGTTATGTTTGGCGTAAAAGCAACACAGCTCATCACCCTGAACACACCATCACCACTGTCAAACATGGTGGTGGCAGCATCATGGTTTGGGCCTGCTTTTCTTCAGCAGGGACAGGGAAGATGGTTCAAATTGATGGGAAGATGGATGGAGCCAAATACAGGACCATTCTGGAAGAAAACCTGATGGAGTCTGCAAAAGACCTGAGACTGGGACGGAGATTTGTCTTCCAACAAGACAATGATCCAAAACATAAAGCAAAATCTACAATGGAATGGTTCACAAATAAACATATCCAGGTGTTAGAATGGCCAAGTCAAAGTTCAGACCTGAATCCAATCGAGAATCTGTGGAAAGAACTGAAAACTGCTGTTCACAAACGCTCTCCATCCAACCTCACTGAGCTCCAGCTGTTTTGCAAGGAGGAATGAGCAAATATTTCAGTCTCTCTATGTGCAAAACTGATAGAGACATACCCCAAGCGACTTACAGCTGTAATCGCAGCAAAAGGTGGCGCTACAAAGTATTAACTTAAGGGGGCTGAATAATTTTGCACGCCCAATTTTTCAGTTTTTTATCTGTTAAAACAGTTTGAAATATCCAATAAATGTCATTCCACTTCATGATTGTGTCCCACTTGTTGTTGATTCTTCACAAAAAATTACAGTTTTATATCTTTATGTTTGAAGCCTGAAATGTGGCAAAGGGTCGAAAAGTTCAAGGGGGCCGAATACTTTCGCAAGGCACTGTAGGAGACAAGGGACTATCTCCACTGTTACAAGACAAGATGCATTAAGGGCTGAGGTATTGTGGGCGTTAAAACTCCCACTATTCTTTTAAATCGTGCAAGGATGTCCGCAAACTTTTCAGCGTCATGTTTCCTGACAGTCAGTTGGCAGCCAAATTTGCGTGTGGGGAACGTAAGTGTGCCTACCTATGTAATTTTGGATATACATACATTTTCAGGAATACATAGTCATGGAAATTTGCCGAAAAGTATAGGTTAAAATGTGTATGAACCCTGGAAATAGTTTTGGCAAACAAGCTTATTCACTTTCTTGCCGAGAGTTAGATGAGGAAAATGATACCACTACATCTGTATGGTAAATCTGAAGCTACAGCTTAGCTACGCTTAGCATACAGACTGGAAATGGGCTCCAGACATTTTTTTGGTTTTTTTAAATAACACTTTTATTGAAAATGTACAAAACAAATATGGCAATCATTCCTTTTGATAACTACAAAGAAGTACAAAGAATTTTACCAATGGCATACAAGAACGGTAATCAAACACAACCATCTTATAATACAAGATAGCAGGTTCCAGACATTAGACTGGTATCAATCTTCTCATCTAACTCTCGGCAAGGAAAACTATTGCAATTATTTCTAAAAAAAACTATTGACAAAACAAACTGTTCCTTTACATTGTTGTATTGGTACTTTTACTTGAGTAAAGGTTGTAGAGGGTGTCCGACTGGCATTGTAGCAGCCACGACTCCATCATGTCTGAAATGTCACAGTCCAACAAGTTGTGCTCAAAGGTCTCTATTTTAGCAGGTCTGCATATAGACCATGCAGCATGTGGTAAGTGTGGCACCAACTATATTGAAATAAATTAACTCTTCCTTAGATTATTCATTGTTGCTTTGTATTACTCCCCGAAAATATGCAAAAGTTGCATAATTGAGTCATGTAAGGTGGTTGTGTGTAATCATACATGACTAAAAAGTTGACAAGGGCCCCTTGTGAGATGCTGTAGCTGTTACTTTGTAATGTTCTTCTAGTCTCCAGTGGCCAGTTCAGGAAAGTAGGCCTTATACTTGGGTTTCTAAAAATAGCCGCTTTACTTTACCAGAAATGTGGTGGTGGCCAATTACATTTGGCTGAATTCCCATCCTGCACCGGGGGAAAGTGCAGTTGTTTCAATAGCCAAAGCGTCACTCAGCCGCTGTTATAGGCTTTGACTGATTAGTAATTGCGTTTTCAGTTCAGAGCTTTCTGAAGTTTGTTAGATGTAGATGTTATATTTTGGAGATGTAATTACCACTTCCTTTTTTGGGGGGACAGAAGTTAATTATCAAGGCTAACTTCGTGACGGGAAATGTAACCGTCAGTGTCGGCACAAGTGTTGACCTTCATGCTCGAAGTCCACACGCAGTTTTAAGCCTCACTTTCCATGAATGGCTGTGCTTTGGTTGTGTGTGTTTTTTTAACTACCAGTTGACTGCAGTAAAACTTAAAAGGATTGTCAACAATGAATCAGTTGTTCTCCCCTGGAGTTTTTAACTGCTCGCTACTACTAACAATATGTCCTTAATTACACAGTAATGAGTATGAACAAAGTGTTTATTGTGGTGTAATGAACTGTGGCTCATAGGGAAAATAAAACAAAAAAGGGAGGCAAAGTGGGAAGCATCTCGGCCACCTTTAATTCAGTGTTGTTTGACAAGCAGATCAGTAATGTTGTTAAAATGAGCTTTTTCCAGCTTTGTCTCCTGGCTAAAGTTAAGCCTTTCCTGAGCAGGCACGACCTAGAAAAGGCGGTTCATGCCTTTATTAGTTCAAGGTTGGATTATTGTAATGCTCTCTCTGTTGGTCTGAATCAGACCTCCATCTCACGTCTTCAACTTGTGCAAAATGCTGCTGCTCGCTTTTTAACAAATACATCTAGACGTGCACACATCGCTCCCGTTCTCTACACCATACATTGGCTCCCTGTGCGTTTTAGAATAGATTTTAAGATTTTATTGTTTGCTTTCAAGGCCTTAAATGGTCTGGCCCTGGAGTATTTGTCTGAAATTTTAACTTTGCGGGAGCACAACCGGTCATTGCGTTCTTCAAACCAGCGAGTTTTAGAAGTGCCAAGGTCTAGATACAAACGGTGGGGTGATCAGGCTTTTGCAGTTGCTGCCCCGAGACTCTGGAACAAGTTACCCCCTGATATTCGCACTATTACAGATGGAGCTCTTTTTAGGTCCAAACTTAAAACGTATCTGTTTAGTCTGGCTTTTAATACGTGGCAGTGGTGTGACAACTTCATTCTTCTGTTTCTTTGTAACTATTTCTGATTTTACTGTTTTCTACGTTCTTTCTTTTTATTGTATGATATATGTTTTTACTCTTGGTTTTTGATGTTAAGCACTTTGGATACCTGCTGGTCGCTGTAAAGTGCTATATAAATAAAGTTTGATTGATTGTTGAAGCAGAGATGTAGTGCATCGCTTTAACAATTTCCAGTCATTTTCACTTGCAGAATGTCTTTTATCAAACGTTGTACACGGAGTTACAGTAAATGTTAATAAAGGTCCGTAAATGAATGCTTTTATGACAGTGTAATCCCTTTCTGTACATATTAGTGTTTGCATTACGATGACTTCAGTTCATGGTTCAACCCCTTTTTCTCAAATATATATTCAGTAATATATATTCAGTTATAAGAGTGTGACTTGCTCAATGTGACAGTGCTTCTCCCCACCACCGCTGCAAATAGAAGCAGCTGATAACATCCCAGAACAATGTTTGATCTCGTCATGGCTTTGAGACACACACACACACACACACACACACACACACACACACACACACACACACACACACACACACACACACACACACACACACACACACACACACACACCTGCCTCCTTCTCTACCCGTCTCACTGTCCCTCTCTCCCACTTCTCATTCCCTGAAACCCCAGATAAAGTCTTCTGCTGTCTTTGTGGATACCGATGAGAGGCGAGAGTTTTCGGCAGGCTGTGGTGGTACACATTACATAATCGACGAGTTCAGGGTTGAGGCTACTCGTCATGTGCAAATCCCAGCACGGATCTTTTATTCAAAGCAAGAATCCCTCCCCCCCCTCCTCAGGCAGGCTCTGTTGTTGCATCAGAGAGACTGATCCTCCGTATGTTTTTATACGATGCTCTGGGTGATGGGGTTGAATTCACAATCACCATCGCTGGGGTGGACCTGCACACACACACACACACACACACACCTGAAAGAGTTAAAAAAACCTATACTCTGCTTTGATCAATCATCACCTGAATCTTATCAGTCAATCCTGCTAAAACCGAGATTATCCCATACGTCAAAGTGTTATCATTCAAGGGCTTTACGTTACCAGCCATTCATCAAACTGTGACAGGATTTGTTTTGGGTTCGTGCTATTAATCATTTTGAAGGAAAAGGTGTCGGCTTTTTTCACCAAGATTGGATGACTTCATATGTAATCTACTTTTAACAGCAGAACATTATGTTATGGAGAAAATTATGACTGATTTTCTGACTGTGCAGCTGAGAGCAGAGAAACAGAGACTCGGAGAGTCATAAGTTTTACTACCGTCACTGTTAGTGTTACTTCCACTACCTCTAATAATGATAAATCATTGTTAACCTTTATAGTAGACACAACGTCACAAGTTACCTGGCAAGTCTGATTCTGAGTTTTTGTCCCCCAGGTGACAGAGTTATATCTCTGTGTCAGAGGAGACTCAAGCAGCAAACTGAGACGGTTCAGGCGCTAACAGATTTCTCACTGTGCCAAAGGTCTTATTAATCCCTCTGCTCTGATGAGAGCAGCAGCCCCTGCTGAGACCAGAGGCAGGGAGGCAGAAAGGCTCTGTACTAGAAGGGGCTTTGCTTTGTACTTCTCTCTCTCTCTCTCTCTCTCGCTCTCTCTCTCATTGCACAACCACACAGAATGGAGATGAGCTGGAATAAATTAGCCCACTTTAAACAGAGTTAGACCATCTACATGCGTTCTTGGTTGGGATTTTTGCTTCTGTCCGTGGAAAGGAGCTTGTTGTCTTAAGCATGATAATCAAATACCTAATGTGTGATTAAAAAAAAAAAGAATGACATACTTCATCTACATGATGAACACCCCAAATGTTTGTCTACCAATAGTTAGAGCAGATATATATGGACAACAGCATACATACACCTATACATGAAATGTGAGACTTAAAATAATAAATTCCATCTAACTCTTTGTAGTTACCTAGTAGACTCTGACATATCATATAGCAATATTTAAAACATACTAAATACTTAAAATTACAACAACAAAAAATTACTAAATGAAATATTGACTTGTTCCGCAACAGATTATCATGACTTGTTAGTGGGCTGTACGACTATAAAGCTGCATGGAAAACAAAATCCCACCCAGCAACGCACATAATCTTCAATCGAGCACTTGGCAGGTTTTCGATTGGCCAACATATTTGTTTGGTTGTGCAGTGTTTTGGCATCTGATAAGGCTTTAAAGTCATGGATTATTATGAATCTGACCTTTCTGGTTTGTATTTTATAGTCTTGTAGGTACTTGTAGCAGCACTCACCCACCAATGCATCCATTTGTGTTGTTTATTTAACACAGCGGTGTTCCTAGTTGGAATGAACGGCAAGCTGTGCAACATCTTTACTGTAACGCCAAGTCAAACTGTATAAAGATGGAGGTTTATTTTAGATTTAATTGTGAGATTGCAGATGGTTAACGGATTAAATTGACCCTGTAAAGTCACATGTCATTGACTTTATATAGCAATACAATACAAACATTCATCGCACTCCATCAGTCTCCAGCTGCTCTTGAGACAGTAACCTCATTGGCTGAGTAAAACTTCAGGGCGAAGCCAAAGCAGTTTCATAAGCATCAACTGAGAGCCAATTGACAAAGTTGAATATCAAAGGAGGAAACGATGTCACTGTTTTCCCTGTTTATGCATTATCATGGCTAACTAGTTAGTTAACCTGAATAGCTAAAGGCTAGTATGGCTAGTTTGAGCTGAGATATAGAGCGCCTATCTGAATCTCCAATCTGCCACTAGCTTCACATCCTCCTCATTACAAGTTAAAGGTGCAGTAGGTAAGACTTATAAAACTAACTTTCTGTCATATTTGCTGAAACTGACCCTATGTTCCAGTAGAACTACATGAAGCAGGTCATTTAAAAAAATATCTGGCTCCTCTGGCCCCACCTACAGCCTGTAGTGAGATTTGCAAAAATCCACAGCTCCCTGTTCAGATGCACCAATCAGGGTCGGGGGGGGGGGGGGGGGGGGGTGTCGAACTGAGTGTCAATCACTGCTCATACACACACATTCATTCTCCCTTGTAGGGGGAGGGGCTTAGGAGACCGTTTGGGCTTTAGCAGAAAGGGGGGGAGGGACTGAGAAGTTGTTGATGTTCAAATTTTTTGTCCTGAAAAGTCCTGGATCTTCACAATCCTATACGGCACCTTTAAGTCGAAATCAATGGCCTTCAGTTCATCTGTAACAAGTTCACTTTCCTTCACTTCTGTAAGAAAATCCACATCCAGACTACAGACTTCAGTTGAAAAATGTAACAAGCTAATGACTTTCTGCAGGCATTTCCAAACCATTGTAGTATACAGCCCTGAGCTTATTACAGCCTTGAGCCTAATCAAGGCTGTATACACTATTGTGGGATATGATTTGACTCTGAACATAGAGGGGGTTGTCTTTTGTTTCACTGTTTTCTCAGAAAAAACTATTGGTGGGAATAATATCAATATTTTTTTACAGTCTCAAGGTCAAGGGGTGCAGTGGGGATCTCAAACACACAAAGCAGAAGAAGGATGATTTAGCCATGTTGGGTTTGTAATACCATGGCCGTGACTTGTGGATTGCATTACTGATCACAGTCTGCCTGTAATGAATCTGCAACAAATTCAACTTTGAAAGCAACCTGCTAAAATATGTAAAAACTAAAAGTGTGGATAGTCCAAAGAACAAACAAGCCAATCAATTTCATCTCCTTCTCCTTGTACCCTTTAAACTTCTCAGCGAACTCTGTTACTTTGTTTTGGCAGGAAATCGTTCTCTCTCTTTTTTTTCAATCAGGCTTTCTTTATTTACATCTTGAGAGGCGGTGAGTTCTGATGGGGCCGAATCATTTCTAGCTGCCGTAAATGAGCATTAGCCAAGGTCCGCTCTCTAGGATGAGTGCACCGTGTTCTAAAACCTAAACCACTCTTCTTTTTCTCGTATGACGCAAGCCTGCCTGTTTGTGTGGACTAATGATGATGGACTGTAATTTTCTTTTGGAATATACAATTAGCTGCTGCTCTCTGCAAACACAGTCTGCACACACAGAAGGAGCATTTGCAGTACAATGTATCTTAGCTCTGCTTTCAGCTGAACAATTACCTGGAAATACAGAGCCGTCAGGGGATTCTGTCGGAGCACAGAGTGCTCCAAACCAGCTGCAGGAGTTTGCAATGTTTCCTATTTTATAAGATATACTGGGGAGAGATGGGAGAGAAGAAGAGAGCAAAATAATTGAGAGAATGGATACATGGAATATGAGTCATATGTAAACCCGAGGCACACAAATACTCCATCCTCCATGGCTTTAGCTGCTGAGAAGTGTCCACATATTAAAGTTTGTAGATGCTTATGTACAGTGGGGCTTCCTTACGGCTCAGTAGGCTAGTATACATACTTAAGATGCCTTCATGCCCTCTGTTGAGTTGCTTTTGAGCATAGCTCTCGATCCCTTTTCTTTTATTTAGAGAGTACGTTTCGATTTTTGTTTTGCTTTTTGCATCCTTATGCATCCCCTATGCAACAGTCAACGCTGGTTTCTTTTAAAGGAATAGTTTGACATTTTGTTTTGTTTTTCCTGCCCAGAATCAGTGAGATCATTGATAGCACTCTCGTGTCATATTTTGGATCTTTGAAGAGAACCAGGCAAACGCACAAAAAGTTGAGTGATATAGATCTTCCCATCTAACTCTCGGCTAAAACTAATTCACATATTTTACAAAATGTAAAACTATTGTTTTAACTGGACCACAATCTACCCCTTAGTGTAACTAAGTTATTTCAGTTGCTATTTAACTTTAAACCATTCCCTCCTCATAAATGGCAAATCAGAAAGTGCATGTGAATCTTTTTTTTGAAACTTTTTTTTTATATTTTTGTTGTTTGTGTTTACTAAGACACTGACATCCTGACTAGATCAGAAAACACTGAATATGGTCATTTTGGAAAGCCATGTAAAACAACCTGCTTTGTTATTTTGGCTGGAGCACTTGTTGGAGATGAAGCCACATGCACAGTAGTCTTGCATAATTAATGTTCCACTAGCATTTTAATTTTCACATTTAGCATTTCATTTCTATAGTTGTCCAAACAATTAGTCAGGTTGCTCAGTGCATTCACATGGAACACAGATGACGTATATGAAATTACACCTCTATGCATGCCAAACACACACGAAAAATGGCTGATTATCCACATGGTCATTTATATGTGACTGCAGTTCTTCTATGTGAGTGTGCAGAGGCACTGACAGCTAAAGAAATACTTTCATCAGTGTAGCATTCCCCAGACAGTAAGCCCTTCAGTCTGTCAGTCAGCGAGCTAACCCTCACTCTGCATTCATTATTAATCACAGATTTACACTGGGGCGCTCTCCAAACGATCTTGGGTTGAAGGGGGAACAAGTCAAGATAGAATATGCAATTGTCTGCATAATGCACAGCAGGTGAGGTATCAGGCGCTGATATGAAGCGCAAATATTGCATGAAGGCTGTGCAATTATTACTGTCAGGTGAGGACAGCGGCATAAGGGTCAGTTGTGAAGATAGTCAACACAGAACCAAGAGCAGAGGAAATGTATCTGACAGGGTACTGTGTCAATAAATCTGATTGGATGTAAGTATTGGGAGTGTGAATTTCTATCAGCTTGAGGCATGGCCACTGCATTTTTCTCTTCACTTACCCACGGAAATGCTTTGTTGAACATACACGCTTCTTTACAACAATGTCTTGTTATCCACATTTGACTCGTCAGAGCTGCCCAACCCTGGTCTCTGAAGCATTATGACCTACAATACTTGAGAATCGTATCAGTAGCGCTGTGTCAGAATTGGCCATTTACCATCAGCTCTTTTAGCCACAGGAACCCTCGACTGACTGCCACCCAGAATAATCTGCTCCACGGTATCAGATGGGAGGGTAAGTGCTATTAGCCGAGGGTGGCGGGAGCATCATTTATTTATTTGTCATCATCGCTGACCATCAATCTTCCCCATTCCCAAGCCAACTTGTTGTGCTGCTCTCCTGTTAGACCAAAGGGGAAAACTTACTCACAAGAGCATTGCATCACATTAAGTAGAATAGAATGTGTATTAATCACAGCGCTGCCGTGAGCTGTGACAGTGTGTCGAGGTAATCTCCATTCAGGAGCGATGTAAGGACCCGTCCAGAACCAGAGAGAGAGAGACCAAGAGAGACTAGGTGATAACTAATGCGGCCTGGCTTAGGTTTGTACCAAAAATCCAAGATGCTCAGAGCCTGTCTGTCCTTGAAGTGAACACACCCAGAGAGGGAGAGATATTCTAATCCCAGAGCCAGCTGAAACCTGGAGACAAAAGTTGACTTTGTATCGATTTTTTTTTTTCCTTCTGATCATAGTCAATTTAACATTGTATGGCTTCACTACTCACTGATGTATATTTGGCGTGAAGTCAGAGCTGCATCTTGAGATACTTATGTGGAGAGCTGACTATACATACATTTTATATATTAAAACCTAAAGCAGTAGTTAATATTTCTGATTTTTAAGCATGACTTTCTTGCAGTGTCTTAGTTTCAGTAAGGAAAAATGAAATAAATGTTGATCTTTTACATTCCATCTACTCTACCCAGCTGGCATTTTAACGTTGAGTCACTGTTAGATCAACGTCTGGTGCCAGTGTTGGATAACCATTGAATTATGTTTAGATTTTGCAAATCTAATCAACGTTGAAATAGCAACATCATTCCAACGTCACGTTTCTCAACATAGGTGAATTTGCCAACATTGAATCAATATTGATTTTAGTTTAGATTTTGCAAATCCAATCAACGTTGAAATTTCAACGTCACTATAAAGTCCTGCTTTTCAAAAGTTTATTTTGTTAAACTGTTTACTAAAGTATAGATGTGTTCAACAATAACACCAAACACCTTGAAATGGATACATAAACACCAAGTTTGCAGACACACACAGTCAGCTAGGAAGAAGCCAATTAGTCAAAGCAGGACCAGGAAGAACATTAATAAAGACATTTCACTGATGTAAGAAACATGCTTTATTACATGGCTGCAAGTGTGCCAACATTTCACACAACATAATTGTACACGTGTCAAACTTTAACCTTTAGAAAAATGGCCCAAACACTGGGCAACATTGAACACGGCTGGTTAAATCTTCCCTTCTTGTTACTTCTTTCTGCCACCGCCACCCATCCTCTCTGGTGCATATTTCAAGTATTTGGCCATGTATTCGTCTACTTTTGTTGTAGTTGTATCAGATGAGCTCAAGACAGCATCTGATGAGGGAAAAAAGATCAGTATTAGCAAACGCTAACCTCTCAAATTAAAATATTTTGCAAATATCAACTTTTGTTGATATGTTCCAAGTATATAAATTAGTATTTATCAACGTGCAAGGTCATTGATAATCATGTGCTTGGGCGAGCAACAAAAGGCAGTTGGTAGTAACCAGTGCTGCTGGTAGAGAAGTTAGTCTAGAGCCCAGAATGGATTATTATATATAATATTAGAGCATGCTCTGTAGAGTCCTCCAACTAAAATGATTTTTCTTATTAATTATTATTCTGCATACTATATTCAATTAATTAAAACATTGTTACAAAACTACTATGTTAAAGCAAACTCACCACAGATTATCTTGTAGAGACGGGTCTTCATCAAGGCAACCTTCCCACTTCTTCCTCTGAGGCTTATTATGGTCTTCATTTTATTTCATAGTTCTGCCATGGTAAAACAGATTTATATTAGAATATTATATTGCAATCAAGTTCATTATTAAAATGTAGCAGAGATCGAGTAAGTGGGTGTGTGGGGGGAGTGTATGACAGTATATGACAGGGAATATAATCACTATAAACTAATGCAAAAAAGGAACATAAAGTTACTTACGCAGCCATTGACTTCCTCACATGGTCTGTAGCATCAACACCTCCCAACCTCTTCAGATGTTTACTCAAGGAGGAGCAACAAGAAATTAAAAATATAACCAGAAAAAGTGGTCAGTAGAGTCCAGACCTCCACAAAGCAGGCACGTGATGAGGACGAGGAGTTTGTAGTGTTCACCAAGGTGAACAAGCCAATTGTCAGAATGAAACTTTGCCAGCACTTTACAAGATTAATTATTTAACCCTTTTGTTGTCTTCGTTTTTTTATAGCAGTTGTTGTCCTCCGGGGTACATTAGCTACTACTAGCATAACACACACACTTCAGAAGTGCAGTAAGTTACTTTCAGGTTAAAATAGATGGTGGGGTTAGCTAGGTATGGGGACAACTCACCGTTGAACGAGACTTTCAGATCGTGTTCTTCCAAATCTCTGGAAAAGAGAAGGAAGAATCCACAACCTTATTTTTAAAGTTTGTGGATGGAAAGTGTGTCAATGTGCCACGTTCGACCAACAGAGATATCCCTAACACCCTAGTGCACACACACACTCCCTAGCACATGTGGTATCTGAACAATTCATAACTTTATATACATTTGTTCTTAAGATACACAACGGCGGATCGCAGTTAAACTAGCTAGTACACACACACACACACACACACACACACACACACACACACACACACACACACACACACACACACACTTAAAAAAAACCTACCCCCGCGACCCGATACCGGATAAGCGGACGAAGATGGATGGATGGATAGAGAGGGATCAATCAATCTTAAGGTATAACAAACATGTTATGAAGCCACAATGTACTATGCTTTAATTTATTGTATTTACATACCTGGAAAAGGACGCATGAGATTGCAGTGTAGGGGGAACAACCGTAACAAATTCGCCCATCGTTGGCCTCTCTTCGTTCACTGGTCGTACAGACCACCTTCGCCGACGTCTTCTTTTCCTTCTGCGATTTAACATTTGCAATAAAATCATTTGTTGTTCAATGTCGATCATCTCCAGCTCCAACAACACTCTCGCTCTTTCGCTCGCCATTTCCGGAATTGAAAAAAGCGGAAACAAAACAAACTATCAAAAGAGTTTCGCGATTGACCCTCCGGAAACCACACACCCTCTAGCGTTCTGGCGGTGAAATGCACCGCGTTGCAAAGACACGCGTTCAACCCCGACGCAGAACTCCGAAAGGTCACGACGCCGTAGAAGTGATGCCGTAGCTACGGCATAGATTTGACGCAGGAGTATAAAAAGGCCTTAAGAGTCACTGTACCGTTTACGGTACAGTTTGTGGTTGTGGCGTTACTGTAACCTGTATTCATAAACGTTTTTATAACTTTAAAGCATTACATCTTCAAAGTATACAGACATGCGACACACCAATTGAAAGCTTAGTCTCTCATGATTCAATTAAGCCCACACACAAAGCATAAGATGATTTATAGCAGTTACACAACTGCTACAGAGTTAAAGAAAATAAAACAATACAGTGTAAACAGCGCATCTGGTGTGTAGTGCATCCATACCTTTTTCCTTGTCCCTTTAGCCACTGCGGGGATTTTTTGCCCAACACTTTTTTTTCTTAAATCCCCAAGAGTCCAAGGAAATGGAATATCCAAGCCATTATGTCCAAAACGACCAGTTTGCCTAACAATCTTGACGTTTCTGGCCGAATAACAACAGAAAATTGCTAAACTGTATTTCATTTCGGCACTTCTATCGCGTCCCGCTCTTCTGTCGAGAGTCCTAGCAACTTGATGTGGGCGTGACTGTATTCTCTGACTTCTAAGGTTTCAAGTGATATACGCCAATCGGTGCATGTTTGCCTGTGATACACCAATGGAAAGCTGAACAAGTCTCTGACGCGATGTGAGCCCACGTGCACTCGGACCAGTTAGATTTAAATGCTATAAGACCTCTACATTTTTAGCCAATGAGCAGACGAGAAGATAGACACCACATTTGCCCCTGAAATTTTAACCCTGTCATGGCTGGAGCTGTGTCAAAGCAAAAACAGGGCCTCCTATAAGCATTTCACACCCTGTACAATTTATAATGACTTATTTCTATATATTTATGTATATAGTTATTTCAAGTATGTGTATGACTGATGTGGGTGTGTTTGTGTATTTGAGAAGTGTTTTATTTTGTACTTTATTGTCTTTTTTCTTTGCACTTTTTAAATGGAAATTTTTGAGTCTTTTGGCTTCTGAATTTTTTCTGTAGTAAGCTGAGACATGTGGCTCTGACATTGTGTTGTCTGTATCTCACTAGATGTGTGTAGAGCAAAATATTTTAATAATTTTACAGATGTATGACTTGGACGGAAATAAAAACCCTCCATTCTAGCCTCTCTAACTCTGTACAGACCACTTTTAATTTGGGTATGATGTTTAGACCAAAAAGCTTGAAAATTCAAGCGTTTCTTTTAATATATGGGCCAGAGTCAGGCACACTCAAAATGTATTTAGGAATTTTCTAGTTATAAAATGTGACTTCAAAAACGTTGCTTACCGTTTGAGCCGTTACCCCCAAATTCAGTCCGAACCGGTCCAGGTCAGAATCTGCTGCTAGCTTGACGATGACAACACAGACCCACGCTTGCGCAAGCGGGTGTTGCCTGGAACCGTCAGAGCCAATAGAATCCAGTTCTAGTCACCACCTTTGTGTGATGGACAACCGCCGTCCTCCAATCAAGCCCTTGTATTGAACGATGTTCCAAAATGATCAATCAGACTGGAGTTGCTCTCAAAGTACGCCGGGAAATGTCGAAAGCGCTTTTATCATGACTCAACAAACGTTTAATTCAGAGTTGATCTTTCAACGTTGTATCATTATTCATGTATCAACACTTTTTCAACAGTTAATTGATCAGCATTGTTTGGATGTTGGAACGTTATTTTTCTACTGATATATTTCAACAAAATGTTTAAAAGTCATTGTAAAAATAATGTTGATTTGACGTACAACTCAAAAATTGTTGATATTTCTATGTTGAATCCGTAGTGAGTTAACAACACCACTTCAACTATTTGGTGTTCAACGTTGTTTTGACGTTGAATTAATGTTTTTTCATAAACTGACATTATTTCAACAACATTTAAACGTTTAATGTCAGTCGAATGCCAGCTGGGTATAGACAAGTAACCTTTGCTCTTTTTAAACATGTGTACCAAAAATCAGTCTGAACCTTTAGTTGCATTTATAAGAGCTTATCATTTAAAATGAACTGCTGATGAGCTCCTTTTGGGGATTGTAGGTTTTTTTTAAATAAATATTTCACCAGAGTGAAGTGTTGCTTGAAGTATGAGACTGTTTTTAAGGAACCATTACTTCTTATTAAACCCACAGACTTAAAATAAAAGTTGGCTTTTGAGTAAGCGGCGTAAGGGCACCTTTGATTTCATCATCAGTAACACCTTCAAGGGTGCAGTCACTCCCGCAGTTTTGCTGCCAGGCTTTTGTTTCTTCAGCCATCAAAGGCAGCAGAGCCACTGGACAGGTTGGTGTGTATGGCAGAATAATTCATCCCATGGTAGGAAGCATCAAAACCAATTTGCGCTGTGGTATTGGCCACTGGTCTCTTTCTTTGTGTGTGTGTGTGTGTGTGCCTGTGATGTCTGTATTTCTGATGCGGTGCAGTGTGAATACTAAGGTCAGGCTGACATGTTGGTTTGTTGAAAGTATCAAGTTAATGTTGCCTCATTATTAATATATTGGTGATGGAAACAAGATTTTAACGTCACAAGAATCAGTTTGGAGCTCATTTCACATGATTCTGACATAGAAACTTCTGGTAGGAAATGACTGTAAAGCTGGACAAGAAGCTCCTACCCTGAAATCATTCTTATTACTCTAGCAGCAGTAATAGCCGCGCTATCTATATAATTGCATATTTGTATAATTATTATCTTGGGTTTCCTTGGAGAATATTAGTGTCTGGAGAAATATTGACAGATTGTTTTGTTTTTGGACATCAGCCAACACCTCATAAAAATGCCTGTCTGAAGAAATATGTATTAAAAAGGAACTTAAAGGTTCACACAGAAGAAGCAAGCAAGGAATTCCAAAGCTGGGGAGCGTTCACAGCTAGGGCGTGTTCGGTTCAGTTGGTTCAAGTGGTCGGGAGTTCACAGATATATTTTGGGGCTAGACCTAATTTAGCCTTTTACGTAATTAGTAACATTTTGAAATACATTTTAGAATTTAATTTGTAGTCAGTAAAGGGCAGATAACATAGGGCTGATGTGATCACGTTTCCTTGAATCGTTAAGATCCACATTTTGGACCAACTACTATCGTAGTACAACTCTGTCTTCAACAAACAGGATATAAATAAAAGCAGGAATAACCTTCTCCAGATCAGTAAATGGATAGAACATTTCGAATTTTGGGTATGTTTTTGAGGGAAGAAAGCAGGACTGTACAACCATCTTGATTTGAGCATCAAAACTGAGGTCAGGCTTAAATATGACTCTTAAATTTTTAGCCACAGGTTTAACATTTATTGACAGACTGTCAATGTTATTATGCATCAGCTGAATGGAGTTGGGATGGCTGACTAAAACAATCTCTGATTTACTGTTGTTTAGCAGCAAAAAACTGTTGGACATTTAGCAGTTAATGAGAGTGAGAACACTGCTATTATCGCCAGGTGTTATGGGTACATACAGAAGGGTGTCATCAGCTTAAAAATGAAAATTATACCTCTTCTCCACTGCATGGTATGGCTAGAATAGTCTCGCATTGCCAGACCCTCCTCTAAAGCGCACTGAAGAAAGGTCTGGCTACTCCTAATAGCGGTCGGGGATAGGAGGAAAACGTGTTCTGGTTTAATGGCATTTCTTTAAACCAATCATAATCGCCATGGGCGTTGCTAAACTATGCATAGAACAGCTGCAAATAGTCGTGCGAGAGAAAACTCAGATTGGACAGAGAGTCTAGCTAGCTGTCTCAATTTACCCTACAGAGATCTGAGGAGCAGTCAACAATAGTTGTCATTAATCCACCAAATTTAAAATTCCAACACAAAGAAAGGGGAAGGAAACGGAAAATACATGCATCCGGTGGAATTTCCTGCGGGACCTGAGCAATCCCAGAAGTGGAACGTCAAGGATATAGACTAGGCTAGACTCAACCCTATTCGACACGCTCTTTTTTGGGTTTTCCATTGACAAAAGTTGTGGATGGTACCTAGTACTTATTTTGGTATCACTTCCTTCGAGGTGCACAAACCTAGCATCTTTTAATAGCTAAGCTGTCGTCCATTGCGACCGCATTTTACTTATTCTCTTGACCAAGATTTTTTAAAAATGGCAGCACTGTGGTCAATTAACGAGGTACGGACTTTCCTCTGTTTGGTTGCCAACAAAAGGATCCAGTGAGAGCTGTGTTGTGTTAAAGACAATGTCACAGCTATTTCACATGGCGTCACTATGACGATCAGCTAAGAATCCTAGAGATCTAGATATGTACCTGGTACTAAAAGTAAGTCGAGTAGAGTCGAGCTCTACAATGCGGTGAAAATACAACATATTTGCGAATAATGTCCCCAAAAGGAAGCATGTAAACAGAAAGCAGTAGTGGACCTAAAACTGAGCCTTGTGGCACACCACACGTAATGAGCAGGAGAGGATGAACCAATAGCTATTGAAAGGGTACTATATTTGAGAGTGGGCACCAGCATCAGATTACAATTGTGAACTTTGTATACTACCTATGTGTCTCTGTATTACACAATAGCCCTATATTAACAATGCACCGTCAGCGGGATGGCTGAATAGTTATTTTCCATGTCCTTGTTTTTTTATCCACAGATCTCCCTTGGCGGACTGAACAAACGAGTCCACTCTAACAGAGCTACGCCTGTCCTCACTCTAGTCTGACGGCACTCACCGACATCAAAGGTACACCCGCCTCTCTTTCTACACCTCCAGCCCTCCTTTAATCACGTTGTTCAGCTCATCATTGCAGTAATTACATTTCCTGACGTTTTTTTTTTCGGTTTGCAAATCCAAGACTTCTCTCTGTTATCTCTCCTTGAGGGAGCTTCACTTTACTTAACTTCATTTCACTTTGTTGCAGAGGTTCCTCATATGATTTTTATTTCAATACATTCAGAAGCTTTTTCCTCCAGGAAATGTGCTCTGATTTAAATAATTCTCACAGTTGAATCAGCTCAGGTAAATGTCAGTTGAAAATCGGTCTTAGTTCTCTTCACAGTTTTTATTGGGTTTTAGAGCTGAACAGAAGAGGACATTTGTTCTAGTCCAGGATTAAAGACAGACTCAACTGTGTAATTGCATGTTTGAAGTCTGGCACCTGTTGAAGATAGAACCTGAGACACCTAAAAGCAATTTGGATGTCTTATGTGCTGCAAAAGACTTTGCATTACTTCACGTAAACTTGGAGACACTCTCTTTAAGAATTAGGACAGAGAGTATATTAGAAAAAGTGACTGTTGTTCATGTCTATCAAAGCTTTGTGCGTTGCATTAAGCTTGTTCAAAGTAACGTCACAATCAATAACCAACTTTTATCTAGATGTGACTTGACACTGAAACCTTGACCTTGGCTGCTTACTGTATAATTTTGGCAATGCTTATTCTATAGTACCTGAACAACAATTAGGGTAAAACATCTGAATGCAATGCAGTGTTAAAATTTAAAATGGGCATTGAGAAGGCATTAAAACAGGCTGCTGTTTATCGAAGCTTTGTACGGCCCATATACAGTATTCTGTAGCATGTTTCTGTTAGCGTAAAGTCTACAAGTATCTATAAGTCCTGTTTCTTCAAGGAAACTAACAAAGACATACAGTATTTGTATTCTGTCTATGTAGTTAGTGTGTGTGTGTGTGTGTGTGTGTGTGTGTGTGTGTGTGTGTGTGTGTGTGTGTGTGTGTGTGTGGATGCGTGTGTGTGTGTGTCAGAGTTTTCCGGCCTGAAATCCTCCACATAGCGAGGCGGTTCAAAGAAAAGAAGAATGAAATAAAATATAAAGTGTAAACAACGGCTACATTTCTTCTAGCTGTGAAAGTGATCAGCATTGGACTCTGCGCACCTTGCTAAGCTTTGCTTGTCCACACATCACTCAGCAATACCCTTCTGGGAATTAACACTCACTTTAATGTTCCTCAAAGCAACAATGCCTGGAATCCTAAATTGGGGGAAGGTTAATTCCTGGTGACAGTGCATTTCTTGTTTTATGTGTTGCATCTTTTTAAAACATTAGTCACTAGTATAAGTCCAGTGCTACTTAGAATATTAGATATTTATTAGAAATGACAATCATCTTCCGGTAACCATTCATAAGATGTTAGCGTACCGCTTATGTTGATTTTGGCTAATATTCTGTGGTAAAGCTGCATCTTATAAATTGGGCATTGTGTTTTATAGCATTCTTACACAGACAGTTGAAGGCTTGGCTTGGCTACAATTACACTCTTAGAAACAGTTTGAAAAATTGCAACACTTGTCATGTCTGTTTTTCTTCATAATTAGGTCTAACTCAATCTGACATTTATGTTCATGAGTAGTGCTTTTAAAGAGTGGCAAAACTCATCCAAACCTTTGCTGTTGGTGAGCAGAAATTCCCAACACAGCACATTGTCATTATGATGAATCACTTAACTGTCAGTCACTTCCCGTCAGAGCTTTGACATATTGGACAGCTTAGCCAAGCAGAATGATTCCCTTAAGAGCCTAAAATTACTGGCTCTGAAAAGACAGTTTAAGGCAGAGCAATACCACCTAATATCGCCAATTTACCTTCTGACTGTATGAATGTTTTATCGTCAACAGCCAACGTGGGTAGATTGAAGACTGTTCCCACCACTACTTCCACACACGCAGTAGGAAGAGGAGCAGGTGTTTTTAAGTACCCAATTGTGCCACTGAGAGCTACTTCCTCAGATGGCCATATGATGGGTTTAGACAAGGAATTAATTTGAGATGCAATTACAGCCTCTGGAAAGGGGCAAAATGGCCATGAGGGGGGAGCACGTAACCCACCACCCTCCTAGTCCCTAATCAGGTGAATGTTTCTAACTCAATATCAGGCACTTATGGTCACACTCAATTATCCTTTGCCTTTACCTCCCAATCTGTCCCCCACCCCCCTAATGACCCTGTACTCAAACCCCTCAAGAGCACACACCATGTCTGCTCTGGGCGGCCTCCTCGGTAGCCATGCTGTAGTCCTCCTTTGTCTCTGCTTTGACTGCTGATGAAAGACAAAAGTCAAAGCAATAGTTTTCATTTTGGGAAATATGCTGATTCGCTTTCTTGCTGAGAGTTAGATGAGAATGTTGATAACACTCATATGTGTTCTGTACAAAGGTAGTCTCGCATCGTCAGACCCTCCTCCACAGCAATGCGGAGGAGGGTCTGCCTAGAAAAACATGCTCTGGTTTACTGGCATTTCTTTAAACCAATCACAATCGTCTTGGGCGGTGCTAGGTGCCAGACACAACGACGGTGCCTCTGCTAAATAGCCTCGGGAAGGACCTTGTTTTGGTGGAACATGTGTACGTTCAAAAGTAGTTTTAGTCGAGCAACAGAAACCTCAGATTGGACAGATAGTCTAGCTAGCTGTCTGGATTTACCCTGCAGAGATCTGAGGAGCAGTTAACCATAGTCCTCACAAATCCACCAGAGTTTAAAATTACGTTTTCGAAAACGTGAGGATTTTTCTGCATTGAGTACTTTTACTTTTAATACTTTAAATACATTTTCCTGATGACACTTACATACTTCTACTTAATTATTAGTTTAAATGCAGAACCTTTACTTTTAACAGAGTATTTTTTACAGTGTGGTATTACTCATTTTACTTAAGTAAAGGATCTGTATTCTTCTTCCACCACTGGTTGTATAATGTCAGTCGGCTGCATACAGCAGACTCATACCAACCGGCCCAGTCTGTGATGCTTTCCACCAGAGGATAGCAAAACAACAAGAGAGGCAAAAGATCAAATGCATCCCAGCTTGCTCTGGTCAAAGTGCTTGTATTCTGCTCAAGGCAGAAAAGTTTCCATACACAAATCAAGAAGCTGTTCTTGAGGATAACATCATTTACATTGTTGCCAGTTTACTACAGAGAGGGGTATGATGGCAGAGGGTTTTGTCACTGGAAGATTAGTTTCCAATGATGAATAAGGTGCCAAAGATTTATTACCAGATTTTCCAGCAAGCCTTTGATGTGACCAAACGCTGCATCTCATCTGCCCATCCACACTCAAAGTGTGTGTGTGTGTGTGTGTGTGTGTGTGTGTGTGTGTGTGTGTGTGTGGATATATTTACTACTGGGCTATTTATAGAGCCAAGGGTTTTGTGCTGAAGTGCATTTATAGGAAAATACTTGCGACAGTGAAGCTGCTAGTGAGATGCCTCATCAACTCTACACATGGAATATGAGCCTGTTTGTCCTTTTAATTAAAGATGTTTACGCCTTAAGAGTAGTCTAATACAACACACTTTTTTTTTAGATCCAATCTCTTTGATAAGTGATCATCCCTTCCACTCATTATCTTCCAAAAGTTGCATCCACAAACGACTTTCCTGCCCTTGGTGTTTCCATTACATAAAGTTGAGACTAAGTAGGGCGTGTGTAATTGAGGATGGGGTTAAATATGCAGACCATGGCTGTGTTTTTATCCCCTCTGACGGCCATTAGCAAACATCTGCTGAACCAAAGCCTGAAAATAAAAACAGGGCTGTCATGGTGGCAGAAGGGGAATTCTTCAGATGCCCCTCCCTGTGCTATTTTAAGTATCCCCAGAAGTTGGTGTTTAATGATAAGCTGTGGGGCGTAGCTGACATGCCTGCCATATTATTCCCTTTACGACTCAGGAAGCAATGGCTACGTTGCCCCCTAACCCTCCAGGGGTGTGAATCATTAGAGTCCGTCATCAAGTATGTCCAGTCTACATGGCTTATGGTGCCCTTTTGCTGTGGGTTATCTCAAGTAGTGGATCGCTTTGAAAATAGACAAGGATGCTATTTTTTGCCCAGCACTGTTTCCATTTTGAAACTAAATATACCGGCTGATGACTATAAACACATGCCAGTCACACATATTTTAGGGAGAACAGTGTTTCAAAATAATAGATTTCTGATCTGATAATGGCTATGTAATGAGGCATCATGTTTCCATATAGAGGCAAATCAACCAAAGCAAACATTTCTTTCCTTCACATGGATGTGAAAACACAGGCTCCTCAGCATGTATCGCTTTGTGAGGAAGCGTGAAGGAAGAGTCGTGACAGACTCCACTCCACGCCGGATAAATAAATGATCAGCACACAACAAACATCAAAGAGGGATTGTGTGCTTCAAAGGGAATAAGGGCCTCACACTCACCAGGTCCTATAGGGAAAAATGAATCCTGTGTATGCGCGCGCGCACACACATACACACACACACACACACACACACACACACACTCTGTTTCTGTAATCCGACCTGTTTAAGATTCTAATGGTTGCATCTGCATTGATCGTCCCCCTGCTGAGCAAAACCACCCCTCCTCAATCTTTGTCTGTTTCGGTGGCATCAGATCAGCTGGAAGATACCCAAAATGCTTAGATACAATGTGTCTCCTGACTCATTTGGACCTTCTCTCTTTAACCTTCTGGTGACTAAAGAAGCACTCACTAGGGCTGCACGATACAAGGAAAACATGCGATATGCGATATACGTATGAATGCGATATATGACATTCATACTTTGTTGAAAACATTAACATATAAAAGGCACAATTATAAAAAGAATGACAGTTACATTTTGAAGTGCAGTATTCTAGTGATATTTTCTTTCAACTAACAAAAATTCAGAGTATCTTTCACGATATCTCGCAGCCTTTCGTGATGTGTAAATTGCGGCAGTTGATATTGCGATGACAATTTAAAAAAAAAAAAATTATTTTTAAAAAAAACAACGATATATTGTACAGCCCTAGAACTCACCTTACATTTCAGTTTTTTTAAGATTATTTTTTGGGCATTTTTTCAGGCCATTATTTGTATACCACAGTTTAGACTTGAAAGGGGAGAGAGAGAGGAATGACATGCAGCAAAGGGCCGCAGGTCAGAGTCGAACCCGCGGTCGCTGTGTCGAGGAGTAAACCTCTACATATGGGCGCCCGCTCTATCATGTGAGCTAACCAGGCACCCATCATTTCTGTTTTAAAGCCCTAATTACTACTCACAATATCTGACACATCTTTTACACAAGGAGTCATACAGATTTTTTTGTTTTTAGATTAAAGTGCTCATATTATGCTCATTTTCAGGTTCATAATTGTTATATCATATATAGGTTATATCAGAATAGGTTTACATGGTTTCATTTTCAGAAAACACCATATTTTTGTTGTACAAAAATTGCTGCAGCTCCTCTTTTCACCCTGTGTGTTGAGCTCTTTGTTTTAGCTACAGAGTGAGACATCTCACTTCTGTTCCATCTTTGTTGGGAGTCGCACATGCTCAGTAGCTAGGTAAGGACTACTAGCCAGTCAGAAGCAGAGTATGAGGGCGTGCCCTGACAGTAGCTAGGTAAGGACTACTAGCCAGTCAGAAGCAGAGTATGAGGGCGTGCCCTGACAGTACCTAGGTAAGGACTACTAGCCAGTCAGAAGCAGAGTATGAGGGCGTGCCCTGACAGTACCTAGGTAAGGACTACTAGCCAGTCAGAAGCAGAGTATGAGGGCGTGCCCTGACAGTACCTAGGTTAGGACTACTAGCCAGTCAGAAGCAGAGTATGAGGGCGTGCCCTGACAGTAGCTAGGTACGGACTACTAGCCAGTCAGAAGCAGAGTATGAGGGCGTGCCCTGACAGTACCTAGGTAAGGACTACTAGCCAGTCAGAAGCAGAGTATGAGGGCGTGCCCTGACAGTACCTAGGTAAGGACTACTAGCCAGTCAGAAGCAGAGTATAACGGCGTGCCCTGACAGTACCTAGGTAAGGACTACTAGCCAGTCAGAAGCAGAGTATGAGGGCGTGCCCTGACAGTACCTAGGTAAGGACTACTAGCCAGTCAGAAGCAGAGTATGAGGGCCCTGACAGTACCTAGGTAAGGACTACTAGCCAGTCAGAAGCAGAGTATGAGGGCCCTGACAGTACCTAGGTAAGGACTACTAGCCAGTCAGAAGCAGAGTATGAGGGCGTGCCATGCTAGCAGCTAGACGAGCATTATAACGTGTGTTACAAAGTGACCACGTTTGTCTCTGAAGTAAAGGCTGGACTACAATAGAGCTGTTTGGAGCAGTTTGTGAACAGTGTTTTCTGTTGGAGATGGTTAAGTCCCTTTGGGGTGGACTTTGGGCTTTTTCACTTTGTAAACCTATAACGTGCACAAAAAGATAAATAACACAATAAATGAAAGGGAAAAAGCCAAAAACATAATATGAACACTTTAATGCTGACTGGGCTATGTTGACCCTGGGTTGTGATTTTTCTTTGAATGATTGCTTGACGAACATGTCCTTTCACTCTCCGATTAAGCAGTCCAGTCCAAGGCCAGAAAATTATGTCACATCCGCATACAAAAGGGCACCTCGCTTATGCTCTCTGTGAAAAATGATGCTTTTAAAACAGTGTAAACTCAAATGTTTTGCCCTGTGGCAAAAATTATTTTATCCTCGGCATGCAAAAAATGTATAATAAATCTGTATATGCGCCATTGCGATTGTTTATTAAAGAATTTTGTCATTGAGCACAATCCAGAGTTTACCAGAATCATCCAATTTCGACATTCTGGCTGCCATTTGCAGTATTAGGTGTTAATGCAGGACCCAGCAAGAGGCCCTCATCATTTCTGGTGATATTGGAATTTAGTAGTGAATATTCTCAAACAAATAAATTAAATTATTACTACTCAAGTGACAAACAGTGAATTTGAGGATTTGAGGGATTCTTGGGGTGCGCTGCCCTGAAGTACAGAAGCTGCCCACTTTGCCAGGTTGATAATCCAGCCTTGAAAATAGACATGTACTTTCAGTTACGAAGATTTATGACAACAGTAAAAAAAAAAAAAAAATCATACTCAAGAAATATATGGTGAACTAACTGTGGATGTTTATTTTGAAATGTACGTCAAATACTTTTTACACCTGTTTCATTAGACTTGGGATTACTATAAAGTTAAATCCAACCCAGTCAGAAGAAGCATATGTTTCTTGTTGCTTTTCATTTCTGTTTTAACCTCTGGCTTTCTCACTTTTGTATTCCCTTTGTTTTTCTTTCCCCTCTCTCCCAGCTCTTCGTTCTTCTTGCTGTCTCATCCTTCTGCTGCTGTTAGAGTGGGGGATGTCTGTTTTCTAACACCTCTCAGCCTGCTTATCTACTAGGTCTGTATTGCTGTGGTTTGGTATTTCCAACCCCATTTGTTATTGTGCCATCAACCCCCTTGATAACATGACACCATCAGTTATGGATATCAGAGTGTGTGTGACAGTCATATGCACTGTGGCTTGCAACTGTTATCTAGAAATTATGATTATTTATGATGGGCAGTGTCCGTATGGGTGGCTGTGGGATGCTTGCATGTGTTGGATTTGTGCCTGCTACAGTGCTTGTATGTCGGATTGCGTTATGGCTCTGTGCATGACTATATCCAATAACTAGGGATGCACCGATTTTCAGACCAAGTACAAGTACTTACATTTGGGTACTTGCCGATACCAAGTACTGATATGAGTACTTAATAATACAGCTCTAACAGTGTTTTATTTTCATCAGATGTTCTTCACTTTTTGACTGCAACAAAGTAAACATATACGACTTGATGCTGTTGCTGACATTTTAAAGCTACATTGTGTAAGAATTTCTCCCATCTAGCGGTGAAATTGTATATGACAACCAACTGAATATTACTTTCTAGCCTCTTCCATTCCGAGCACGTTTTTAACTCCTACGGGGGCCGTATTATTCCAAGAAGTACGACTTCGTCCGTGAGTGTTCCTTCCAGTGTAATAATAGTTTTACGTTATTTTGGTACCATTTCATTGCTAACATCAGCTATCAGGTTCCCAAACATATGCAAGCTAATGTTAGTAAAGTATCAGTACTATTGTTATTCTGTATATATTACGAGATTAATAGTGTAAGACAATGTTTACAGCGTAGGAGAGAAGCAACAGAGGTTTGTGTTTTTAATATTTCTCTGAGCAGTATGAACAATCATGTCAATGAAACCAAAATGAGTTCTTAGTATGCCCATCGTTTACACGCAGCTGTTCTAGCTGTAGCTAGTCTGTGGTACAACGCCATTATGTGAGTTGTCTGCCAGGGAAATCATGACACATATGATTAAGTTTATGTTACAAGGTAGACAATCCTTTTTCATCATTGACATGAGGAAATGTATCCTAGACGTCGTTCTAGCGTTCTGCACAACCATGCTATAGTTAGCCAAGCAACTATAAAACTTTGAATTTACACAAATAAGCAGAATTACCTTTTGAGAAGAAAGCAGGCAACTTTGGCATCCCTTTTAAAATCCTTGCTCCTTATGAGCTCTTTCCATCTTGGAAAAGCCACTGCAATATTAACTTTGGTCTTGTTGCTTTGCCTGTTGCGTTGTCGTTTTAATTCTCTTTTTAATATCCTTGGCGACTCCATTACATGTCCTCGAGAATAGGCGTGATCCTCCATCTGCAACAGGCTTTCAAATCTACTCGGCAGCGAGTAATCTCCCCCTCCCTGGCATTCGTCACAGTGCCACTGAGTTTAAACGCGCGAAAGGCGGCGGTATGTCCCTCTTTGGCTAATGTATTTTAAAGATGGAGGTGCAACATGGCTGCCGTCATTCAAGCGACTCGCTCATATGTAGTCTGAATGATTCTGAATGGCAGATTGTACGCTTACGAGAATACTTTGATTAGTTGGTGGAAGTAATTACACATGAATGAGCACATATTTGTGAAAGAACAAAGGTTTTTTTTCTAAGAATTAACTCAAAACATTACACAATGGAGCTTTAACATTCAACTTTGTGTTTTCCTAAACAAACATGGCACTGTCGCCCATTTCACATAAGTGTAACCTGTAAAGCATTCAGTGGATTTTAGTACCACATAACATAGTAGCAGAACACCTGAAATGATGTTACCATATGTTAGTGCTAAAGACCTTTTTCGGAAAAGTGAGAGGCAGGTTCTTTTTGATGAAAAGAAGCTTCTCTGCATTATCAGCTGTAAGTCTGTTTCTGTTTTCAGTCTGCTCTACTTTTATCATCGTTGTTTATCCTGAAATATCTCCAAACTGCTGACATCACTTGACTACCTGCTCAACTGACGAGACAATAAGCTCGACACCTTGCGCGGGCCGCCGTAGATGGCGCGCGCCCTACGAGCACGCACAGAGACGTTTATGCTCAGCGCATTGTTTGTTGCCGTACTATCCGAAACACCAGAGGGCGTACAGACAAAATAATCTGTGAATGAGCAAGAAGTAAAGAAACCGGAAGTAAAGGAAAGCAGGCTGCCTGGCAACAGTAGTAAACACATCAATGTTAAAACACTGACGTACCGCAAAACATTATATTTTTATATCTATTTAGGCTAATGTCACATTGCCATAAAGTTGTATCAGGTGCGGTTGTATCGGACCGACACCCGAGTACTGGTATCGGTATCGGTATCGGTGCATCCCTACCAATGACAGTGCCATTCCTCCATGCTGGCTATAATTGTTCATTCCTTTCCACCTTTTGGATGTCCAAAAACAAGGATCTTTGTTTTTGTGAATGTGCACTGTGCTGTTTCATTCCCTTTGCTGTACTTGGAATTTTTGGCTCATGTTTCCATTTCGTTGCACTGATGTTCCAGCAAAACTGTATTGAATTGTGTGTGCGGTGGCAGGATTGCCTAATTACAAAAAAGGTTAAAACTTCTGAAAGTGAAAACATAATTGGCACCAAGCAGAGCATAATGTCTTTGCTTTGCTGGGCTCGGAGTGTCTAACTCCATGTACAGTAGTCACCCTTTGTGGGGAGAATTTGAGCTTGTCCCTTCAGGGTATTGGCTCAAGAGTCTAACTGAAACAGATTTGACTGTAACACATAGACTCTCTGTAGTATGACCCTACCCCCCAATCATACAGTCAGCCATCCTAATTGTTCCATTTTGATGTGTCATCTTGGTCTTTTGTTCATGATGATTCTTTAAAGCTTGTGCTGTATGCCAAATCATCAATGTCCCATCTTGGCTAATGAGTTAGTCTTGTATTTGACGTTGAACTTGCGTCAGCCTGTTGATGCTGCTCACCCAGCCTGTTGGGTCAGGGTGTCTTTAATGACCTGGTGCCCCCTCCTCCCCCTTCTCTTTCACTCCCTTCCCGACATGGAAGATCTGTACGTCTGCGACCAACACTGGACATGGAGGACTATGATGTTCGCTCGGCCGCCAGCATCCTGGCCTCAGTGAAAGAGCAGGAGGCTCGCTTTGAGCAGCTGACCCGAGCCCTTGAGGAGGAGCGGCGCAACGTCACGCTGCAGCTAGAGCGCGCCAACCTGCCTCCCAACCCCCCTACCAGCCAACCGCTAGCATGGCAGCAGGTGGTGATGCAGGTAAATGATGCCGGCATGCTGGCCAACCCCTCGTCATGTTTTGACCACCAACTTGCGCTACCATGTGTTTGCCTCCCTGTCTACCTTCTGCGACATTGTTCTGCGACCTCCTTCCATTGAGCAAGCTCATTCCATCGTCATGTTTGCTCACGGTCATTGCTTTTCATCACTGGTGGGACTCTACAATCTCTCTGTTCAGTTTCTCTGTGATTTGGGACACTTGTTCCTTGTTTGTCTGAACCCACTGTCCTGAATGTTGTGCAATAATCTTCTCTGTGGTGACTCATCGTTAAAACCAGCTGATGAGATTCAGCCTCTCATTGTGTCTTCCTTTTGCCTCCTCATTCTACGCCACAGCTTGCCATTTAACCCCACTTCCTTTCGCCCACTGGTCTTTGATATTGTCTGGTGGTGCTGCTGATTAGATTTGGCCTTTCGCCCAGCTCTGGCCAGTGTCTGGGGGGCATTTGAGTCCTGGCCCGGGCTCCTGTCAATGCTGGCTGACTCGGCAGGAGCAGGAAATGTAAGACAGTTAGAAATCTCCTACAAATGCCAGCAGTCACAACAGCCCATTGATTTACACAGGAAAGAAAAAAAAGAAACGCTCTCAGACTGTACACGTTTTACTAACCAGAATTTGAAAGCACAATTTGGCGATGCAGCACCTGAAGCACTTAGATACATCACCTTTAATCACGGTAAAGGAGGCAGTCTCATGTATGTTTGATATAGCAAGACTTGCACAGATAAAACAAAATTTGCCTGCGGTTGTATTTGCCTGCAGTCACATTTTGTTAACAGTCGTGTCAGTGTTTATTTTTAAAGGGCTTGCTGCCAATTTGGCCTCATGAAGGGGATAATGAAGAGGATGCAGGAAAAGTATAGCAGAGTAAAGTAAACGCGTCATACTCTCACCCACCACAGGGGTAATCTACTGCTTTTATATATATATATATATATATATATATGTGTGTGTGTGTGTGTGTGTGTGGTCCATGATATACTGGCCAGTGCTTAACATGACAGGCAGTGAATTAACCCTCTCTCTCACGCTATCCCTCACAGATCAGACTCACAGTTAACCCCCACCCTGGCTGTTGGTACACTGGGGAGTCAATTGTGCATAACCGGGCACTGCTCACATAACCATGCCCCATCTTACATCACTTTGAAATGTCATTCGCTCACCAGGCATTGGACTGTCAGATTTTATCATATAACGCCTATAAATGCCAAAGCAAATTGGATGTTGGGCTGGCGGAGGGAGGGGGGTTGATCAGTGTCTGCTCTGGGGCAAACGGCACCTGAGTGCTTGGCATTCTTGAGCCAGAAGGTGCTGTGGCGTGTGGCAGTGTGTGTGCTGCACTGAGAGAGACACACAATTCACATAATGAGGTGGTATGAGCGATAAGGAATGCATTAGGTCGTTCTTTTCTCTCTATCTCCTCCTTGCTTAGTTTACACACACACACACACACACACACACACACACACACACACACACACACACACTCCCCACGCTGCATGATGGATTAAAATGGATCATGGATCAGTAACAAAGGATTCAGTATCACAACCCCAGGGCCAGACTCAATAAGGGCCAGCCATTATTTAAAGTTAGGTTTGGAAAAGTGGACCAAGTCTGATAAATGAAATCAGATTCAAACAGACGCCTAATGAGTTAATGAGAGATAATCCACTGATCTAAATAGTAATTTCGGAACAGATTGGGTCCAAACAACAGCGTGCAACTAGCACTTTAATCTGCCTTCATCATTTTGATCAGTATTGTCAGTGTTTTAACATGAGAGAGAGAGAGAGAGCCCAGGGGGTAGCTAATAAACATAGGAAAATGTATGTAATTATTTCACGCAGATCCTCAGCACACACTGTATGATTGGTCACTTCAAACAGTGCTCTGAAACTCGTAAGGCTACTTGCTTTTTCACCAAGCCCCCCACCCTCAGAGTTTAAGACTGCAGGCTCTTCTGTCCGGTACAGCCTGGATGTGGAGTGAGGCATGGCTCTGGAGTGCAGCCAAATGACTCCAATAAATCACACATTGATGGTTTGACTGTGTTATACGGAAATATAGCAGTCATTTCCTCTGTAAATTTAAAGTCAAGAATATTTGTAGCCTTTCGAAGTGGTGGTTTTGGTGACAAATCTTCTGGCTAATGTTCTTGTGAACATAAAAATGTTCCTTAATAGGGAATAGTTTTTAGCCAATCTTGCAGCTCTATAGATGGCAGGTTAGTTGGTTGGTTGGTTGGTCAGTCGACCACTTTGGTCCCAACTGAATTGTGAAATATAATGAAATCTCAGGATATATTGGATTGATTGCCATGACATGTTTTTGACACATTCATGGTCCCAAGGGGATGACATTTACTGACTTTGGTGATCCCCTGATGTTCCTTTACACCACCATGAGGTTGACATTTTAGTTTTTAGGTCAAAATTTGGATTTTTCCAAAATACCTGTACATGACATTCACCTCAGCCCAGAGATGGGGACTCGAGTCTGAGACTCGGACTCGAGTCGCACTTAAGTCACACAAACAGCTGACTTCAGACTTGACTCAGACTCGACCCAAAAGACTTCAGACTTGACTCGGACTCGAGCTTCGAGACTCGTCAACAACCTATTTTCATGCAATTATTGCTTTTTAAATCTAAATTGATTTATGTTTCTTTTATTGGCGCATATACGTTGGGGAAACGCATGACGAGCTGCGTGTCCCTTGGCCTTTGCCGTAATGTGCAATGTACACGTGCACTATGCGGCGCGCGCACACATCAAAAAATGCAGCGACGATGGCGACACCGAGTCCTCCTGCAGTTGTGCCTTTTGTCATTAGTTTTGCTTACAATAACTTCATAAACAGTGGCAGTAAGCGGACAGCTACATGCAAGGAGTGTGGCACCAAGATACATGACGCTGGATCAACAACATCGAACTTCATCAGACATCTCAAAGAGCACCCTGATAGGTCAGTCACTCACGCTAATGTGAAAGAGACGTTACATTTAGCATATATCGCCACAGGTAACAAGCTAACCATCGCAAAGTGTTGTGCTAATGCTGGGGACAGGCAAATTGTATTGTTATAGTTGTATCCATATGATGTGACAGACTTAGGTTAATATTTCACCAGTAGCCCATAAAGTTATCCTACAACTGATGTTGATACTGTACTGTATGGATGGTAGCTACAGGACATGCTTTGAATTCATAAGATTTAACAATACAGTGTTAGGGACAGATCAGACTTGAGACTTGACTTGGACTTGACTTGGACTCATGGCAAAAGACTTGAGACTTGACTTGAACTTCCCCTCAAAGACTTGAGACTTGACTTGGACTCAAGCTCAAAGACTTGAGACTTGACTTGGACTTCCAAAAAATGACTTGTGAACATCTCTGCCTCAGCCTCAGCTATACATTGTGTTTGGTGATCATTAGCAAATGTTAGTATGCTAACAAGTTAAACTAAAATGATGGAAATGATAAACATTACCTGCTAAATGTCAGCATGATGGCATTGTCATTTTGGGAATTTTACCAGGCTGAAGTTAGCATTTAGCTTAAAGCATCACTGTGCCTAAGCACATCTTCATAACACCGCTACAGCCAAGCGGCTGTAGTGAACTTGGTCTTGTTGAACCATAAAGAAAATCTGAGATTAAATGAAATGCTTTTCCAGAATTTCATGATGTTTTCTTTGGCTAAAGATGCAACGGTTTACTGTTTTCAAATTATTTATATTTGTCCTATAGAGAAGGGAGACAAAAGAATAGTACCAACCACAAATACATTTCCCTCTGATATTTACACAAGCCACCTTGCTTGGCCGGAGTGCACATAACTAAATTGGATTACAGAATATTGTGGTTCAACGTGTCGGCCCTGTATGATGTTAACACAGGGTATATAAAGGTAGATCACTACATGACGATTTGACCTTTGTATTGGTACAATGAGTGTGGGAGAGGTTCTTGTAAACAGCACTGGCCTACTTTCCAAGACCTTACTAATTGAATTGTGATCCTCATTCACTTCAATATTACACATTATGAATTGCAGCCAAGGAAGAGAATCAGTGGTCACCCTGTGAGGAACATCAGAACAAAGCTGTCGGACCCCCCATTAGCTTTCCTGATGAAATTATCAGTAGAGATTCAGTGACACGGACCGAGGTGCCTTTCAATCTGCATCCATAGACTGCCCCAACATGTGACTCCTCACATGCTAAGATCATACCCTTTCTTTATTTGATTTTGCATTTGCCTGTGGTAATTGATTTTTGCCTGAAGGAGCATTATCGCCGAGGCTCTGAAAGGTCAAGTGGTGTATGCTGACAGTTCTATGTGTGGAGAAAGGCAGACAGCACTCAGACAACCACGTCTATTTGGAGCTAAGGGAGAAGGTGACCTCATTTCATATACACCAGACAACTCATCTATCTACCCACGGCCGCTGCGCGGCACACGCACAGATCCCACCTAGTGATGAATACAATAACCTGGCTGCATTGAAAAGCAAACTCAGGATAATTTCTCGCACTGTGGGTATCATTAAATGTTGGTGTTTGGTATTCAGATGCTGTATTCAGAAGGCCCCTAGCTTTGCAGAGGCATATCATCCCTATGTGCAAATTCTCTGGGAAGTTTTCAAAGGCTTGTGAGCTTTAGAGAGAGGGAACAGTGCAGCCTTTGATCTGTGCTGCTGTCTGTGGTGAAGATGTACAGGCCCTGGCCCTGCGATGGCACAACAGCACTCAACCAACAATCGCTCCTCCAGCCGCCCTCCACCCACTTTCGTCCCCACATCCCCCCAGCCCTGTCTAGGCACAATGGAAACAAAGGGCTAAGGGTGCTATAGCGACAGATGATCTATCCTTCCACTGGCAGGGCCCGGAGTCCCTGTACCCTTGTAAATCACCTGCCTAACAATGAGCCTTAGTTTACCCCCTTCCCTCCTCTATCTTCCCCTGTCTTATATCCTCGCTGTTCCATCAGGAATCTTCTCTCCTCCCATAAACACCCTAATTACCTTGGTGTGAAAGTGCCTCCTTTGTTTATTTTTGTATACCAGACTATTCCAGTACCCTCCTCCTACACTACTTTCTTCTCATATTGTAGTTTCATGGAGCAGCCTGCAGAAAAAGCAAAAGTGCGGAATAAATATGTCTGTTACATTCAAACCCTTGCCAAACGAGTTCACACAGGAGGACAAAAGTTCTGCACTCCATATTTAAATTCTTGCACCTAATCATGCTTCGTAGCAGTTTAAAGGTTAATTGGCCCTGTGGATATTAATGTAAAGGAATGCAAATACATTTAGCATTCTGAAAAGATACGAACAGCTTCTGGATTTTTTAAGATTATATTTATCATCTTCTCCCCCCCCCCCACCCACCCCCCCCCCCCCCACACACACACACACACACACACACACACACACACACACACACACACAGACACACACTTTAAAAAAGCTGTTTCCAACCTCTTTTCACATGTGACCCATTAACATGGAGCAATATCTTCTTGTGATCCCTCGACCCCAGCTGTGTGTCTATAATTGATGGCGGTTCAGGCAAATTCTTTGCTTCTCTGATTGTTTCATCTGAATCATTTTCAGAGGTCTGAATAGGTAAAACTATGAAGCAGTGGTTTCCAAACTTTTTCATTTCAAGGGTCCCTTAACTGACACAAATTAGACCACGAACCCCAAATTTGATAAGATTTCGTCCCAGGTTCCACCATCTGGTAGGACTTTTGCTTTTAGATGTTTTGTTCCAGAAAGTGTATGAAACCCATGATTAAAATAGTCATACATTTTGTCATTGTGTTATGGAATTACAGTGAAAATAATGATTCCCCTTTTTGCTGGGGATCCCTAGGAACTCCCTCAAGGACCCCTGGGTGTCCCCGGACCCCACTTTGGGAACCGCATACTAAAAAGTATGAATGATGAAAATGATGAAAAAAGATGAAAAGGTTAAAGAACAGTCCAATAGATTTCTTATTTTATACATGTCTCACAACCCCTTGTGAGAATCCAGATCCCCAGGTTGGGAGGCAGTACTGGGGTCAGGTGGAAGAGTGGATTGTCCAATGATCTTGGGGTTCGTGGTTCAATTGTCTTTTCCTCCAACAGCATGACAAGAACTCTGAAGGGCAATGCAATCCATTTACAAAAGCAGCAGTTGCAAATAGCCAAGAAGGACACGGATGATTAAAAAAAACATGATGGACTCTTCAGAAGAGAGGTAATTATCTTCACTCGAGTTTCTGCGCAGGAAAGTCACCGGACACCACAATCTTCTGAACATAGCCATACTGAGAAATACAGAGAGAGTTGTGTGGAGCCGATAGTCTTAATTAGCTTTGTAGCAACTCATTTGGCAATGGCTTGAATGTAACGGACGTTCATTAATATCAAAAAGTTACGCACTAAAGCTTTAAGGAGCAAAAACCACTTGCTTCTTTCCACTACGTAGGTTAAAGCAGACCCTGCCATCTATGTTATCTTTTATTCACTACACTTCAACATTAGCGGTCAAGTTTGAGGCGATGGCCCATGAATCACACTGCTAACTACTCGAGGTAGGGAGTAAGTCCTTTCTGTGTCTCATCTCGGTACAGGCACTGACATGGAAGGACAGGGACTTTTACTCAAGGTTGGGGTTGCGCATATTCCCCTTGTTGAGACAAGCAGGGAGAAAGAGGTTTGAAGGGGAAGCAGCAGAAAAGCCTTTTGTACTGCGGGGCTATTTATATTCCTCTGGGGCAGCTCAAACCTTCATCCTTCAAATGCCTGCTCTGGTGCACCTCCCTGCCATTTGATCACAATCCATTAAACCATTATGCTTACTAAAAGCACTAAGAGGGGTATCTGAACACTGCTCTCATATTACCAGACATCCTCTCTGTGTGCTCACATAGGTGAACAGACTGACTCAATATCTTTGAGGGGAACTGCCTCAGTTTCTGGAAAAGTTCTACTTGAAGATGACCGTGGTAGTCTGAATAATAGACTGTTGGGCTTGGTAGTTAAGTTCACAGACTAAATTGTAGCCCATGTGTTTAAAATAAAGCTGCTTACCTTAACAGGACCCCAGTGCCACCTTTGGAATGTGACCTCACCCTTCCCAGTGTCCAGCAGGATAATTAAACAAGGCTGGATGCTGACCCCTTTCAACTGAAAAGAACTAAATTGAAAACAGTCTTAGAACTTTTAAGTAGGGCTAGCTGGAGGTGTTCTTCAAAGCCTTGATTTAATTATCCTCATGAGTTTAACATACTGTTACGACAGTTTTACGACATGACTTACAAGCATATAAACGTTCATCAAATGAAGAACAGAAGCAGCACTGAGCGTTGTTTTGGGAGGTGTGCAGGAGTAAATTCACACTTTACTGGACAGAACATTCCTTGAGACTACGAATGCCTTAATGGCAAAAGGAACTTAGAAGTGAACATTTCTTTTCAATTTCACCCCAGTGTGTTCTTTAATAAAGGTTAAAGGTCCTATGACATGCTGCTTTTTGGATGCTTTTATATAGGCCTCAGTGGTCCCCTAATACTGTATCTGAAGTCTCTTTATATAGGCCTTAGTGGTCCCCTAATACTGTATCTGAAGCCTCTTTTATATAGGCCTTAGTGGTCCCCTAATACTGTATCTGAAGTCTCTTTTATATAGACCTTAGTGGTCCCCTAATACTGTATCTGAAGTCTCTTTTATATAGGCCTTAGTGGTCCCCTAATACTGTATCTGAAGTCTCTTTTATATAGGCCTTAGTGGTCCCCTAATACTGTATCTGAAGTCTCTTTTATATAGGCCTTAGTGGTCTCCTAATACTGTATCTGAAGTCTCTTTTTATATAGGCCTTAGTGGTCCCCTAATACTGTATCTGAAGTCTCTTTTATATAGACCTTAGTGGTCTTCTAATACTGTATCTGAAGTCTCTTTTTATATAGGCCTTAGTGGTCCCCTAATACTGTATCTGAAGTCTCTTTTATATAGGCCTTAGTGGTCCCCTAATACTGTATCTGAAGTCTCTTTCCCGAAATTCAGCGTTACAGCCACTACAAGCTAGTCCCTAAATGAGCTTTACTTAGGATGTGCCATTTCTGTGTCTGTAGCTTTAAATGCTATTGAGGAGGAGAGAGGGGGGGCAAGGTGGAGGGTAGGGGTGTGGCCTTGAACAACTGCCAAGCTTCACTCATTTGCAAGTCGTGATGTCTCTCTTTTTCTCATGGGTGGGCCAAATTTTCTGGGTGGGCAAAGCAGAGAAAGGGGAGGTAACCTTTCCCCTTATGACATCATAAAGGGAAGATTCCAGATAGGCCCATCTGAGCTTTCATTTTCTCAAAGGTAGAGCAGGATACCCAGGGCTCGGTTTATACCTATCACCATTTCTAGCCACTGGGGGACCATAGGCAGGCTGGGGGAACTCATAAAGTGAAAATGTCATGCCATGGGACCTTTAATACAATGTGAATATTGGTCTGTTGTAAAAGTAAAGCAAATCAAAGAGTTTCAGCTCTGCTCTCCACAGTATAAACTGTAAAATTGTGTCTCTCATATTATTGTCGATCAGCAAATACCTGCAAACGTGAACTGGCCTAGGGATCTAATTTTCCTGGAAAGCATAAACTCTGGATTTAAAAAACATAGCTAAAGCAGACAAATCAACTAGTCTTAAAAAGTAAACAAACTAAATAGTCGAACAATGCAGAGCGTCCTCACCAAGAAAACGGCCGTATAGGTCGATTGTGCAAGCTGCTCATAATTACGTTTCTTGTTAGGCGGCGACCTGTCGTGGCTGTAGTAATTATCTTGAAGGGAAGCGAGGTGACAAAGTATAAGAGCGCCAAATTACGTGTAAGGAATCAGGTTGGGGTTGGTGGATGGGTCAAACACACACATGGCTTTCACTGAGGAGACCCGGATTCATGTCCCATGTGAAACCATAAGTCAACTGTCACTTTTTGAAATTACAGTGTTCAAGCCTTAGTCCAACGCAATGACATTAGACAAGATAAGATAAAACTTTGTCTCTTCACACAGAAACTTTTCTTGCATTGTCAGCTCCAACAATCAACAGTTAACATAAAAAACACAAGCATAAAAAACATCTGTATGGTCACACTGCCGTAATCTTTAACAAACATTTGACACACCTTTCCGTCATGCACACATATACTCACACACACAAACATTCCACATCCAAAACAAGTAATATTGTCCATGACGTCGCGTTACGACCTTATTTTAGTAGTTTTACGGGACTCATTTTAAGCCAATCGGCCACCGTGCAACAGTAAATAGAACGATCATATTCTGTATGTCGTTTGGGGAGTCATTGACAATCAACCTATTCTGTCGTTTAGGAATGAGGACGTGTTAGAATAATGGCATATATACCGAACACAAATTCCATGTATGGACTTTTTTTTAGCTTTAACATTCTTTAGTTGAATCTCAATTACAAATGCAGCTGACGTGCAGCTTTTTTCTTTTTCTATTAATTTCCAAGCAACATGACACAAACTAACAGAATTCCCAAGAAGCTGATTGTCTGATGCAGTGGCTGACAAACGTGCCAAGAAACTGTGGATCATGAGCCAATGTTAAAACATATTCTGAGGCATATGGAAAATTGAATTTTACCTTTTAAAAACAGAATATTTTTAGAACAACCAATAGAAAGACTGTTACAAATCCAGAGGGTAGGTTCAACTAAAATGAAAGTGTAAAAGTTGATGATTTAACTGCATGTCAGACTCAGACTGATTCAGATTCAGTTGTTTGTGCCTCATTCAGTGTCCCAATTACGCATGACAAGATGAAAAACTCGGAAAAGCCTAATCCAGTTATAGTTGTATTCAAAAAATCTTGCTGTGCAATTACAGTATTGTGACATAAAAACAGAAAATAGAACCTTTTCATTTAAAGTGATGTCATTTAAACAGAGCTTGATTTCCCTAAATGAAGGGAAAATTGCCTTTTTGCAAGACAAAAGCCCCCAATAGATTGGACTATAATCCTCTGCATCGCTGAGTAGCCATTTTTCAAGGGGAAAATAAAACACGATAGTAAGAGTCACTAGATAAGGGCTTTTTTTTCAAGCTGTGCCATTGTTTGAATAAACAGCAGTCAGCCTGTAGCAGAGCAGATCATCTTGGCCCTGTAGATTCTCACACATACACTATGGTTTTGGCAGGGCCCTGACAATGCAGTGATTGTCTTAAGGAACTTAAGACAGTAGACAAGGAGCAGCACAGTCAGTATTAATTTTTTTTGTGGACCTGCTTTGTGTATAATGGAATATTTGGTTGAACTTATTAAAGTTTGAAGGAGTTAAATTAGGGTTTCTCAAGAAATGTATTCTTGGCAGAGTGGAAAAGGGTTTGAAGTACTTTTCAAAAAGAGATGCCATTAAAGTCTCCTTTGAAACTGAAGATTATAAAAACATTATTTTTTGTAATGAAATGCCATATATATTTTCAAACCGCTAGCCGCTCCTGCCTACAGTCTACTTTTTGTATCTGCTTTTGCTCTTCCGTCTCTCCCTGTTTTTCTATATGCATCTGGCATCTTGAATGGAAATGAAAAACATGATTTTAACAGATGCAGCTTAGTTGGAGGTGTCTGGCTGTCAAAGCACGCCTTGTTGCTGAACATTAACCTCTTTACCATCTGTTTCAAAGCGCACGTCCTGACAGAGGAAAGCTGACTTCAGGAGCTTTGATTTCAACTGCTGGATTATTCATACACCTTGTACATTTAATTTACAAGTCCCAGGTGTAGGTTGGCTAGACTTAAGAGAATATATAGCTTTTTTGTGACAGTGTGCATGTATCACCACCCTGTGATGTTAAACACATTCCAGGAATTCTTTTAAAATTAAATATTGAATATACTTTTTGGGGATATTTACTTTACCTCAACCTGTCCTGTCTATTTTTACTTTTGTCTCAGTGAGTTGTATGCAAAGAGTGATAGAATTTTTTTTAAGCCATGCTATAACATGGTTCTCGGGATGGCAGTCGGTGGGTTGGTCCCCAACTTTGTTCCAGACCACAGACTGTAAAAATAGTAGCATCAGTGACATCACCCATTGGTTTGTGGGCTGCTGTTTTGAAGCCTTGAGTTAGGCATTGTGGATGTCGCCATCTTGTTTTTTTGAAATCGGATGTGACTATTTTTGACGAGAAAATCGGCAGACTTTCCCTTAAGTGACCAGCTAATGCTAGTAGTAGCTAGCTAGCTTGGTTGGTAGAACACTGTACAAGACATATTAAGGTGACCAAAATATTCCAATCAACTTTGATGACGTGAAAACACACAGTGAGAGGGTCAAAGTTTAGGATGAAAACACTGACAACACCCAAAACCAAGTTCACGGCTATTTTAATGTACACTTTGCCGTTAGCTAAGCCTCTGTCATGATTGACAGGTCGGCATGTAGCCCCTAAAGAATCCCCTGCTTTATCGTCAATTTAAAAATAAATTGGACCATAATTTACAAAATGAACATCATGCTGTATTGATGAAGAGTTGAAAGTAGTGATTGAGACCATAAACTCATTGGGAAAATATTTACTGTGGTAATAAATCAAGTGAGAAGTAGGGTCATTTTTCCACAGACTTCTATAGAAATTGACTTATTTTTGCAGCCAGTGAGGTCACCCCCTGCTGGAAATTAGAAAGGACGCAGGTTTAAGGCACATTGGCTTCACTTTTCAGACCCGGAAGCTTGTTCCATTATTTTCACGGACTGTGAAAATAATGGAACAAGCTTCCGGGTCTGAAAAGTGAAGCCAATGTGCAGTACAACAAAAATATGGTGTTTTTTTTAAACCATGTAAACATATTCTGGTACAACCTCAAAATACAATTATGAACCTGAAAATGAGTATAATATGGGCGCTTTAAACAACTTTTAAATGGATTGGCATGATATTTTCTGTGCCCATCATGATGAATTGTGATAACTTTGGTGATCCTTAAACTTCCCATCCAGCAGCATCATACAGTAAGATACAATTTTCATTTGTAACCAACCAATGAATGACATTCCCATTATACCAACTAACATATTGGCATTTATCAGGCATAGTGGTGCTTTGAGCCAAATGCTAATGTCAGCAAAAGCAGTAGAATTATTGTCTTGTTTAAGTCTAGATGGCATGGGTATTTAGCAAATGTTCCTACAAAACAATAATCACAACATAAAACTATAAATTGGATGTAGGCAAAACGCACATGTACAGAGGAAATAAAGAGTAATGCTTCTTTTCTAATCTGCCTCCCATGAGTATGCTAAAGCACTTAATGGATTTTTAAACAGGGTTATAAAACTCACTCAGTGTTTAAATGGCTTAAATGGAATGTGATATTGCAAATCTCATAAGAGAAAGAAATGCGCCACAGTTAAAGTTATAAGACTTTTTTTGAAACCCCTTTTTGAAACCTAATGTTTGGATGAGTTCTTAATGGTATTGTTAAAAATAAATAGTAAATGTAGCCTAATGGTGCATGGTGGACCAGGTCTTTTATTAAGAACAAATGGAGCAGTAACGTTCGGGGAGATGAGATACCGGGCTTGTGGAATGCAAAACCTCAGCCATTTCCCCTCCGTTTGGGATTTCTCCTTTCTCTGTTTTCTTTTTTAAGTCCAGTCATTCTTTTTCCTCTCTTCTGTAAGTCCAGACGTCTCTCCAAGTTGTCCTCAGTTAAGCTTCCATCTACGTTAGTAGATTAACATTCCTTGTCGGTCTTGGTCACAGTCATTGACATTTGAATGTGAATTCTTTCACGTACCCCTCCCTTATATCAAGTGCAGTGAGAGGAACGGGACAAAGAGGTGGAGAAAAAGGAGCTGTGTGTGCATGGGTGTGTATAGGGTGTAAAAATGTGCAGAGTATTGGGTGCTTTCGCCTCACTAGGGCCAACTTTTGTTTTGTGTGTGAGCCCCTTGCCCCCCCCCACCTCCTCTTCTTTTTCCTCGTCTCTCTCTGTCTATGCCAACAAGGGGGAGGGGTCGACGGATTGACAGACAGACGCAGCTGGAGTGCATAGAGGGAGCTGGTCCCACCCCACTAAGATGCCAGACATAGACCCAATGAGAGAGAGAGAGAGAGAGAGAGAGAGAGTGAGAGAGAGAGGGAGGGAGGGAGCTGCTACACTTCCAGCTCCTGCTGCCTGTCTGGGAACCCTCCTTTCTATTAACACACCTCCTCTTTTCCCCCTCTCTCTCAGCCGCTGAGGTTTTTGTTCTCTCTTTGGCTAACTTTTTTTGTTGAGTGAGTGAGCGTGCGTGCATATGCACACATTTCGGTTCAGCTCCATTCCTGATTTTTGGATTTCTGCTTTCGTTAGGGGGGGGGGGGGGGAATTTGTCAGATGCACCGGCTGCCTTTGCCCTCCATCTCTCTCCATTCCATACATTCATACAGCATCTCTGCAAAGGAGAAAGCTGGATCCCTTTTCTCAGCTGTGTCAAACCAGCCTGAGATAGCCAGAGTTACACTGGATGTAGAGGGATTTTACTTTCAAAATAAAAGCATCATCATTCTGCTTTCATGCCCTATGAAAAGAAGTGCAAGCTTTCTGCTGGAAATGATCCATCATCAGCCATACTGCCATACTGAGTTTGGTCACGAATCCAAACTCCTCT
Organism: Zingel zingel; assembly: GCA_023566125.1. NCBI lineage: Eukaryota > Metazoa > Chordata > Actinopteri > Perciformes > Percidae > Zingel > Zingel zingel. Next base: position 31,201,076 of record CM042314.1, read on the forward strand.
AGTCCATTAGACATTATTGTGTTATTTGAATGAAATGCCTGTTAGTCAAGTATACTGCAAAAACATATTTATTAAAAAAATGCCTGTCATGAAATAGTAATATACACTTTCTACTTTATTATAGGTGTATAGATGTGTCACCTGTGTGCATCACATATGGCCAACAGAAGGCACATGATATCAGTGTTTTGGAAAATGATCTGGGTATATAGTTTCAATGATGAAAGAGTTAATGATGGTTTTATTTTTTAAATTCTGGTGTCTCTTACGTCTCTTGAGAATTTAGAGAGTGCACCAACCGTTTTGCAAGAAATCCCATCTCTAAATGTGTGGGTTTGACGGTATTAAATAGATATGTTTCATTTATAAGCTGTGCTTTTACCTATAACACAGCCTTTTATGACAGCAGACTTTTGTATGTTTGGTTACATAGGATGTATTAGCTACTAACAACAACAGCTATGATTTGTAAGTAGATTGGTTGCTTTCGTTTCTGTTAGCTTGCAGAATATAGTTGCTGTGATTTGGGATCTGATCTAAAGACAAATAAGTAACAACAATAACACCCATATATTATATCGGTTTCTCTTGTAACAACATAATCTCAACCTAAAACTTGAACCGTAAAAAGATTCTCTGGTTGTTTCAAATGTAACCAGTTCTTTTTCCTTCTTTTTTTTTTTTTTTTTAGCAGATATGCAACACATCCGTAAAAGCTGTCTTTTGCGAGGATGCGCAATAGTCACACTTTTATTGTGAAAGGCACACCGCCACACTTCCTGTATTCCGCTGGCTAACTCTGTCTGGCTCGACGCAGCTGAGTAGAGGATGGCTGCCTGCGTCTGAGCTGCTACCTCTGCGCTCACAGAGGGAAAACTCCACGTAAATAGACAAGGAAAGCGCGAGGAGAGGAGAGGAGGGAAAGGATAAGTTTTCCGACACCTGGAAATAGTTGTCACACGTTTCCCCGGGAGGTTTTTATTTCTTCGGGAACGAAGGGGGGGATTTTGGACCATGCCTGCTGAAGTGAAACAGGTTAGTGTTGCTGTAGCTATCTGCCGGTCTCCTCTCTCCTCTCATCGTATCTTCAGCCTCTCTGGCTCTTCTCGTCTTTCTCCTCCTCCTTATTAATTCCTAATTGGTTGGGTTTTGTTGCATACCTGTCATTTTTAGCCCGGAACATCACTCTTTTATGTCTTTTATGTAGCTTTTTTCACCCAGTTTAATACACGAGAGCAGATATATCGATATCCTTCAGGAGGATAGTGCGCGCGCGTGTGTGAGCGTACAATACGTGGGCACAATATGGATGTGTAGTCTGTGTGTATGTAAAATACATGCTTGTGAGCTGCTGCAAGACAGTAAAGAGAACGATGCACTTCCACCACTTAGTGACCATTTCAAGCTGTAAATAGTCATGGCCATGAGATATGTTTAGTTATGTGTGTGTGTGTGTGTGTGGGGGGGTTGTCTTGCAGTAATGCAGTGCTGTGACTTATGAGTTCCCTGGCACATTCATGGGCTCAGACATGTCAGTACCACCTATAGAAGGACTGGTGTGATCATGGGACAACCAGTGAAGTATTGAAAGTTTGTCCCTGATCATCGCTTGCGAGCCTCTGAATCAGCCCAGGCCACGATTGATAGCCCATGGGCTGTAGTGCCAAATGTGTGAGAGACATGGCATTAAATTCTTTTGTCTTTCATTTGCACAGATTCCACAGGAATGTGCTTTTGTTAGCTCTTGCGAGTGTGTTACTGTGTCTGTGTGGGTGTGTGCGTACCAGAGCATGATGTGCATACATTACTGGAAGTGTTCCCTGTTTTTGAAGCGCATCCACAGGCAGCCTACACCATCACAACGCTCTTTTCCCCGCCGAGCTTGGCAGCGCTCAAATGCACAAAAAAAGGGAAGACAGATATCCAAAAAGAAAGAAAGTGGAGGGGGAAAAATTTGATTGAATAAGGTCAACTTCTCCTCCGCTGGGCTGAGAGGGGTGGAGTTACCGAACCCCTGTCTGGCAGACAAAAACATTCTGTCAGCTCTCTACCCTGCTCTGATAATAATACGTTAACAGTTGCCCCTGTGGATGAGTGCCACCAGATAACTGCCAAACAGAGAAGCTGTTTTTCTCCCTCACACACTCTCTCAGTTCTTTCCATCCTTTGGTTTTGATAAGTTTGAAGTGCGAGCCGAGGGATCAAAAGCAGGGCAAATATTTTATGTTGAAATCCTTGTTTGGAATATGTGAATGGGATGAAATGCATGTCAACAACCTGAGTGTATGTCCTTTCCAGATGCATCCCAAAATTAGTAGGGGAGGTGCAGGATGCCCCCTCCCACCCTGCGTCCGTGACCCCCTTAAGACCGAGATAGTTGGCATAGTTAAGAGCAGGCCGGCATCGTGATGTGACCTTTTCAAATCAGCTGGGCATTCCTCAGCCAGGGAGCACCTGCTTGGGCAGTGCTGTATGGAAAAGGGAGTCCAACGTGTGTCCAAGTCACACTTGAGCCATATATGGATCGATGTCAAGTGTCCATGTTGTTGTTTTGGTTGTCATTCCTAGTGATCTTCTCGCTTTTGCAAAGTGACAATCAAAGAATAGTTTGGAACAGGCATTGAGTTAGCATTTGATTCTCTTCTACCTGCCACGTTTTGCAGAGATGCTCCATACTGTACTCTATATAGAGTACAGTATTTTCAGGGTGTCCAATCACCTAAAATCAGTTTTTATACTTGTTTTTATACTCAGTTCATATGTAGCTAGCAAGGGAAGATGAGAGAGATGCTGATCTGCCTTGACCTCATCCTAATGCTGCAGCAGAGTTTACGGTAAATGAGTTTTAGCCAACTGAACGATTACTGCATAGCCCTCAATTAGTGGGGGAGCCTGCACCAGACCACGTCTGAGTTAAATATAAACTGTCCTTTATTTTAGAACACCAGCAGGGTAGTGTGCAAATCCTCCAAATGTACTTGCAGAGGCCGGAGCATCTTCTGCTCATGAAAAATAGAAGAACAGATTTGTCGTGAATGAAAAAGGAAAACATTTTGAATAATCCAGCAGTCATCATCTTACCAGGGTCTATCAAAAATCCAACTTTACTTTTCCTTCGCAAGCTAGAAGGACCCATCTGAATAACAGAATAATTCATCAGTGATTCAGTCAAAGACTGAAGGAGGTCTTTTCTTCAGACTGCGGGCTACTGCCAGATTCCTGACAGCTAGTGGCAGCTAGCTAGTGCAGCTTTCAGCTGCCCGTTGATGCTGTTTAATTTCTTACCGAAATAAAACAAAACTTCGAAAAACTTCGACGTCAAACTTTTTTTCCCATCTTTTTTTCTTTCTGCGGAGGTGTTTTTGCATGACAACTTGACGGTCCTTGCAAATTCTGTTCCATTCCTTTCCTCAGGCTCCTCTTTTGTGACTGCAGAAGATGTTGTACAACTCAATATTTGAAGACATGTAGAGCGTGAGGAGTGGCGTTGTTTGGGGGAGTGGAGGTCATACAAGAATAATGCCAATGACCGGAAACATAGCTGGCGGTCAATAGCTGTGGAGACTGCATGGGGCATTTGCTAGGGGGTTGGGTGCGGGATAGGAGAAGGAGGGGGGTGGGTCATGAGTGCTGTTGTGTTTTGGAGACGAGAGGGTCTTGGAAGAGGCATGATCATATGGTGGTAGGTGACTGGTGATACCAGATGGCCTTCCCATCACATAGCCTGGCCATACTCCCCATGTTTCCCATACCGTTCCCATGGCTGATCATATGACCCATGACACAACATGGCTTGACATGTTAACTACCCTAAAGCCGCCTGCCTGCCGTCCTGTCGATGGGTGCCTGCTTTTGGTTTTAAGTAATCTGAACTGTATTTACATGTAAACAGCTGAGACCGTATATATGTACCGCCACATGATAACCACCCCTCTGCCATCCACATGGCACCCTCATCAGCACGCTACATGTATATGCTCCTTAGTTCAGCATAAGAACTCAGTCAAATCATTTGCAAATACCCCTCTTGTGATTTGTTTAACTTCCTTGAAGTTCCAAACAGATGTATTTAAAGTAGAGGTGGAACGGTACATGTATTCGTATTGAACCGAAACGGTACGGGCGTCTCGGTTTGGTACATGAATTTACACGGAGAATACACGGTATAAAAATAAATAAAACTTGTGTGCAAATTAATTAATGTAATGTGGAACTACTGTTACATATGCGTTTCTTAGGGACACCTAATCTGTAGCCCCGCCTTAGCTCTGCAGCTCCCAAGCTACATGTCGAGTCGGAGTCTGTCCAGTGAGTCCACACCAGAGCCATGTCTTTCTTTATCACTGGTCCACACGAAGCAAACTAGTCCCTTCCATATACAACCAAACACGGATGTACTGTAGCTGGATCCCTTCTTGCCTCGACCACAAAAGGATTCAAGGCCCGTTTGCGCTGCTGTTAGCTCTGCTGTTAGCTCTGCTTTTAGCTCTGCTTTTAGCTTCGCTGTTTGCTGCTAGCTCCACCGTTAGCTGTTAGCTCCGCCGTTAGCTTCACTGTTAGCTGTTAGCTCCACTGTTAGCTTCGTTGTTTGCTGTTAGCTCCGCCGTTAGCTGTTAGCTCCGCCGTTAGCTCCGCTGTTTGCTGCTAGCTCCGCTGTTAGCGTGTGAAGCTAACGCCACAATACGCCAACTGCTCTTTGAAACCGAAGCTGCTCTTTTAACACCCCTGCTCTGTGCATTCACATATGAGAGCAGTTCTTGTCTCCCATATCACACTACTAGCTAATTGTCTTATTTTGTTTAAAAGTTCCAGATGGGGTCTGGAGATGATGTGGGGTAGCCTACTTATTGTTTACTGTTTACATCTTATATATGCTACGCTTCAGGCTGTTGCAGCTAGCTCAGGGGAGAGACTGGATGACACTAGGTGGTACAGCCTGAGACATGCACAATAAATAAAATTTCCTTCTGCATTTTTGTTATGCTTTTCCCTCCATTGTACCGAACCGTGATGTCTGAACCGAGGTATGAACCGAACCGTGACTTCAGTGTACCGTTCCACCCCTAATTTAAAGCTATATCATGCATGGTATTAGCCTAGAGATCTAGATGCACCCTAGCAGCAGCAAATGTAATTTGCTGCCAGGGTTGTCTTGAAACTCTACGTTGGCTTGCGAGCTGGAAAAACCAAACTCTAGTCAGGCCAATCACATCGTGTATAGAGTCTGTGGGCGGGCTTATGGCTGCTGCTGCTGCTGGTGAACAGCGGTCTTTGGAATCGGCTTTGGCTGCAACTCTGGAAGACTTGGAGTTCAGCTTTTCTTTGAGAAAAGAACAAAGAACGGCACTGAAGTCATTCTTAAAAAAGGAAGATGTGTTCGGAGTTTTGCCGACCGGATACGGCAAAAGTTTAATCTATCAACTAGCTCCGCTACCTTCTTTGTTGCTCTGGTTGGTTGTAGCTCTATCCTATTGCGTGCAGAGGGAATTTGAAAGACAGCCGTTTATCCCCCCCCTCGGATTGAGCCCTGCCAATGGTGAGTTCCCAGACCCAACATCTGGATGTGGGTCTGGCTTGTCAGGCTAGCATGGTATTATGTCATTCTCAATATCAAGTTTTTCATTACCTCATTGTGCTTAATGATTTTGAATTTTTTTTTTTGTATCTGTTTGCGACAATCTCCTATCCTCAAATGGCATATCAAGCAAAAGTGCCAAACATATTCTGTCCCCACCTTCTAAAATGTAAGGATTTTCTGCGTTTCTCTGGTTTTTATGTTTTGAAAATCTAATTATTTTGTTGACATTTTTTAGACATACCAATTAACTATTTAGGGTCACAACTAATGATTATTTTTACTACCAATCTGTAGAATATTTTCTTGATTCATTCATATTCTGTTTAGAAAACAGTAAATTTGTAAATGCTCCTCACAATTTCCCAGTATCCAAATTGACCAGTTGTCTTAAACCCAAAGGTATTCCGTCAACAGTCATAGGGGATGAAGAAAACCAGCAAATATTCCCATTTGAGAAGTGTGAACGAGTGAATATTTGGATGAATTCACTAATTAATAAATCGTCCATCGTTTTATCTATGAACCAGTTAATAAAAAAAGGTAATTGAAAATGAAAATAATTATTGCACCCCTATTTTATATAGCATATTGTGATAGTCATACACAGTACTATGCTAAAGCGTATGCTACAATTATGATAATTATATTATAGACAGTTTGGTTTACTGTATCTGAAATCTTCTGATGCAACACTATGCCAGACATCTGCTCCACCAAGTGGCTTAAAACAAACACTAAGAAATATGTGAAATATGTCACCCCAGCAAGTATTACACTTTACGATACATGGTACACTGTACGTCCTTGCTCTGTATCATATGAACACACCCTCAGGTTTGTGTTGTTTACTCTGTGGTTGTGTTCTGTGGACCATTTGGGGTCTATGCCACTCAAGCTTTGGCACTACAGACCCCTCCTCCCCCTTCCCCTCTGCCTTGGCTTCCCCTCTATCTGTCCTAACCCATTTGGCTGTCTGACAGTGTGACCGATGCAGGCCCGTGCACTCGCTCACTCATTGTCCGACCACTGGCGAGGACCATAATGCTCTTTCAGCTTTCATCATCACGCTGATGGAATTAAAAAAAGGTGAGTGGCAGTAAATTGGAAGGCTGGAGTGGGGGCGACGAGGGATGCTGGAGATGGATGCTTTAATACTGCCATGTCTGGAAACGGCTCTGGGGAGAAGAAGCTGCGCATTAATGAGATGGCAGCTTATTATCTTGCTAGAGCTGTTGGTTGTTTGTTTTTTTGTTTACCTATTCAGCTCCTCAGCGTGCCTGTTACCAAAAATGCGTGCAGGGTTCATACAGTAGGAATCCTGTATGCATGCATGATATATTTCATGCACAACCTTAAAAACATTCCATTGTTTCCCTGGGTTACATTTTGTATAATAACGTCCAATCACTTGTTAATGACTACTTGGCTCATTGAGAGTGTTTTGTGCTTTTCCTGCTGCCAAATACATTAAATCCACCAGAGGTGAGGCGTAGACACGCTGTCAGACTCTTTCTTCAACACACACACACACACACACACACACACACACACACACACACACACACACACACACACACACACACACACACACACACACACACACACACACACACACACACACTGGATGCTGCAGAGGAACATCAATTGGATCCCTGGCTTATTTACTCATTGTTTGTCTGCAGGCTACGGGCCGGGTAGGGAGTGGGATTCATGGTTTCACTGGCTGTGTCCAATAAACACCTTTCTATCTGTGCTGCTGGAAGCCGGCAACAAGTTCCATGTTTTCGATCAGGCAGATAACAAAGCCACTTGACTCAGAGGAAGCAGAAGAGGCTCAGTCACATAGACTGACCGGGAAGCCGGGGAAGCAGAACTAGTTACACTTTAACCCTCGGGTCACATTGACCCGTTGTAAATTTTTGTTTTATATCAGAAAATATTGGACGTAGAAATAAGCGCTGAAAATGTGTAGAAGAAAAATTTTAAAATTTAAAACGTTGGAAAAAGCAAAAACAAATTGTGAAAAAAGGCATCAAAAACGTCGGGAAAAAAAGTTTTTTTCAAGGTAGGTAAGGGAAGACAACACAAGGGTTGAATATCTTATATATTCAAATCTTAATTGTTGTAGTGACAACATTTACATGATAATCTCATATCCTAATAATGGTGTGATTACATAATGGCAACAGTTTGGTTATTACGCAACATGATGCTCTAATTTAAGAGATATAAACACCACTCTCCTGTTAGGATGAAACCAGGTCTGATTATATTTGATACTGTCAAAAGATGCCTGTGGTGCTAATCATGGGGAAAATAGTGAGTTATTGAACACATTAAAAAGGACTTTTCTTCTAAATGACCCAATGTGATGTCACGTTAACCTGTGTTTGTGTACCTGCATGTGTATGATATTACACATACACAGGATAAGTTGTCCGGTGCATATACTTGTGTGCGTGTTTGCATGTGTCATTACTGTAATTGGCTTTCCTGCAGGGACCGTGGTTAAAGCTGCAGATGTGGCAGTTCTTTGGGCAACACCATGGACCACTAAGGACCCCGGTGATCCTTAAAGCCAGTGATTGACACCATGGGCTGCACATTCAAATTTTTCCAGCATCTGTACCACAGAAAAACTGCTGGTAAAATGAGTGATGATGAATAGAGGTGCTGTGGCTGAATTTGATGCCCAGACTGGCCCGTAACTGTCACCGTACTATATTGATGGTAAATATTTCATTGTCCTTCAGGGTTGAAAACATTCGTTCAAGTGCATTAGACTGCGGGAACATAAACAGTACTCAAGATATGATTAATGGCTTAGTTAAAGTGATACGTGCCATTTGTCTTGAATGGAACATAAGACCATAAAGAGTCCAGGAAGAGTGTTCAGGGGAAGTTCTTTCCTCTTATTCCTTCCTCCCTTTTTACCTCTGTTCCTGCGCTCCATGCTGGAAACACTGCTACCACCCAGACCTCCAGTCTGGTTCTGGGGCCTTTTTAAAAGAACTGGAGCAACAGTTATGTATAGTTCTTATAGGCTCCACCCCCTCTGTCCTGCAGCTGGGGACCTCTTAGAGGGGCCCTGAGGGGGAAGGTCAAAGTCCTCATAAAGCTTCCCTCAACCAGAAACACCAGAACAAACGCCTTCCTACTTCTCCCTTTCTCTATTTAACCCCCTCTGGTAGCATCCAGAATGTATTAGGCAGTACATGCAGTGCAGCCGTGGGGGCTCCTCTTGCGTGTTTAGTCTGGAACGTTCTTTTGAGGGATTAGCCCACTTCCTGCCTCTGGGCCGGCCACTAGAAGCAGTCAGGATGCCGCTGAGAGCATCGATCCTCCATCATCAAACCATCTGTCTCATGCTGCCTTTTGGGATTAATGATTCCCTCTGACAGCTCTTTAGTAGGGCTCTATCAGTGCCGGCTGACCATTCAGATTACGCTGACATGTGGCGGTGCGAGGAGCTTGCATTAGGCATCCCTGGTTTTAGTTTAACTGCTGTACGGAGTCATCACAGTCTTTGGGTATTTTTGATGGAAGCTGCCAGCTACAGATATATTTCACTGACTTTAACTTTTATCAAACATTTTTATTGTTCAGCACACTTATTCTGTCACACTAACTTGCGGAGATTGTATGAAGTGCGGTGTATATTGATAGATATGAAGTCTATGTAAAGTTTTTATTTAACAATAACATAACAATGCTGATGATAACAATCATCAGCAGTTGTAGTCAAATAGGTGAGAAACTCATAATTGCAATGCCGACGTATTGAATCATATAATTCAGATGTATTTTCTTTTTTAATTGTGACTCTGTTGACTGGCGTATCCAGACTGATCTCACAAAGTGACGTATGTATGACACGCCAATTTGTATGCCGTTTTTGTGCGTTATCAAGACGCATAATCGTATTTTAAGCGTGTTTATCAACGCTGTTTGGCCTCCATTGACCTACACTACATGTGAATTATCGCCGTACCGAGTCATATGAAAGGACGGAGCTCTGCGGATAGGTAAAACACAGGACTTTCACCCAGGAGGGCCGAGTTCACGTCCCACGTGTGGCGTTTGTCAACCATTTTGTTTTTTTAATAAAGCCTTCCCCAATGTTCTTTTCCTAAACCCAACTTGTTTTCCTAAGCGTGTGACGTTGGTCACTGTCGTGTCTTTGTCATTTTTTAGTGTTACTAAAGCCTTTCCCAATGTTCTTTCCCTAAACCCAACCTTTTATTTTTTTATTTTTTATGTTTACATCCGCTGTATACAACGTAGACATACACGTGGATAGCTCAAAATGCGTACAGATAACACGCCATTTGGCTTTAGGAAAGTGGCGTGTATGTTTACACAAAGTCATGATGCCATGTTGGGCGTATCTGTGATTGTTTTTTTTTTTTTAGCAAAAGGCTCACATTGTCCCATTGTATCTGAAAAACCAGTATGTATCTAACTGTCGTAGATGCATGTTTTGCTTACTTTGCTCAGTCACAAAGCCTGTAGGGAGTTTGAAGTGAGGACTGGCTGTTAGTGACCCACTGGCGGTTGAAGTGCACTGATGAGGTCCGGCACTTCATTAGAATGCTGCCCTGAACCTCGCAACATACAATAGTGACTGTTACTGCTGATGGCTTTGATCCAGGGAGAAAAATAAAAGAGAATGATGGAGAGGGAAAGAGTGAGAGGGAAAGTCCAAACCACTGTAAGCTGACCGGCCTTGGGGCCACAACGGCCACAGCTCCGGCCCCAACACTGCCTGCACACAAACACAGACATTATGCTAACCAGTGGCAAGAGTTCAGCCAAACCAGGCACAGAACCTCCTAAAATGGGAAAGATAAACGAGTTCCTGGCATTCTCAACGCCGCCAATTCTCCACGCAGACAACAAGTTTATACAGTTCAATGGCTTGTACAATAGAGGCATCCAGACACAGGGCTGGCTGTCATATGCCATTACATTTGATGGCACAGCATTGTTACTCATCTCCTCATCTTCTCTTGATATGTGCTCAGCCTTTTCCCAGAGGAGCCACTGGTGAACAATGGAGTGATGCACCTCCTCGCACATTCCACAAGGCTCTATTGAGCTGTCTAATGAACCTCTACCGCATGTGTGGCCTGCGCTGGCTGCCGGGGCTCCACGAAAATACCACCTCGCCCCATCACACCCCCTCATATTTAATTTTGTTTGGAATGTGTAATAGGCTGTGAAGTGGAGCGTGGTGCAGTGTTGATGTGTGCCAACCAGGTCTGCAGATATGAAGGGACAGGTGCCAACCATCCGCGGAAGGTGCTGTACTTAACACTGCGCTGGGTTGGAGAGTGTACAATCCTGGCCCTGTGGTGTAGGCTTTTAGAGCTGCTAGTATCCTGTTGCTCCAGTCAAGCAAGCTTTTAGTTTAGTAATAGGACAAATTGTAGCTGTGTGTTCTTTTTCTGAAGAGGGGGCAGCTAAAAGTTGGAGAGAAAAGGTTGTCGGGATTTAATCGCAGGCCAGTAGAGCCTCAGTAGACATTAAACACAGCGCGAGTTGCTGTAACTCAATCCTGCATAATTAGAGGGAAATCATACCAGGGGAAACATACAATGAAAGCGAAACAAAATAAACCTGTTTTCTGAATAGTGGTCCCATTTTTATACAGCCATTATACTCTGCTATCAGAATTAATTTGTACATCAAGCAGCTTAAATGACATGTTTGCTTTATTAGATAATGAAATACTGGGAGAGTGTCAGTGTCTGAGAGAAGGGACAGTCATGACCTATTGACGCAGGTACATTAGTCATACATTAGTCCACTAGAACATACCGTTTCAATAATTTGTGCTTTTAAGTTTCGAAAAGGCAGACAGTGACATAAATAGCTCCAGCCTCTGTCTGTCTGCTGGTGTTGATTTTTTTATCTGTGCTTGTAGACTTTGTGGAAGAAAAAATACAGCTCTGAAGATTGATATTGCAAGTACATTACCTCTAAAATATACCCAGTGCTGTTCTATTTTCCTAACTAGACCTTTGGCTCCCATCACCATTAAACCTCACATGGTTATTTATTTCCCCAAGGCTGTTTTAAGTTGCCGTTGGTTACCAAGCTGCTTTGCTGGATCCTTAGAGATTCAAGGAAGGTCTCAATTGAACTATAAGTACTAAGGCATGTTTTTTTTTGTTGTCTTTTTTACCTCCTCAGATTTAGGACGTGTGGAAAAGAGTGCACTAAACCCCGCAAAGTTCTCAAAAGTTAAGCAAACAAGGCCTGTTGTTGACACAGACCTCCTTGAGTTCCCAAATTCTTTCCATCATATTCTAGAACAGTTAAGAGAGGCTTAATCCAATAAAACCCACTCTTCGCCTGTTTTGTGCTCTGTCTCTCTTGAATCCGGCTCTGAGTGTGTGTGTGAGGGGGGGTAAGTAAGTTCCTGTGAAGGAGTGGCCAGCTGCAGCCTCTGTTGTTCAGGCCACAAGGGAACACAGGGAGTGTTTTTGGGGTCATGGAGCAGCTACATTCCAGACTTGAATGCTCAGATGGGAGCACTCATTCTCAGTCTGCTACAAGCCATAATCCACCTCCACTGTTTTGCCTGTGTCACTTATCCACAGTCCTTCAAGAATAATGTCCCTGAAACACTGGTGCTAATGTAGGCTGCTGGAGTCTGTAACTGGCCAGCGAAACATGTATCAATGCCCTCCTTGTGCAGTGCCGAAGCGTCACTTACCGGTGAGCCAGAAGTCACGGGAGACCAAACTGAGTGCACCCGTTTCTTGATCCTTCATGTTCTCACGCCACTCATGTTGTGAATTTAACAAGGCTTTGTTATGGTCTTGTACTGCTAATGGTGATGAAAGTGAAGTGCACCGACTGCTTTACTGCCTTTTATAATTAGTTGCAGAAATGAACTCAGATGGCACCATCTACGTACAGTCAAGAAAAATGTTACGGGGGAAATGAGAATGTACTGTAAGATCTGTGGTCCTAAGTGCAATACATATTAAAGAGCTGCGTGCTTTGACACATTGGACACGGCATATAGATGACGTAGCCGAGGTATGGTAGTGATAATGTGCCAATCTGGGAAGCAACTGTGATAAAATTGCTGCTTTTCCTAAGTGTTGAGGCACGATGCTTGCAAATAGTAGCATACAGTATCCTGACACGTGTGCGTATGTGTGTGTGTGTGTGTGTGTGTGTGTGTGTGTGTGTGTGTGTGTGTGTGTGTGTGTGTGTGTGTGTGTGTGTGTGTGTAAGCGCATTGTACACTCTACAAACCGCCCATGTCCCATTTCAGTAGTCAGGTGTCAACAGGTAAAGGCCCCTGCCTTTGCTTGCTGACAACCCAACTAACCCTGAGACCTACAGTACACAAAGCAGAAGGGCCCATGTTATCCATGTAAGCCCCGAGCCCAACAAGGTCCCACAGGTGCCTGGCCACCAGATGATCACCTGATCACCTCACAGATGAGGGCCTTATCCAATTATGTAGCTAATTCAACTGGGAAACCTTTTCATCAAATGGAAATGCTTGCTGATCCAGTGAATGAAATACATGACAAATCGATGTACAGCATCACATTGATTCAAAATCGTGTAAATTCAATATTATCATTGAGCTTCACATTGATTGAACCTGGGATGCCATAGGCACAGTTGGATAATCTCTATAATATCACAGGATATTGGCATCTAGCCCAACTACCAACAGGATTGTGAATATTGTGTATTATTGCATGAGTTAACCCTACAAGGTCGGTGCTGTCGCCTGCAACAGGAGAAGCACATACTTCATATGTCTTATTTAATATCTCCAGATCAATACAGTGTAGAGACTTAATTATTTTTGTTTAGAAGCAGAGAAATGCGCCGTTTCGAGTTCTGACAATTGTAGGCCATCCAGAAGCTTTTTTAATCCATCATGGAATTACAGTGTCTTTGTAACATAAATAAATCAAAAAATCAACTTGCGTATGTTCCCTTTGCTCCACGACCTTTGGACGAATTGTCTCGCCGTAGCTTTAGCTTGTTAGCCGAGATCTATCCCTTTCTAAAGAGGACTTCAGTGTCTACGTAGCCCTTCCAGAAGCTTAGTAATCCGGCTGGTGACGACTTTTTGGAGACGTTGCACAATAATTCCAGAGCGATAAATCCCCGATTGAATGGCTATTTACCGTATATAGTCATCTTTTAGTACGAAAGAGTGATCTACACCAATGGCATAGTCAACCACCTAGGTTCGACCTTTCTCCGTGCTAGAGTAACGGTTGAAACCTAACCATGGTAAATGTATCTATGTTAGTGTTTCACCAATGGTTTAAGCCTGATATATTGATTAAAAAAACATTGTGGGTTTCAGCCCTAAATAATTAATTACTACTGTATTTATTTGTATGGCTACAGTTTTACAAATGAATATGCAAATGTGCATCTTCTGCTAAATTAGCGGTGACAAATTGCCTGCATTCTCCAAAGGGTCCTGAATTATTCCAACCAGTCTTATTGAAACATGGTCATCGCAGCAGGGGCTGAGAGTTGGATACTAAATCTGTGGCACGGCCTTCAAAGGGGAAGCTATTGTGTCCCCTGCCACGTTGTGGTGTGAAAATCACAGTGGGCATGTGCACAGAGACCGATCTGAAATTGCAGGCCTCCATCCACGCTCTGCAATCTGAGGCTTGCAGGCAGCAGGACTGGCACGATGTCCCCAGCCCTCCGACCCTGGAGCGCCCAAGCCACAAGCTGCTGCTGCGCTGTACTGCAGGCTCTGTGGCAAACAAGCCCCCTTCTTCTCTATCCAACATACACCAACATACCTAATTAATTTTTCCTCTCGGCCGAACTCTCATGCCCTTTCCTCGCTACTTTGAAGTCCTCGCTACTTTGAAGTCCTCGCTACTTTGAATACTCTCTCTTCCAGAGTGTTTAGGTTTCCACAAAGTGGCTACCAGGTGCCATTGCACCTTTGTTGTTTCAAAATCATACTCTATTAATACTACATACTGCATATTATGTTTGGCCTGCCCTCTTTTTGGGTTTCAAGGGTGCATAGGTGTGCAGGTGCTGCCGAGAAAGACTTTTCTCTGCCTTTTCACTGCAGAGAACCTCTCCAGGGAGGAGCTGATGCCTGCAAGAAAGTGTTTGAACCTAGGTTTCTTTGGTGTTTACTATACAGACGGTGTTTCTGAGTTTGTTCGTATTGTAGATGCTGAGTAAATGTTACCGATGCTTCTGTGTATGAATTCCTGTGTACTGTGCACATTTGGCAGTGAACTTTGCTAGCGGCAGCACTGCAGTATTGTGCAGTAAGGTTCTGAAGTGGGTCAACCTCTCTGTAGCGCTAGCTGTAGCTCCTGTTCGCTCTCAGAGGAGCGTGTGAGAAAAAAAAAAACAATGTATAGCCAGGAGAAATCTGCCATTCCCAACACTGTGACTGGACACATTTCTGTCCCCTGTGAACAAAGGTGATATAAGACACATCCATACTGGATTAATGCTCTTTTGGTGATTTATTCAGGAAATACTGTAATCCGTCTGACTTTGTCATGCATATTTAAAAGTTGGATGTGCGTAGTTTTCCTCTACTTCTCACTGCTGTCACAGTAGGTCCAATTTTTTCACTTTCTCTTTCTTTTCATTGGAATTAGAATATTGTTTTTGGGTTGCTTATGAGTATGTTTTTATAATGAAGCAATTGTATACACGTGCAGCAGAATCACTGTGGTCTATATTTTGTTTATATGGATGTTTTTCTCTCTTGAAGTTGCATCTTTTGGCTTGGGGTTTCAGCTTGGCTGCTTTGAGTGATGAGCATTTGGCTGCTTGTGGATCCTTTAGTCCCTCCCTGGCAGAAAGAGCTGCGTTAATTGTTGCATGCCTCTGGAACGTGCCTCGCTAATGTGGCTGTAGGAGACCCAATCAGTCAGCACTGTTATTTCTCTCTCGAATATCTCAGCTTGAACACGCAGGGCAGCCTTGATCAGGAGGCTGTGGGCCTGCAGGTACGATATCTCCTTCATGCCTCTTTCAGGCCGTCTGATGTCAAACTGGGATCCAGCAGAGATAGCGCTTTATGTTGATGTCTGCTGAGGCTGTTTTTGTGTTTGTTGCCTGGCTGGTCTTGTGAAACAACGTGTGTGATGAAATATGACAGCCATGCACTCAGACAGAGACTAATTTCTCAGACTGTGACAAGCTAATTCAAGCTGGATGTGCAGAGAATCTGTTTTGATGTTACTTCAGAAAAGCCTCAATTGGGGGGGGTGATTCCATTACCGATGCCGGCTGTAAACACTTGATCATAGCTGCTAATCCTCTTCGACATCGCTGAGCCTTCACACAGGTAAGAGGTCCTCTACAGATTGCAGTCAGGGTGGGACTTTTCCTGTAAAACTCATAATAGGAGCTACTATTATTGCTCATTCCCTGGATTCATTGTGGATTGAATTGAGAATGCCACAATCTTTTAATTGAAAGTGTCCAAGGGCTGAGTCATTGTGTGTTGTCCCACAAGTATTTAGAGGCGATTTGGAACGGCAGTGGTCTAATACCTCAAATGAGTCATGATCCATTTGATGGGCACCTACTTTACAGTCCAGGGCCTACTCTTGTAGCAGCAAATGAGAGGAGGTTTACCCATTCAGCCCAAACCGAGCATTATTTCTCTCGACACTGCATGCCTTCTCTTTGCTCCCCTCTGGTGCTTAATCTTTATTTTGGCTTTAGGACAAGTACTGGATCTCCTGGCAAGGAAACCAAACCTCTAATAGGGGGAGATGTGAGCACCTTGTCACCATATGGGGCTCGGAATTCCAAAGAATTGCTCTCTAATCCCCACAACATGTTAGGAATTTGTAGCCTTTGTTTTTCAGGAGAAAATAGCAGTCACCGCTCACCATGTGGGTTCTCTTTTGGCGTGCAGTGTAGAAGTGGCATTTCTTCCACTTGCACCTAGGGTTGGGTACCGAAACCCGTTTCCACTACGCAAATGGTAGTATTCGGACCAGATTAGAACGCAAATTTTGGTTCCTCATTTCGGCTCCGACTGAAATATTTTCCCTCTGTCGCTCTGGACAGTGGCAGACTCTTTTTTTCTTTCTCCCTTTTCTGCCGAGTGGCGCACGTGCCCGCTCGCAGTGTTAAGCGCGTGTCCGCGCTATTCTCAGATATGCGCTCTACTATCACTGCTGATAGACGGCTTTTTGTACACGGCACGCTCCGAAACGGAAGTAAAAATATCACACTTTCTCTGTAGTCTACCGTTAGCTAGCTATCGTAAATGTAGGTTACTTTTAAAATGCCATATTCTCCCTCTGGGCTCACCAAAATGGACGTAAAGGCATATTAACCATTCATTGACTGCACGTGATCGCTAGTAAACAGATTACACTTTCTGCAAAAGAACTGCTAAAGTTTGAAGCTGGTTGGCGTACCAACTCAACAACATTTATTTAGTTGTTACTTGTTAATAGTGTAACTGTTATTTGTTAAATTATTGTAATTATGTGTTAGGTGACTTAGGTTTACTTATTATATATTTAAGTACTTTAAAACGCTAATATATTGTTAAATTTAAATAATTTTCAATAAAAAAAAAAAAAAAAACTCCATAAAAGAGCCTTTCTTTGATGTCATTTTTTCAGTTTTCCAAGAATCGGTTTAGGAATCGGAATCGTTTTAAAAGTACCGGTTCGGCATCAGAATCATAAAAATTCAAACGGTACCCAACCCTACTTGCACCCCTGTAGCACTTTGACTTTTGAAACATGCACACACCGAAATCTACCGTGTCCATGTTGTTGGTTGTGGGACACTCCTCTTTAGGTTTGTAGTTTCAGCTACTCTCAGCCCCATTTATTCCACTGTATGTATTGAATTTTGTAGCCACTGACTGTTCAGAAAGTGGCAAGAGCAACATTTTCAAAGTCAATCCTTTGCACAGGTCCTGCATCTAGCACGGGAGACAGAGCAGAGTTGGGAGTGCTGGTAGTGTTTCTGATTTGTGGCCTTGGCTGATACGGCGTCTCCTCTGCTGAAGTAAAGTCGTTATGTGCCACATATCATGGCCGTGTTTCTGTGGTGTGGTGCACTGCCGGGCAGCCCATTGTTTCTTTCGAGAGGTCCTTCACTGACTCGATAAATGGCTGCTGGTGATTCCAGTCTGCCTGCTTCCCAGACTGATGTCCTCATCTCTAGTTTGGCTTCTTTCCCCCAGCTGGTGACAGAGCATTTTAAGTGGGGTGAAATGGGTCAGAACAATGTATTGGTTTACTCCGCATTTTCAAGTTCACATCTTGATTGTGAAATGTGATTAGTTTTGAATCCCAGAGGAATGTTGTATCTCTTCCAGCAGATTTTTTAGTTAATGTATCATTTTATGTCATTTTTTTATTTTTCATTTTATGTCTTAATGTCATTACAATTTGCCTATACATTAAAACTAGAATGTTTTTAATTGAACATGAATTTAGTTTTTGTGGTGATTAAAATAGGTTCTCTGCAATCTTTTTAGCAGCATACAGTAGCTTTTATAGTTTCATTATCGAGTTGGTGACATATTTGTTGTTTGTGGAAAAACACATTACGATGTTGCTTTCCCATGAAACGGATCAGATAGGACTTCTGTTTGTTGTACAGCGTCGAGTCAACACAGATGACTGCAGTTTATAGGATACGGCGTCACTCTTGTTGTGAAATGTTGTTCGTGTGGGCATCAAATCTGGAAGAGATATTTGTCAGGGTTGTATTTTTGAGGCTTTTAGGGTGGGGGTCTGTTGGCTTCTTATTACATGAAACAGTAAGTTATGGGTAAACCGTGAGAGTCATCGTTTTCTTTCCCAGAGGGTGGAGAGTCATTTGTGGTGGTGTTGCATACAGTTTCTCTTTGCATCCTTGAATCATAATCTGGAACAGGCTGTTCCCTGTTTGATACATTCCTCAGGTTTAGCGGAGGTCTCCAGATATCATCCTTCTTCAGTCTTTGTTCACTGCATCACTGGCCTGAAAAAGTTGTTTTCATCATTTTGAGATATTGCCTTGTTCTTTCCTGAGGCCGGTGGACTAATGGGCTTCGGTCTGTGGAATCCGCTCCAGTGTTTTCTCCCTCATTGGGCCATTTGCTGAGGCCCCAGTGGAGCAGACAACAATAGACTTCATATGAAATATGCACCATGACTGGGGCATTCCGGCGAGCAGTCGATCTGTTCACAGCAGTTTAGTGGTTAGATCAAAATCTGCTTAGATTGAAGAGAAAAACACAATTCTTCCAGGGATCCGGAAAAAAAAAAAAAAAAAGATTGAGTGTTCATTTTGTTATTGGATGATGCCTGTCTAAACACTCCTTGGCATGCAATGCTCTATGGGCCCCTGTTTTGTCTCTCTTTGTCTCAGTCAGAATTTCAGCCTAATGAAATGATGGTGCCTCTGGAGTCCTGAATTAGGTGAATCAATTGTTACATATCTTATTTATTTGCTGAAATTGCCGTGGCAGAGGGAACGAGCCCGCAGCTCTGCCAGTCTTAGTGAGAGGGCGATGCTCCACAGTGCTCAGGCGGTTGCAGCCTGCATAGTGTGCAGATGCTCA
This sequence comes from Zingel zingel, assembly GCA_023566125.1. NCBI lineage: Eukaryota > Metazoa > Chordata > Actinopteri > Perciformes > Percidae > Zingel > Zingel zingel. The sequence goes on from CM042314.1 coordinate 31,220,230, forward strand.
GAGTAATTGCAGTGAAATCTGGGGATGTCTCAGGTAGGGGAGTTGGTGTGCGAGTCCCTTTCCAAACTCAGCTGTCAAACACAAACTGGTTTTGATTAAAGAGCCGCCTGCATGGCGGAGCTGATGCAGACCAGAGAAGTCAGGTGTTGAGCTGCAGAAACACTGCCTGCCGGCTCTGATGCCAAACCCTCTGACTCATGTGGCTGTGAAGGGTTTAGACAGGAACTGACTTTTAAAGAAATCAGGTCTGTGTAATGTCAGAATATGTACTGGAAGATTTAAACGATTTGAGTGATTACTCAAAGGTTTTCTTCGCAGCGGGGTAGAAACTAGGGCAATATATCGATATTATATCTAGATAGACTAGATATTATCTTAGATTTTGGATATCGTAATATCGTGATATGACATACAGTAAGTGTTGTCTTTTCTTGGTTTTAAAGGCTGCATTACAGTAAAGTGATGTACGTTCCTGAACTTACCAGACTGTTGTAGCTGTTCTATTATTTGCCTTTTCCCCACTTAGACATTATGTCCACATTACTGATGATTATTTATCTAATCTATTTCTAAGCTATTTTGTTAGATATATCACCGCAATATCGATAACGAGGTATTTGGTCAAGAATATTGTGATATCTGATTTTCTCCATATCACCTAGCACTAGTAGAAACCATCTGAGCCATCATCATTTAGATGATTCTCTTTCAGTCAAATTTAAAAATATTTATTTATTTATTACTTTTTCAAACAAACATACTAAAGTTTTGAATGAATTCCAGGATACATCTTTTGGTCATGTTATGTGACCCAGATAATGTAATAACACCGCCTATAATGTAAACCCCACCTCTCTATTATCATAAAAACAATTTTTTTTCTAAAATGAGCATACCATTGACAATAGTACAGTAATAGTCTTCTGAAAACAAAGGTGGGGAATGGTGATGGTGGGCAAAAAAAAGGTTATTCAATCAGCAGATTTATTGGACAGATTTCAGACCATTGGCTTTGACCATTAAAATACCCCACATCATCACAAACCCTTCACCATACCTAGAGACTGGCATGGTTTTATGTCAGTTAGCCTAATAGCTGGTTTGATTTGCATTGAGAGATGATCTTATGGAAAGTTCCCCATGCCAATCTCTAGGTATGGTGAAGGGGATGTGATGATGTGGGGCTATTTTAATTCCAAAGGCCTAGAGAACTTTATCAGGATGCATAGTATCCTGGATCCATGAAATAACTGGCCTTTCAAAATAAAAGTCTGCCTGCCTCTATGGGAATTTAACATAGGGGTGGACTGACTTATGCCCCCTGTATTTTAAGGAAGAAGATTTATTTATTTACGATACATTATTCATTCATAAAGAAAATTGGTGTCCTTAAAGGTTGGATTTTCCCTAATTCTTTAAATTAAGGCATAAGATAAATTTCCAAAAGATGATTTTCTTATTCCTTTTTTTAGTCAACTTTAGCATGGGTTCATAACGTTATGAGTGCCACTGTATATATTTACAATTTGGCATATCTAAACAAAATCAACAATTACCATTACAAACATCCTCCATCGTTTGTAGGAAAAATGCTCTATTGGCAGTCAACCGCACAGATATTTTAATGAAAGGACAGTGATTTGTCTTTGTAACTTCCCACAAAGTTTTTCATGCACATCATGTATTGATATATGAATGTCACCACAAGAATACAATATGTCAGTGGGTAGTGTTGTTTCCTAGACAGTTTGCAGGTTGTTGTGTATGAAGTTCACATTCCTGCTAAGGCATAAAGGAAGAGGACAATGCTAAGGCCACAAAAGCACAGGATGTTAGCGTGTATTGTAGTTAATGCTGTTTCCAGCCCTCCAAGTCAGTTCCTTCGCAGTGCTTTTGTAACCTCTGCAATCCTGTGTGAAAAGCTGACTAGGACCTTTTGACAAACTTGCATATCTGCCTCTTTTCTAGCAGTGTAACGCTGACAAAAAGCCCTGTGGTTATACTCCGTTTTCCCGGAGAAAGATTAGCTTTTGATTGTGTGCCTGCTTTTCTTTTGCCAAAGCTTGGCTTCTTATAGCTCTTTCTCAAGGAGGATTATTGGAAAAGGCTGTCACTGTCCAGTACATTTTTTTATACTCGCAAATAAAAGTACTGTCGCAGTGGTGTGTCTGTGTGAGTGAGTGAGTGTGTGTGTGTGTGTGTGTGTGTTGGGTACACGGCTGTGTGTGCATGAGAGAAGAGAGCATTGCCCTACTGTCAGTGTACATCAGTGTGTGGGACAATATATTTAGACTTTGATTAAAAAATGTATATTGGCAAGTCAGCCTTGTCCACCGCTGCTATGATTCCGCTGTGACCACAGCTAGTGAAAGTTTTTATGATTATTATAATAATCATAAAAAAACGATGTCTTACAAGGCAGATTACTCCAGTTAGGTGTGATTTTACTCAGCAGCTTATGGAGTCTCGGTCAGTAAAACCTGCAGTGAAAGCTGCCTCACCCTGCTTTAAGGAGCTCCTAACACACCTCAAACTATTTCATGATTCTTGCTTTATTAGAACGTTTAAGTGTCTGATTCTGTAAATGCTGTTTGAAAAGATTTTCCAGCCAGTCTTGCTCTAACCATAGAGGACTTGTATGTGTGTGTGTCTGAGCCTATACAGTACATGTGTCATTGTAGGGAGTTATTTTAGGTCTCCACTTACATGCTGCAAAACTCATCGAACAGCAGTAAGACTTGTTGAATGCACCTCCACCCGAACCCCCCTTCTGACAAAAGCTCTCCTCACAGTTGGTCTGGCTGCAGTCATCTCACACCCTCCATTCTATTTTAAGCGTTCAGACAGAGGCCCGCTCCCCCTTGAGTGGGACCCCACACTCTCTGTGTGGGCCAGACCATGGGCCTCTGCTCACCCAAGACATTTACAGTGTACACACACGCACACGCACACACACACGCACACTCTCACTCACGCTCTCTCTCTCTCTCTCTCTCTCTCTCTCACTCTCTCACACACAAACACAACAGACCCAACTGTGAATAGCTCCTCCGTGCAGATTAATTAATGCCATTGATTCAGTACAGTAATGTAGGTGGCGGTATGAGCCTTAAACTTGGTTTGCGATTCGCTAATTAACACACAGAAGAAGATGTTGCTTTTTCCCACATCAATCTTTTTCCCTGCGGAGAAGACGGCTAGAGTCCATCCAGAGTTTAATGGTTAGTATTATGAATTTATTACCGGTATTTATTCAGGGATTTTACTACATAGAGAAAGTGTTGGCGCCCCTTAAAGAGGTTTTAGCCAGCGCCAAAGGAATTTCACGAGCGCCAAAACGTCTCCATTTTCAGCAGCCAGCCTCCCTCTCATCCACAGTCACTACTGTATGCACACGCGGCTGGCGCTGATTTGACTGGGTCTGAACGCTCCGCTGTATAGCACTGATGGTATCTCTGTTTGCAGAGCCAGACTGTACCGGACTCTCCAGGTGACCATGCTGCTCTGGGGACCGGCGGCGCAGCGAGAAACCGCTGCTGTTGGACAAAGAGCTCTCCGTCCGCCGGGGCTCCGACTGCTGTCTGTCTGCGTGGCGGGCCGTCTATCAAAACTCCACGTTTTGAGTGCTTTAGCGGCATTGACCTGACTCTCTGAATAAACTGCAGAGGAAAGTCTGAGGAGGATGCTCATTAAAGTTAGCTTTCTATACAGCTAGAGTTGATGTTTGTCAGGGACCTTAAACAGTGGAGACAACCATACCCATACCGTTTGGGAATTTGGACTGAAATAGGCTAAACTCAGACTGAAATTATATGGACTTTTTGTTTTGCTTAGATGCTATTTTATTTTGTTATAAGGTAATGAACTGTTAGCCAAAACAGCAGCTTTACTCCCTCCTCACTAATCCTCACTGACAACTGGGACAATGGATTATCTCCTTCTGTTTTGCCAGGCCTCAAAAAAACACAAAGTAATAAGAATACCAGTGTTGTATAACTTCTGCAGAACTGTACCAGTTACTGAAGCCACTGTTTCTTTTATGAATTCAGCCTACCAGGGTGGGGTTGGATTCCACAGTGGGCAGACAGCAGGAAAGCAAAGAGCACCCCCTGTTTCCTTCCCGTCTGCACACAGTTTGCCCAGCTACCACATTGCTTACAATGCAATGCCAACAATACGCCCCTTCCCATTGCAATAAGATAAACAAGTACCCAGGGTTATGGACATTGTCTTTACTCACTCTGTGGAGATTAGTATGAGTTTTCACAGCCTATTGACTTGGTATGATAACTGTTTCACACTCGCAACAGTGTGTTAAGTTGGTGGACAGTGCCCTTTTATGAGATTATATTTATCCACTCTGAATGTTAGGTTACGTGTGTCATTTAGAAGAACTTTGGCAGATTATTTGCGAAAGTACCTATACAACTACTTCTTAAATACATCTAATCTAATCTTTGCAACCAAAAATACACCAAAGTGAGTGACCTACTGTATCCTGGTTTCAAGTTTCATCAGGTTTGCTGAAATCGACCCTGGAAAGTACCTCTATTTTGGTCAATTAAGAGAGGCAGATGAGGCTAACCTGATTTGGAATGGCTGCACGGCATCAGAATTGTGGGTAATCAGATGGCTGGCGCGCACCGGACATCCTCCGTCTGACAGAGACAAAAACACACAAGCTCCTCAGTGTTCCCGATAATCACAGCTGGAGACAGGGAGGCGCAGTGGCTCTATCAACTGCTGTCGCAGTAGCTTCCTCAGGTTATGGACTAGCTTGAAGCGCTCGCTGAAGCGTTCGATGATGATGACTGTTGTTATTTGCATAATTACTTTTAGATTACCCATGTTCCCCTGGGTTAAAATAGTTCTGTTGTGGATCTATTACAAAGGGGCGTTTGGAGATCCACAAAGGCCCTTAAGGAGGTTCCAGGGGGGTGCCCAGCAAAATGAGCAATAGTTTAATGTTTTCATTACTCATTCCAAATTATCCTCAGTACAGTTTGTGTAAATATGACCAGTATAATCTTGTTTCTCCTTTTACAACTGTCCTCCACTATTGGCAATGTAGAAACTTTGGTCTGACACAGAATGTATCAAATGAGGATCTGTTACGTGAAATGTTTGAGCTCTCCTCATTTATTTTGTATGTTGAGCTCCAACATAATCTTTATGGGTGTGAAATGAGGCACAGCCACCTTTTGTTCCGCTTCATCTACTGTAGATTCCTTTGACGACAGAATGTTATTTGACAGGGAAAATGTTCAAAAAACATTCTTTATCTCTTAAATGATAGAGGTATTTTTTCGTAGGTCTGGCCATCATTTCTATTGTTCGCACCAAAGTAAATGCTGAAATCTGGTAACACGACAAAACCAACAAACAAGCCAACAGATTATGTTGGTAATAATCTTTCATTGGACAGCAAAACTGTGTGTGTGTGTGTGTGTGTGTGTGCGCAATCATGGCACAGTAGGTCGAACCTTTTAGTCTGTTAACCATAATAGATGTTTAAGGACAGTTTGGGAAATAATTTTGCCGTTAGCCTTCATTTTCTCTACCAAACTGGTTTTGCTGTCCTAATGGTATGATTAAAGTCTGTATGATGGTCTGACTTTTTGTACTTCCTGCCCTGCCCAACATCTTTTTAGCAATGTTGACACATTCCCAGATCTCAGCGGATAACTGGCTGAGTACAATGCTGTTATTACCAATGTAATGAATGCTGGCCAAAACTGCCAAAAAGAACACCTAAATTAACATATCTGAATCATCCTTAAATGTAAATCCATAGTGTGAGTATAGGTCTTGGTAATATCAAGAAGCCAAGTACCAGACTGTGTAGAGCTGTGTGGGTTTAGGTCCAGGGCAGCTTTGGCTGATGTCCCAGAGGGCTCTGAAGGGTTGGGCTGAGATTTTCTTCCTGTTGGGAGTCATGTCATCACCAGGATTTTGATAATATATGTCATCCAAAGTACCCTGACCCATTACATAACAGGACAGTTTAGAGCTGTAGGCTGTCATTACTCCTCTTCCAGCTAATGGCTCTTTTGGGTCAAGATCCTGTTTACTGGGTACCTAAATCTTCAGAAGTCAGCATTTCCTCTTGCACAGAAAGCACTGAACAACAGCAGCTGTTTTTTTCACCATGGGGGGAGATGGATAGAGATGTGTGTGTGTGTGTGTGTGTGTGTGTGTTTGGTTGATTAAAGGCTGGGGGGGGGGGGTTTAACAGCCAGATGCTAGGCCTGCAGCTGGCTGGCTGAGTGGGAGGGGAGCTACATTGAAAAGCAGCGGTTCCAGCAAAGTGGGGCTTAGCCAGACACTGAGAGGAGATAATCCATATTTCATCTGCATCCTTCTTTTCCTCTCAACCACCTGCAAAGCAACACAAGACAGACCCAGATCATGAGTAGTGCATGGCACAGAAATCAAAATTTGAGAAGTGGCAACACTTGAGTGGAAGGAAGAGACGCCCTTTCATATCCAACACCTTGGGGAGTTCTTCAGAGCTTGGGAATGGCTCTATTAGCCAGTGGAGTTTTAAATGTACCCAACCCACCCAAACAAAGACCCCATCCGCTCACTTGCACGTCCTTCTTATGCAGCAATGCAGCAGGCAGTCAGTTTGGATCCAGCCAAAAGGCTTTACTGTGCATTCATAATGTATACTCTCCAGAGCGCTCTCCTGATCATTCAAAATGCAGTTTTTCCTGATATTTTTAATTCATCCGACAAATGTTTGGGATGAAATCCACACTTCATAGTGAATGAGCCATAGCTTCAAAGAGGCTATTTATTCTCATACCATGGCTCATGCTCAAAATGTACTCTCTGCTAATTTAGCATGCGGAAAAATGCACGGTACCAAAACTATGTTTCAGATATCTGCCTAGTCTTAAATATTCATGATCAGCTTGCAGCTTTGAAAGTAAGCTTAAAAGAATCTCTCGCTCACTCAGCCTCCCGCACACACACACACACACACACACACACACACACACACACACACACACACACACACACACACACACACACACACACACACACACAGTCACACAGCAGCCGGATGGAGGCCATGTCTGTTGTCTCTCTGCAGGTTTCTCCCCTACTCAATATTCAGAGGAAATCAGGTAGACTTGTTTTCATTAGCTTGTAAATGAGCTGTTGGTTTTTGTTGCGCTATTCATTTCTGATTAAAAATCTTAACTGCAACACAATGTCATCTGTAGCAAACCAATACAGGACCTGTTCAGATCCAATTTAGCCCTGTTTACCTCTTCCAGAGCCAGTGGAATACATTAGGTGCAGAAACGGAGGCCTTGCCTTTCTCTCCTTCTAACTTGACTTTATTGCTATTATGAGCCTGTTAATGAAAATTGCTCTTTGTGCATACTTCTACGTTTTTTACTTCCAACACTGCGAGAGTCTTTGTGTGTGGAGTGATGTGGAAGGCATGGTGTCTGTGTACTCTGGTTGACCCACAGATTTCAGATCTGTGGTTGTGTTTAACTGTAAGCTCTGGCTCCAAACTGCTCTGACTCTGAGGGACTCTGTGTTTGTTTAGAGGCCTGCTCCAGTCCTCTGTCATTATCTAGCTGACAACTGTTTAGTGGATGCAAGGCTTTTCTTTATCATCAAGTTAACATTATAGTAATGGCTTTAATGGCATCCAAAGGTTTAGACTGTCAATAAAAATATTTTGGGCCAGTCAACATGGTCTTCTTCTGACATGAAGGATGTCACAGGTGGTTACATACTATGTACTGATCAATACTACAGTGTACAGTGCTAAGCATAAGTGAATACACCCATGCTAAAGTTGACTAAAAATAGGAATAAAAAAATCATCTTTTGGAAATGGATCTTAATGCCTTAATTAAAAAAAATGAGGAAAAATCCAAGGACACCAATTTTCTTTGTGAATGAATTATGTATCGTAAATAAATAAATGTTCTTCCTTAAAATGCAGGGGGTACTTTCCATAAGATCATCTTTTGGAAATTACCCTTCACCATACCTAGAGACTGGCATGGGGTACTTTCCATAAAATCATCTCTCAATGTAAATCAAACCAGCTATTAGGCTAACTGAAATAAAACCATGCCAATCTCTAGGTATGGTGAAGGGTTTGTGATGATGTGGGGGTATTTTAATTCCAAAGGCCAAAGGAACTTTATCAGGATGCATAGTTTCCTGGATCCATGAAATAACTGGCCTTTCAAAATAAAAGCCTGCCTGCCTCTATGGGAATTTAACATAGGGGTGGACTGACTTATGCCCCCTTTATTTTAAGGAAGAACATTTATTTATTTATTTACGATACATTATTCATTGACAAAGAAAATTGGTGTCCTTAAAGGTTGGATTTTTCCTCTTTCTTTTTAATTAAGGCATTAAGATCAATTTCCAAAAGATGAGTTTTTTATTTCTCTATTTAGTCAACTCTAGCATGGGTGTATTCACTTATGCAGAGCACTGTATGTTCATGTGGTTAATATTCATAAGGTTTTTATATAACTTTTAGTCGACTGTGTCTGTCAGATGATTGTGATGTCCATATTGGTCTTTTGTAGCAGTCTTTAAAACGGAGTTACAGAGTGATTTACAGAGAACAAATGCCCAAAAGACAAACGGTCGACATTAAAAAGAGACAGGGGTTAATGAAAGGTAAAAACAATGCTCTAAATCAAGGCCCCCCAATTTGGGGCCTGCGGGCCAAGTTTGGCCCATGCTCCCTTTGTTTTGGCCCGCCATGACATGACCTGCTCACGCTGATTGTCCTCTAATTTGGAAAGTGCTGTAAAATCCTAACCATAATGACTGCGAAACATACATTTGGTGCAGTAAAAAGTACTTAATCTGAGTTTTACGGCAATGTAAAGCACAGTGCTGGTAAATGTCCCTATGAAATTACATATATAAGTTTTATCTATGAAGAATGACAAGAATTATGGTATTCTTCATATAAAAGAATTTGAGCACGTCTCTCTGCTCTAAATAAAAAATTGGACATTTTTAATTGTTCTTTTTTAACATTTGTTTTGTCCAGGTGGAAGCACTCAACTCGAGTTAGAGGGCACTGCACTGACCTGATGTATGCTGCTATGCACTCCTATTAACTACTCACCAACACACACACACACACACACACTACACAAGGCCTTTTGAGCAGAGCAGGGCCGAGTAGATGTAATATCACATTTATTTTCATCTGACAGAGAGAGAATAATAAATAAAGTAACTGGGCCGTAGCTCAAGCCTCCTGATAGATTTATCCAGCTGAACAATGGCTTCTTTATGAGAGAAATATACATCCAGCCTCACCTTATCTCATGACCCGTTGGAGGTTAGCAGTAAATTGGCATGGATTTCTCTATCGTCCAGTTCTCGCGGCTTGTCCTCTGCCTCTGGCTCTGACGCCACGCCATTGCCCGCAAAATGAGTCCAATCCTTTACCAGCCGGTTGGCACAAGGCCGTAAAAATTTCCCCAGAGGGGGGTTAATCACGTTTGACTGAGTGCATATTTGAAAAGAAGTCACAGTTACTCTGATGGACTGCGTTAGCTCTGCGAGGTGTTATCAGTGTATGAAACAAGGGTTTTTCACAGCAGGGTTCTGGTGATAGCGGAGGTGCCTTGGGGTTCTGGGCCTCCTTCCGAAGGTTATGGGGTGTTCCTGTCAAGATGAGGAGTAGTTTAATTTGCTCCAAAATGTCCCAACTAGAGAACATTCGAGTGAATGCATTTACAAGTTTCAGCCTAACCTCTGTTACCTCCCTAGGGCCAGTGTAGACATTTACGCAGTTCGGTAGTAAATCAGTAAAAGCACACATTTTGCCAAACAAGTTCAACAGGTATGTTTTGGAGTTCATGACATAAAGCAGTTTGAGAACTCCTAAGAAATACGGCACTGTTTTGATGACATCCTGCCCTCTTCCTGTAGAGAATCCCCTACACACCCCACCACCACAGTCCCAGAGGAGGATGTTCAGTGTCATTCCTAAAACAGTGAGTGCACCCAGCTAAGCTTGTTAGTAGTCCTCCATTATAACTGCTCCAGGCGTTACTGTTTTCTACACAAGAGAGACAGAAAGAAAGCCAGAGATGGAGGGAGGGGTGTACATTTCTGTTAAATGGGACATCCTGCGGCTGTGCATCAAGACAGTTTTTGGAGAAAGGGTTTCAGGGGGACATTAATTGTTGCACTGGTAGCCTGAAAGGAAGTGGAACATATGTCCCCTTTTCAACTCCCTAAATCTCCAGTAGACCTCACATGAACTGAGCTTCTGGCAAAGCCAGTCTCACAGCCTCCTCCACACACTGCAATCCCTCCCTCCAATCACCAGCCCTCTGACCGAGTCATGCTGACAGTGATCCAGAGGCAGCCGGGAGGGGTACTGCAAACAACCCACCCTCCAGGAACCCAGTTACAAACCCACCACCACCCCGCACTGCGCCCACCACCTGTCTGCCGTGGCCAGCTAGCGCTAATCTGCCTCTACGTGGCTGGAGTCTTCTTTTTCTCTATCTCTGTCATGGCCGCACCCACTGTCCAAACAATCAAACCGTGGCCATCACGCCGACCCCTCTCCAAGGCTCATTGTTTTAGTTTTACTCCACAGGCTTCATGTGGTTTCTCCTCCTTTTGTTTTGTATTTACAATCCTCATCCCCTTTCGGTCTTTCTGGCTACTTACTGAAAATCTGCACAGCTTATTTATCTTCCTGCTGCTCGAGTTGCTGAGTGCTACCATGAATACCATGTCGACGGTGACCTTCTGCATGCTTCACTCCAAATTTGACTCCAAGCCTTGAATTGTGAGGAAAACACATGTGGTATGTGACTCCTTGTGTGCGAGTGTGTTTGTATGTACAATGAATAATTGATGGCATATGTAAGAAATTACCCAAGGTTTCAAAACATCTCCCGGCCAATTTGAATGGGAATATCAGCCATTCCGGAGATTAAGATGGTGTCGAATGTTGCCAAGGGTCGAGCTGGGGTTTCCATCTGTCGCTATGTAGTGGGTTCGCAGTGGGAAAATGTGGTCGCGCTGCCCCGTCGGGAAGCAATCAAGCTTTAGCTGCAGGTTTTTCCTTTTGGCTGGATGTTTGGTTGTGAGGCCCGGAGGTGGCCTCTGTCTTTTTGGGTCTGAGCCTGTCAAGAGCTCTGGCTAACCCGAGTTTTGTCTAGGCACTCGTGCAAAGGAACATAAGGGCGCGTCGACAGAGGGTGGCGCGGAGGGGAAGTAGGTGGGGGTTTTTGGGAAGAGGTAGAAAAAGCAGGAATGGGGTGGGAAATGATGGAGCCGTCTGAAACCAGGACACCAAGCGTGAAAGAGATGAGAGAGGGAGAGAAGCCCAGATTTGGCCCAGGATCAGTCGCCAGAGAAGGAGAGATTAAGGTCCCATCATTCCCAGCTGCATCATCAGGGCTTTGGGCCCTCTCCCCTTCAGTTATTTGTGTCTTTGTGTGCTTGCTTGTGTGTGCTTTACCCCTTTAAAATAGAGTTGACTAGAAGGATTTTTAAAACTGAAGCACACACATGAATGCACAAATACAAGTTAACAAGTTCACGACCACACCCCCCCCAACACCAGGTCAGCTGGACATCCAGTCATTGAGAGAGTTGGGACCTCTGCCCTGGCTGTAACTGAGATGAGGCCTGGCTGCCCCCCCCATTCTTCTTTTCAGGCTGTGAGAGCATGCTGTTTTGGGCCTGTGCCACGCATTGTCAGCCTCTTTAGTTCCCCTTCCTCTACTACCCCTCTGCCTCTGCTTCATCCCACAAACTAACCTTGCTTTGGCTGAAGTTTGGTTCACATGGCTGCAGTTCACAGTTGTTTTTGACGGGTCACCCTCCTGCACTATGCTCTCACGCACTCCCTTTTCCTCGCTCATTCTCTATTGAACTTCATCATGTGATTCTACGACGTGGAGAGCTGCCGAGAGGGCAGGTGGTAGAAACAGAAGGGGCTGATGGGAAATTGGACGACCCAAGGTTAGCCAGGCGATCTTTGCTGGAGGATTAATTGTGTAAGAGCCATGTAATGATTGCTGGCATGTCTCCGGGGTGAAATCCTGTTAGTCACTGCACAGGGGTCAGGCTAAGACTGAGCATGTCGTGTCGTTTTGTGTCCTGTGTGTGTGTGTGTGTGTGTGTGTGTGTGTGTGTGTGTGTGTGTGTGCGTGCGCGTGTGCGTCTGTGCGTGCATCAGGAAGGAAGGTGACTGATCATGCCGGTATGCATGACCAGGTGGCGATCTGACAGGTTTTGTTGCCTCAACCAAACCCTAAGTAACCGCAGGCTCCCTCGCACTGTGTTCAGACGGAGACATAAATATCTATATTCTGCTCACTGAGGTGGTGTAGAAGTGAGATGGAAAGTTGTCCTCATGTGTACCTGCAATAACTGACAACAGGAAACGTGGGGCTGTTTGAAGAAATCATTTCTTGTAGATGATTGGCTTTCTAGCTGTCAATGTCTTTTTTGATCCCCTCCACTAGTTTTAAAAATTGAAGCTCAATTATAAATATTTTACTTGCAAAAGCTGATATTTGCATCATAAAGACTTCCTAATTATTACTTGGGCTCAGTTGATACTCAGTACATTGTGGGTATTGTCCAAAATGCGTAGCACCTGGTATCAAAGTACCAGATGCTGACATTGAACGCCCGTTCAGATTCCTTTTGCCCGTTCTTTGGTCAAACAGTTCCTGATGTAAATGCTAATAACAGTTCAAACTGTATTTTATTTCAGTCAGCCAGCTCAAATTGTCACTATGTTAATCTGTACAGTGTTAATATTTAGTGTCTAGGCTGTGACCTCATCAATACCCAGAAAGAAACACCAAATTCAGCACAGCAGGGAACGAGAAGTGACGAAGACCTCCCAATGGAAACTTACAGGTGGATGCTGGGAAATGCTCTACAGCAGTAGTCATGTCAAGTGACAGGCATGGCAGGCGCTGGCAGCTTAAGTTCACTGTTATGACAGCATTAGACATTTGAGACATTTGGCTCCTTTTGGTAAATGAAAAAATGGTTTTGTAGAAAATCATGTGCATGTGCTCCGAGCTAAGGTATTGAAAAATGTTTTTTTGGTATTGAAATAGAGACTCAGCTATCATATATGAACTATTGTTAAAATAGCACACCCAGCCCTTATTTAGGGTTCGGCATCGAGAACAGACTCTTACTTGGAATCATTTAAAAAATTACGATTCCAGTAGAATCATTTCTTTATTGGAGTCGTTTGGAATCTTTAGAGGATTTGGTTTCAGATCTGATCATCACTTCCCAATTTAATATGCACAAGTTTTGGTTTCCGTAGCGACCAGGCGCTTGTTGTGTTGCAGCCTTGGAGCTCAGTAAGCGGCGCTCTAGTCTGGCTTCATTTAAGTGGAAAAAGCAGTAAAACTGCAAACCACCATTGAATCAAAATAAAACTTCTCTTATTTGTGCAAATAAGCATGTGACCCGTTTCAACTCCACCCCTCAAAGAATCGGAATCGAGAATCGATAAGAACCGGAATCGAAAGGAAGCATCTGAATTGGAATTTTAATTGTTAAAATCCAAACGATGCCCAACCCTACCCTTATTGTATGGCTGGGATTTATTGGAGTTTTAGTCTTATTTGTCTTTTTATTCCTGAGCATTTTGTCTTTATTAGATAGTGGCAGTGTAGTCACAGTCAGGAAACGTGGGACCAAGAGAGGGGTGGGACATGGTCCCATGCCAGAAGGAATTGGAGACATTGCAGTTGTATGGTATGCGTCTTAACCACTAGGCCTCCATTAGGCCTCCAGGACCAGGACGCCCCACTCTATTTTGTCATTTAACAAAATACACCAACCTGCTAGATATGTCACTGTCAAATTAAGAACTTTGTTGGATAAAATATAGTCTTGAAAAGTTAAGTGCTCAGCAAACATCTGTTCAACATCTGTTTAAGAATCTGATCAAGACATTTTTCTACTCACTGCTACAGACACATTTCAGTCAGTACAACCGGGCCCTAAAACTATTTCCTCCACTTTGCTATTTTTAGCACTAACACACTATTACTATAACATCAATACAGTGTGTGTACTATTTGTACACATTAAACACCTACTGCAGGGATGACTCATTCTCTTAACTCCAACTGAAGTTTTCTTGTTGTGATTCTGTCCCGCGGGAAGGAAAGCCCCTTATCTGCGTACACGTTCTCTCCTTTTCCAGCGTGTTACTCTATCTCCCCATCCACAGACAACACTGAGCAGCTTATTGAACACAGAAGATGAATGGGTGTGGATTGATGGTAGATTGCAGGCCGCTGCTAATTGACACCGCTGTATCACTTCATCTCCTGCCTTTGAATTCCTTCTCCTCCTCCTTTTCTTTTTGTTGCACGGCAATCCATTATGGTTCAGATTAGTCGCTCTTAAGAAGCCGTGTGTCCCTGCATGATCTATTGTAATGAAATATACTCCACATGAGATTGCTCAAGGGCGCTTCTCAAGGGTTTTGTTTTTTTTGGAAGCATTGATTGTGTCGTACGTTGTTGAGTTATGGAAGAGCGCAAGTTCTAAAGTCCCTTCATTCTTGGCCTGATATACGCAATGATTTCATGTAGTTTAATGTGATGTAGCAAAAGTAGCTTTATCATTTTCCTTTCGTATTATAGTACAAGTACAAGCACACCCCAAGTCTCATCCGTCCAGTCTTCTCTGTCTAGGTGTAATCAGAAAGGTAAGGTTTCATTATCCACCAACCAGCCCTCTTCCTTATACTGCTAGTTGAAGCCTCCCACACCAGACTGAATAAAGCGCAGGTTGTACAAATCCTCTGTCCTCTTTCAGAGCCAAATCTCCTGTCTGTTTGAGACCTCCGTCTCGTCTCTACAGCTGGCTGAACAGAAGTGATTCAAGTGGCAAAGCTCTCGCGAGCTCTTTTCTCCTCATCAGCCGTCGGGCTTAGATCTTGGCAGGGCTTTTTAGGCTAGGCAAGGAGACAAACATTCTTGTTGCTTTCTTATTTACTCTGGCTCTGGAACCCGAAAATGTGTTATATGTGCTCTGGATAAACCCGATCCTTAACAGATAGGCTTGCCTGGGTTTATAAAAGCTTGTGTTTTGTATTCTTTCCCAGGTGCTCTTAATATGTTTTTATCCTCTTTATCCAGACTTTATTTGACTCTTGCTGACTGGCACATTTGCACGCCATGCTGTTTGAAACCGCCATAGTTGTTTGAGGGAGCAAGTGCATTTAGACACTTTGCTCAAGTGATCCCTGGTTACTTTTTAGCTGAAAGGCTTTTTTCTATTTTTTCTGATCCAGCTGAGTCTGCAACCATCAGATCATAAGTTCACCTGACCAGTGGTGGAATGAAACTAAGTACATTTACTCAATTACTGTACTTAAGTACAAATTTGAGGTACTTCTTTTCTTTTCATGCCACTTTGTACTCCACTACATTTTAGAGAGAAATATTGTACTTTTTACTCCACTACATTTATCGGACAGCTTTAGCTACTTTACAAATTAAGATTTTTGCGCGCACACACACACACACACACACACACACACACACACACACACACACACACACACACACACAAACTAAGTTTATAAAATACAATGTTTTATTTAAAATGTAACTACCCACCAATATATCGGCCAAGTCCAGCTGAAATGATTAGACCATTAAACACTTTGTTGATTGACACAACTGTTTGGATTGTTTCCAGTTTCTAGAATGTGAGGAGTACTTTTAATACTTTAAGTACATTTTCCTGATGATACTTTTTACTTTCAGTGCAGGACTTTTACTTGTAACAGAGTATTTTTACAGTGCGGTATAAGTACTTTTACTTAAGTAAAGGATCTGAATACTTCTTCCACCACTGCACCTGACCAACCTTGAGGTTATCACTATTTCACTGGCTAATACAAACCATTTCCACAAGATTTTAATGTGCTAGAACGTCCTCCCCCTCCCTTACCACATTCTCTCTGGTTCCCTCCTTCCACTTTATCATTCATCTCTCTGAGGTCAGCCATTAACTCACTGAGCTCCTCTCCTCCCGTCCTTGACTAAAGGGTATGCTTTCGTGAGTCTACTCAACTCCGCATCAGCCTGTTATTCCCCCGGGACCGGTAGACAGCCGCGCTAGCCAACAGCCAGACGGCTTTTAATCATTTATTTAGGGGCTGTAATGTCTAGTTCAACTCCTCTCTTTCACTTAGTGCTTGCAGAGATGAGAGGAAAATGAACGAGAGACACCGCATCAGGCTTGGATCAAGAAGCCAGTTTGTCAATGAGTCTCTAAGGATCCCTCCTGCCTCTCTGTCCACTATGTGTTTTTGACTAGTGTAAGATGGTGCTGCATTTATTGCATATAACTGTTTTGAGAAATAAATCATCACAGGCATTAATTTTGTCCATATTTCATTAGCCGAGAGCCAAAGACGTGGAACGTTCACAGTGATTGCGCTCTCTTAATGAGGAAGAGTTCATATACACAGTATCAGCTTCATTCTGTACAGACAATGAAAAGATAAATCATGCCAAATATGCAAGTTGGTACACATGCACATGGATTAATCATATCAACTGAATGCCAAATGGACTAGTATCTTTAAAGGTGTGTTCACAAAGAGAGACAAGACGACGCAAGGAGAGATGCTTCTTTATATTTCAACGGAAGAATGAAGACTAGCAGTCTTCAAAGGTAAAGTTCAACTTTAAACACAGCTGAATTACCTCTCAAATTGCAACGGGCAGCCAATGAGTAACAACGGACCTGCAAGACCTGCTATTTTCAGTGAGCCTTGCATTTCTGTGTCCGAACAAGGCAGTATATTGGTAATGTAGATCTTTAATTCACTTCCACATATTAAAAACATTGTACATTTTTAAATTAGTACTGTACACACTCAGCAGATTCGGTTTATAACCTCGCCAAGGAGGTTATGTTTTCGACTTGGTTTGTCTGTGTGTTGGTTTTGTTGGTGTGTCCCGGGACGGATACACATATTATTTTTTCACTTCTGTTAACATTGCGAGATAGGGCATTTGTGCTGCTTTCATGTGGTGTCGGAATAATCAGAAAAATGAGTTCCCGGAAAACTCACACTGCATTAACATTGTGAGATGCCTTGGCGGAGGTCTATGTTCTTTGAGTTCCCTCCTAGTTTTTCATCGTTTTAAGCACTGCGGGCCACATTTACAACAAGGATGTTGATTGGAGGCAACTAATCAGCACTGAACTTTTCTGAATAGCATTAGAAGGCCCTTCCCAGCATAGCTATGCTGTTTAGCCTGAGGTCAGTTGTACAAAATGTCTTTTCCTCAGCTCAGCAACGGTTGTGTGTAAACAAATGTCTCTTTCTATGTAGCAGATTGCCTTCCCAATCATTAACCCCAATAATGGGACCTGGGAACCTTTCTCCGCGTGTAATGACCTAACTCAGCTCAGTTCAGGGTGCTAATTAACTCGCTCGATAGAGTGGAGCAGGTAAATAGAGAAAGTTTTCCGTTTCTTGGTTGGAGGTTATGCATAGAGACTGAAAAACAACCACATAGCTTGTTTGTACAAGCAGCTTATTACGACCTATGCATATGTACTTTTTATTGTTAGGCGGCACCCTCTAGTGGCTGTAGTAAATATGACTGGAGCAAAGCATGAATTCATGTAGTGTAGTATCAAGACCAAGAAAGTCTGTTTAGAGTGAGTGGGCGAGAGGTGGTGGTTGAGTCAAACAAACAGGACTGTGACCCAGGAGACCGGTGTCCTTGTCCCTATAGAAACAATAAGTCAACAAGTTATTTTAACTTAGGGTAACAAACAGAACTATGTCACGTTCTACATCACATGCGTACTTATGCCATGTACTTAGGCATGGAAGCGCATGCAAGTGAATTAACCATAGAAATAAAATGTGACGTAACAATTAGGGCTGGGTATCGCCAATGATTTCCCAAATCCAGGGGTTTTCCTGCATGGAGACATTTTTGGTGCCCCCACCAAAGAGGTTTTAGCCAGCCCCAAAGAAAAATCACCAGCACCAGAACGTTAAGAAATGAGAATAAAAATAGCAATTCAAATCCTCTCCAAATGTGTTTAAGAGCAATTTACCGAACAATCGTTGAACAAGCAGAACCAAAACTTGAATATGATGAGTATCAAATTGTCAGACATAACAGGTAAATGCATACATTTCTGACAAATAAGGTAACACAGGTGGCCGGGTTGGCTCAGTGGGTAGAGCAGGCACACATATACTTAGAGGCTTATGCCTCGACGCAGAGGTCCAGGGTTTGAGTCGGACCTGTGACGATTTCCTGCATGTCTTCCCTCCCCCTCTCCCCTTTCTCACCTAGCTGTCCTGTCAAATGCCAGCTGCCTATAAATCTAGGCAGCTGAACCTATAAATCTAGACTTAACTAAGGTGTCTTGTTGCCTAAAGCTGCAGACACACCGACCAGACGGCCGACCCTCGGCAGAAAAGGCAGTTGGACTGATCAGTCTCCCCAAGTTGGTCAAAAAAGTTCCTCGGAACACACCAAAGAGACGAGACATAATACGTCTCCATAACAGCAGGCGGCGCTAATCTGTATTGTCGACCAAAAATGAAAACTGGCAGCTGATTGGACGAATGCGTCACGTGGGTCTGGTTTCTCCGGAAATTCACAGCCAGACTGTCATGGCGGCTCGTTCAGAATATGATCTCATATTGTACTAAAATAGTTCACCGAAACGTGTTTCTGAAAACATTTTAAGCGAGAAATAGGCCGTGCAGTTGCTGAATCTGTCTTCATTTCAGATCAACAAAGGTCAGTTTAAAAGATTTTCGTCAGATTTTGAGAGACTCTAGTCACGCTCATTCCGCTCCCCGTTTCCGGGTTAGCACTCTACCAATCAGATGGCTCATTTGAGTCCGACTGCCAGCAGTGCCCGCCCTGCCGATTATACATGTCAAATCGGCCAAAATGAAGGACGACGGCTCCTCGGACGGACAACAGCACGGAACACACTGTCCAGCGGCCGATTATCAGCTTGGGGTGTCTCGGGCTTAAACCTAACCAAAAGATCCTCAACATAAAAAGTGCAAACTTTTGGCTGATCAGCAGGAAGGACTGGAGATCAATAATGACCGTGTGGGGCTTTGAAACCTGAGAGGAGTTGGCTAATCAATGGAGAACAGTTCACTTGTTAGTGTGTCTTCAAATATGTGAAGAATACAAGCAGTCTCCCTCCATGAGGCTTGTAAACACAGTTGAGAACTCACCTTTTCCTCTTGCTCTCTCCTTGGCCTTCACTCTGTCTCTCCCTCCAGCTCGGTGTAATTGGTCAGACAAAAATAGTCTGCTTGCTTCACTGGTTTTTACTGTTTTTCTACTCGAGGTGAATTTGAAAATAGTTTAAGATATTAGGGAGGGTGGGACGCTCGGGAGTTTTATTTTTTTCATAGCTTTGATCTTTTACCTTTTGGTTTAAGATTAATGGGAGTCAAAATGTAATTTGGAAAAACTGCATTTTGAACATGAATTGGTTAGTGTTTTGTCACATTTATGAATGAAATGACATTTCCCTCACGTAGCTAAAGGAACAGTAAGTGGACACTATAAAAATGGCACGTCAGACACCCTGAAAAAATCCTTTAAAGGTCAGTTACAGCTATCTGGACTATAAGTACACAATGCCCTGCTTCCTCTTTTTCCCTTTAAAAGAAAAGGTAACCCTTTACTTGAAGGTAGCTACATAAGAGTGACATGGCAGTGTCACGAACATATGACACAGTCATGACACATGAACCCTAACTCTAACTCTAACCATAACCCTAAATTGTCATGACAAAAACCGAATGACACTTACTAAAAGAAGCGTTATATCATAAACGTTTATGACTCACTCTTATGTAGATACCTTCAAGTAAAGTGTAACCAAAGAAAAACTCCAGTTCTACTCCGAGTCGTTCCCTCTCCGCCCTCTCCAATACTTCGTATTTCTTCTCCCTCTATCGGCTATGTGCTGTTTTGTTTATCAATGATTGCCTCAAAGGCCTCCCTTCCCCTCTCCATCATGTTGTCACACTTATGCAAAGCGGCGGGCACCTTCCAACCACTCACTTCATATCATCTTCCATCAACAGGAAGTGCAGCAGGAAACACATACTTCTCACGCATTCACACAGGGTTAGGTTGGGTACATAGGAGGGACTCTATACTCACTTTCATCCTTAACCCATGGACACTCTTTCTTCAAATCCATGGCCTCCCAATAAAATATGAATCAAAAGTAGTACTCCAGGCTTTTGCTTGCCTTGAAAGAGGCTTTAACTCAATTTCAGGTCTCAAGAGGTGAGGAGTTGCGAGCTAGCCTGCATTGCAGTGTTTGGATATAATATCAGGGCCAAATAAATCATCTTCTGTCAGGACAAGAAACAAAGTAGAAAAACTATGTATTTATTGTTGTTTTTTTTCTTGTATATTATATAGGCATTGTCAAGAGTGTGTGTGCTTACAGACTTCTGTTATGTGGAACTTAGTCATTGTTATTTAGCGAAGGGTGTGGAAATCTGAAATTGTACCATAGTTTATTTGCCATAACCACAATCTTTCGAATCCACTTTTGCTAATTTAACGGCAAAAAAAAGGGTCCGTGCGCCGGGCGCATGGTTCTAAAGGGTTGTACTTAGTGTCTTCATTAATCAGAGGTGTGTTTTGGGTGTAACATGCAATAAACCAATCAGAGATCATCTCCCATTCCCTTTAAAAGCCAGGCGCGTTTGGACCTTGGAGCATTGCTGTTATGATGGAGGATTTGCTAAGATGGAAGGAGAGATATCCAGGAGAAGAAACGGATCTGCTCGTGGATGAAGTAAAAGCACTAGTAACCATAATAACATGTAATATAAAATATATAGATATACATAATAATACTATATCACATTGTAATATTTTTATCTTTTGCATTTTTGTGTGCTGCTGCGCTTCCCTGTGTGTGTAACAAGCATAGTGTGTGCACGCTGTGCACGAGCCTAGGAGCATTTTACTAATTTGCTGTTAAAATAACAATGAAATGCTGCGCTATTTACTTTACCCCAGGTTTTTGTTGGCCAATGGCACGATCACTTCCCGCTGCCTCAAGATAGCAATACTCCCAGAATGCACCTGAACACACCTCCCTGTAAGACCAGCATGCCCATGGGCGCAAAGATTGGTGCAGGGGCATTTGCTGTTTAAACGACGCGGGCTCTGGACGGGAAACTGACAACTGCGTTGGTCTTAAACTAACAAAGACACTCGTGTTGGGCTTTGCGCTGCGCCGGGTGCAAGATAGAGCCCATAGATGTTTAGTTGCCTAACCTTAATCATATCAAAAGTAATACTTTATTTGCCATGTGTAGATATTGTAGTCATACATAGTTTGAATGTATGACCACAAGCTTCTGTCACTGTTCAAAAATGCTGTAATTGAACTTATGTCGGGTTTTTGCAGAATTGTCCAATATCAATGTTCTGTGATGTTGGGCATCTCACTGGTTCTTTGGATTGGGAATACATGCAAATCTGCATGAGCTGTACATACTTAGAATGAGATCTACTTTGATAAGTTGAGTATATTTGACTAAGTGAATTACTAAGTAATGTATGTTCTAAATATTTCCAATATTTATATCATATATTTTTAAACTTTATATCACAGTATATTAGAATCATTATCTTTGCAGTGACACGTCAAGTTTGCTTTAAAAAAATAATATAAGCACTTTTCTTATATCTCCTCATCTCAGTATGTTTTAGTGCCGTTATTTTCTCTACATTATTATTCATGTACTGTGTTTCACACTTTACATCCCTCTGTAGTTGATGCTCGAGTGTTGCATTGCAAATAGCGGATGGCATTATATTTAACACCCTTCATTTGCAATGTTCTTATTTATGCTCTATTTTTCTCTGCTGTATTCTAATATAATTTGTTGCTGCAGTGGCCCAATTAAAGTTCCATCTTGTCATATATCTAATGGAGGATTACCTGTACATGTTGTGCTGTTTTTCTCCCTGACTGAATATGAAAATCTGTCTGTTAACTCTTGACTTAACTCCCCTGTCTGTGCAGGAGCAGAGCCCCAGCAACGCCACAACCCTGGCTATGATGCAGGAGCCGCAGGAGGTGGTGGAGGAGACGGTCACCATAGAGGAGGACCCTGGCACCCCCACCTCCCACGTCTCTGTGGTCACCTCTGATGACGGCACCACACGGCGCACAGAAACCAAGGTAAAACGCAAATGTGCATAGGAGGTGGCACCGATCCTGTAAAACGAGTGATAGTAAATACTAGAAAAAGAGCTATATGTACAATTGTTGAGTTTCAGGCTGTTTAGTGACCAAGTATTTTCAGATCGTAATGATGTAAGCTGCTGTTAGCTTAAAAAAAAATGTTCCACTTTAGAATGCTACAAAGCAAAAATTTAGAAAATGAGCTGTGAGCTGCAGATAGAGTTAATGATTCTTAATAGGCTGTTCTCATGAAACATTCGGACATATTGCAATGAAAAGTAAAGCACTGTATTTCGTATGTATTCAACATATTTTTTGCTGTGTGCAACACATTAAGATTAGATTCAACTTTATTGTCATTGTGTTATTGTGAGTACAAGTACAAAGACAACTGATGCTTTATAGAAAAGCTGGATACTGCGTAGGGAGGAGGTTGGGATGGATGGTTGGGTCATAAAACAGCACTTTAAAGCCAGAGTTTGCTTTCCTGGAAATAAACAAAAGACTTGTTTTAAAAAAACGTAACTAGTCGTTTTGGTACCTCAACTTAACTGTCGACGCCGGCTCCCAGTTTTGTCGGCTAAACTCAACTAGCAACGTCCACTGACAACGACCGGGCACTCAAGGAGCTCTGTAGCCGGGTCCCAGTAATCTATTGTTGGCTAAACTCAACGACCAATGGCCGCTCATACTACTTACAACTCACGGAGCGCTGTAGCCGGCTCCCAGTAACCTACTGACGGCTAAACTCAACGACCAATGGCCGCTCATACGACCGACAACTCACGGAGCTGTGTATCCCGTGACTAGCTGGCGGTCACTTAAAAGAAAAATCCGGCGCAAAATGAACCTAGGGGTTAATAACACATGTGTACCGAGTTTTCTGGGATATGTTTTCATGCTTCATGCATCGAATGTGACCAGTTTTAGCGCAAACCGCTAATTAGCTTACAAAGCTAGTTGTCGGGGCACGGGTAAAGTTAAAAGATATCGGTTGGGAAAACAGTCACGACCAGTCGAACGCCGAACGCCGTGCTTGAGCTATGTTACTGGTTACTGGTTGCACAGCGTTCGTCGTTCGTTTTCCCAAGATGGCGCCTGCATGTATACGTAAAGGTACAGTCTTTCTAAACTATCTTTTTAATAAACTGTCTGTACTCTTACAAAGTTCTCAATGCTTCGGTTTACAGGTAGGGACCCTCATTATGCTACCGTGGAAGTGTGGTGATATTTTGAGCCTTGTTAGTGGTGTAGAAACAGCGATATCTTTTTACTTTACCAGTGCCCCGACGACTAGCTTTATAAGCTAATTAGCGGTTTGCGCTAAAACTGGTCACATTCGATTAGCATGACAACATATCCCAGAGACCGGTCGACTCGGTACACATGTGTTATTAACCCTTAGGTTAATTTTGCACCAGATTTCTCCTTTAATTTCGTAGGATATCATACAAATTGGTGTGCGTACATTTTCCTACGATATTGTACTATCCCATTCATGAGAATGCGTTGCTCTTAGATAATCTACTGTACAGAGCTGATATTCAGCCTGCTACCTACTGTCACACCTGAGCAGGACACCTCAGAGCAGACTTACTCTTGTGGTGAAGAGATTCCATTGAGCCCATAGCTGCAAAACCCCCCCAATGTGCCTTTGTTCCATTTCAGTATTGCTTCAAATTATGGTTATGGATTACCGCTTCCAAACAGCACGGTACTGTACCTCCTCTCCCAGACTTCCACCCCGAAGAACTCTAAATCCCATAATCCTACGGCCCAAAGTGGTTTTGTCTCCGTCTCATGGCTTCTTTGTTTGATGATTGTGTTATTATGGGCCAACTCCCCAGGGGTTCTCCTAGTTTTGTGCGTCTTAAAAGCGTCTTTTGTTGATTCGTCCTCTACTGTGTTCTGTTTTTTTTTTTTCTGTAAGGATATCTCATCTAACGTGAAGGTGAGTGGACTTTTATACCAGTATGGCTTCTTCCCCACCACGCTACCATTTTATGTGTGCCCATACAGGCTACAGCAGCAGTATGCAACACAGTCTGCTTCATCACAAGCTAAATAATTCTCCAGTCTTCTCTACAGTACTTCTCAGTTCACTGCTTGTTGCTTCCACCTTCTGGGATGAGACCCATTCTCTCTTTTTTAATTATTATTTCATATGCATGGTCTTCTGTCTCCTACTTTTCATTATCTCTATCTATTAAATTATGTCTTACACCATCCCTCATTGAGAATATAGGAGGTACAAAATACCACTGCTGAGCACCAATAACATGTTATACATCCCCATAAGTACGAATGTTGATATGAAATATAATCTTTCATCTATCTGTAATCTTGGAATTACATCCTGAGGAGACACTATAAACCCCTGTGTCGGAAATTATAATTTCAATGAGTTTTCACTTATTTAAGTTTGTCTTTTGCCAGCTGTCACCTTGTGATAGCTTGTTTTTTTCTTCATTTCTTCATGGTATGAATTACCATATGAATTACTTCTTTTTTTTTTTACATTGGCTCCCCAAAGTAATTTGCTACCACTAAGACTACCCTAGTACAAAAAAACAAACATTTCAAGTGGCATCAGTAAACTGCAATTGCTCTAACCAGAATGTCCTCCTCTTGGTGTCAGGGTTTTGAAGTATTTCAAGTGTGTCCCTGTTCATTTGGTTTTGGAATACACTCTGCATTTCACTTCTAAGTTTAAATTCATCACTCTGTGCATGGAGAAGAAGAATTCCCACCAGAACCCATGCCGGATTTCCATTTGAAAAATAAAACAAATCAGGTGGGGGTTGGAAGCTCTTCCTTTTTGTTTCCACATTTTTCCACAAGATGTGCTTACATTGCGACATTTTGCTTGGGATTTGGATGTAAACGTAGGCACACTCAACTGCTGCTGCTGCTGCTGCTGTAGGCTTCCGGAGGAGTGGGGAGCGCTGTGTGGAGCTCCTACTCTAGGGACTGTGAAACTGTAATTAAAAAGCCTGGTCTAATCCCTCATCAGGAAGGGCCCGTTGCCCTCCAGCCTGTTTACTGCGAGGGGATTGGCCACACACACTCGCTCACACTCACGTGATTTTTTTATGCATTTATACGCAGACCTTCCTAGGGATAACACACACAAGCATGTGCAGTAAAACATCACACTAATCAAGGGCTTTGCTGCTGAGAAGAGGAACACGAAGAACGCTCCTTTAAAGCAGGGCCGCCACCCTGCTGGGAGAAGAGATCGGGTGCTCTCTGGAAGTCACTTTGAGGAAAGGCAGTTTAATGCTCAGGGTAAACTTCTGGAAGCCAACGTCTTTGGGGTGGCAAATGGACCCGGACCCAGGCCCAGCCGAGAGATTACCCAAAGAAACCTCTCCCCTTGTCTTCCTCACTTTCCCTCTGTCTTTTTGTCCTCTCTGCATCTCCTCTCTCCGACTCATTACTTTCATGTGTTGTTTTTCACCCTCTCTCCTTTTCTATCTCTCTCGTCATCTCGCAGCAACTCCCAGTTTTATTTATGCGCTTATCTGTTCTTTTGAACCAAAGTCTTGCCTTACTGTCTAATGCTAACACACTCCTTTCCCTTGATGGCTCTGCCCCTTCTGACTGCTGGAAGATGAAGCACGGAAGCTTCTTCCATCTTACTGATTTGCAGGCAACTTTTTTCTTCGGTGGTAAACATGTTTCTACCGGATTTAGTATCAGCAACATTACTTGTTAGAATACTGGGAAAGGAACCAAAAAAAATTTGCATCAAGACGGAGGTTCTGAATATGAGTCAAAGAAAAGAGGCTGGACTGATGTTGCACACTCAGTGCAGAAGGTTTTTCAAATACAGTTGGAAAACAACTCTGAATTGCCTTTCAACAGCAGATTAACTGCTGGTTCTATTTACGTTCTCGATCAAAGTGAATTGGCCCGGACCCTGAATGAGTTTGAGCGCATGTCAATTAGATCAACGGCCATTCCTCCTGTCCCAGCATGCCATGCTTTCCCTTGGCCATCATCCAGCCCTGTCTTCCTGCCGGAGGACTCTCTGAATGCAAGTGGAACACCAGTCATGTCGGAGGAAGAGCTCAGACGGGCCAATAAAAGCAGCATTCCACCTCTTTCCTCTGGATATGAGCTAATGAGAGTTGCGGCAGACCACACAAACAAATAAAATCAGTTTCACTAGCCTGCACACGCTGGGGAGCCAACCATGGGTAGGTACTGTAGGAGTTAGTTAATCAGGTACAGCTGTTGTGAAAAATGAGGTGCCACCGTTGAACAGAACAGAATAAAGAGCAGACACATTTTCTGCTCAGAGTGCATTACTTTCTTTTATTTCAGACAGACTCTCAACTTCAGCAAGCACTCTTTGAAAAAGTTGCTGGAGCGCTGCAAGAACACTCTCAGATTGCATACAGCTATATGTAGCTTATGTGCACGGCTGTGTCATTTTCAAACTATCTGCATTACGGAGCTAAACGCCTGGATGCATAATGTTATCTAATGCAGGTTACTGAGAGCTCTACCCACCCATCCCTCCTACTCTAGGTGACCAAAGTGGTCAAAACCATCACCCGCCGCACCTATCATCCCGTGACGGTGACTGACAACTTGTTAGAGTCCAGGCCTGCCACCCGGACCCCCACCCCGGTCTCCATCTCGCCCCCCAGCACGTCGGAGACAGAACCAGTAAAGGATGCCTAGCCCTGTTTGATGTTTGCTGTGTTCTCCCCTCTCCCCCGATGTTCTTCTTACATCATGCTTTTAAAGAGAAACCACATTTAGCCACTTTGGACTTTCTAACATTGCGGAGAAACTAACAATTTCTGCTTCTCTCATTCAGGCAGTTGCTCTTTAAATGGGCTAAAAAAAGGAATCACAAGTGACACTATCACAGGCCTCTTAAAAATCTGAGTTGCTACCTCATCCTCTCCCGCTATCCCCCTGGTCACCATGTCCATTTAACTCGCAATAAATTGAATGCGGCAGAGGTTGTGAAACGTCTTACAGAGCTGTAAAGTGGACAGTTTGACGCCTGCTGCCCTTCCCTGCATTTTTAACAGCTGGGTTAGTTAAGACCTGCGGTCTCTTCTAACCCTTTTTCAGTACGGCCATGACGTTCCACACACACACACACACACACACACACACACACACACACACACACACACACACACACACACACACTTTATATCTACATGTGCACATTTTCACACATATATTCGCACTCTCCTCCATTTTAGCAATTCTCTTTTAGCCCTGTTTACCCCGCTTCAGCATATTTAATTTCAAACGCCCTATTTGAAACGCAGGCCTCTTGCCTCCCTTCGTTTCTCCGTGCGCACCAGTTTAACGCCTTGTGAACTTGAGCGTACATCAAAGAGTCACTGTGCGATGGCTCTCGTTGCAACCATTGCAAATCGCCTAAAAAGCTGTGTTGGTACAAGGCAGCTGGGCATGTCGAGGCTGGGCAGCTGTACTGTAGCAGTCACCGTGCTCTCCTCTCAGCTCTGACAGCCAGAATAGAATAGAATAAAATATAATGATAAATAAAAGGTGACGAAATTATCAGATATGAATAAAATCATTTTGACATTATTTTCCATCTGGAAGGCTTAGGTTCCCTTGTGAATCTATACCTCTTAGGAAAGTCAATAAAGCAGATTAACAAATTAACGTTATGTAATAAATTACATTTATTATGCCGACGTAATCGCTTCATGCAGGGTATGACATTAAGCCCTGGGCCCTGTAGTCCCCTTGAGGCCCAGAGTTAGCATTTGGACCCATGATATAAACACCAGAACAGCCTAGTTTGGGTTCTTACCACCATGAATCCAGGAGGATGAAAGTGAGCTTGTTATTCCTAGGTCAACAGATATGTTTGTGCTTTTACTACTCTGTTGCGAGGGTTGATGCTTTGTTGTGGTTTCTTAATAATGTTAACATGCCTTTGCTCGCCCCTGATTAAAATCTAAATTATGGCATTGATGGGAAAATAAAGAAAAGTATTACAATTAAGAGGGCTGGTGTCGAAAATGAGCGGAATGAGCGGAGCAGTTTTTATTTTTTTCCTTTTTCTTCCTTTCCCCGAGAAAATCAGAACAGCCGTCTGCGCTCCTCAAGTGTGAACGAATGTCTCTGCAACAACTTGTCAGGCACAACACAAATTGCATCAGAAGTGCATCCCTGCAGATGACTATTTATTTTCATCAACCTCATTAATTCTGAAGATGAATTTATCGCAGTGGACAAAATAGCCAATTATCGGCCACAGCAGAATTCCATGGGCAGCAAATTGGTTTCTGTATGGGCAGAAAGCCCAGGGAAGGGGGGGGGGGGGGGGTAGCTGTCTGTAATTCTACAGTCAGACAGCCTTAGAGACAGCACAGGAAGTAGACTTATTTAGCTATAGGATGACGTGAGCGTGAGAGAGGTCTGGTTGTCAGTCCTCCGGCTACAGAGTGTGATGCTGCCCTGTTTCCTTGGGGACATAAAGGATTCAAGGTCCAGTGGAGCTGTAGCACTTCAAGATGGCCCTGTTACAGCCCAATCCAGGAGACTCAGTGTACCAAGACAGCTCCTGTGTATATGCAATATTTCTGGTTTAGATTTAGCTGACAGTGTTTGCCTTATAACAAATTATTAAAGCATGTGTACTGACACCAATTGCTGACACAGGCCTTAAAATTGGTCAGTTAGTCTCCACCTCAATTACAACGGAGGTTCCTACCTAAGTACAGCCACTATATGTTTTTGTAGAATTTAAATTTTGGATTGAATGATAAGAAAATTATTTGCAACCAACTTCAGTATTAAAAACACCTCTAGGCGTGAGTCTTCAAGAACCCATCATCTTATGAAACATAATTTGATGACAATCAAATGCACCACAATACTCGCAGGGTTGAAAAATTTAGTACAACTAACTTTGATTGAATTAACACACATGTTCGAGTTTTCCTTTGCGTTAGGTTTGAAATGCATGTTTTAATCTCGACACCAAGAATTGACACCAAAGTTATCATAAATTTTTCCCATTAATCCAGTTTATTTGTCTGCCTCTTTCACTGTGTGCCATTCTAACACAGTGTCCTGATCAGACAAATATCTCCGTTTAGTGGACAGCATGGTTTTCTGTGTATGTGCAGCCTGACATGTCCACGTCAGTTTGGATCCAAACATAGGCTTGCTTTAATATCATTCTGTCCTGTGATGCCACGCTGTCTGACAGGTGTATCTGTTCCCCTCTACAGGTGACTAAGATGGTGAAGACGGTGACCACACGGACAGTGCGCCAGGTGCCCCTGGGTCCCGATGGCTTGCCCCTGCCTGAGGGCTCGTCTCCACTAGGCAACTACACCGACTCCATTGACCGGCGCTACATGAAGAATGGAGGCTTCATCACGCCTCAAGCAACGTCCACCCTCACGCGCTCCTACAACAACTCCTACAACGATTCATACGGCGAGACACCTGAGAGCCAGTACGTCCGCCACTACGGCCTGCATGATGGCTACGCCGATTTGACGGACAACTACGGCAGCCTGTCACGCGGCGTCAACTTCCGGCCACCGCGCTACCCCTACCTGCCCAACAGCTACCGGCCGGAGAACAGCTACACGCTGCCTATTCGTAAGGATGACTACGGCCATGTGGCCCAGCCCCAGGTGCCTATGGGTAACAGCACTGTGGATCTGAACCGCTCACAGCCCGAGCGCTTCCAGCCCGAGCCATATGGCCTGGAGGATGACCGCCGCAGCTTGGGCCCTGAAGAAGAGGAGCCATACGAACTGGAGCCCGACTACTCCACTGCAAACCGCCGCACCCTGCAGGGGGCCAACCGGGGTCGCACCCACCGGGAACCTCTTCGTGATGTGCCCCGAGTCAGGTGAGGATAAATGCAAAAAACTTAAAAGAGTAGAGGTTTGCTTTTAAACAGGAACACACAGCCTGCTATTAGACCCCTTAGCAAAAGATATTACACAGATAAATCTGCTTAACAGGGTTTTTTATACATCAGCACAAGGTGTTAATGCTTAAAAGCCTGACAGATTGTGTTGGAGGATTCAGCCTACTTGCAGGAGATAATGGGTTTTGTGTAGGCGTGCAAGTTCATACTGTTTACATGTCATTATTTTTACGTTGGGCAGTGAGTTGTTCATATGCATGAGTGCAGGCTTTGCCTTGTCATGAGAGTAAATCATCATGTTAAGATGTGAGAGAATAAAGAATGCTTGTCTTGCTCTCGCCATAAAAAAGACTACATTACACCGTGTGTAAGTAGATAGATGTCTCGTCTCCTTGAGCAACTTGCTTGAGAAAGGAAGCGAGGAAAAACAAGTCTCTTATTGCTAGTTTGATGGAAATGGATAGTGAACAAGTGTTTGTGTCAGTGTTAAAGAGGCGGGAATGATTTGAGACGTGAGGAGGGAAGGAAGGGAGGATAGAGGGGATGGAGGGAGAGGAAGGGAGCCTTGAGTCAGTCATCTCTCAAAGCCTTTTTTGCGCAACCTTTGTTGAGAGGAGTATAACCCCTGGCTCCAGCCGGCAGAAAAAAAAGCATGTTAGCCTCCAACAATAAGATCCCAAAATGGACTCTTGTCTCCTAATAGTTTCCAATCATTTCATTGCTGCCCAAGGGGAGGCCCGGAACAAATGGGTTTGACGACTTAGTGACTCTTTTTTCGAGCAGTGATCTGGAGCAGATGGATTTTTTTTTAAAGTCCTCTGCACTTGTGTTTGATCCTGAAGCCAGATCTAAAGGAATAGAGCTAAGGGAGTCGAGAGGCAGAAGCGAGAAAGATTGTGTATTTCTGTCTGTGTGTTTTTTTTGTCAGGATCAAAGGTGATGCTAAACCCAGGTTTGCCTGCTTGTTGTCAACGTGTGAGTTTTGCGTTTTGACCCCTCTTAATGAGGTTATGTACACACATGCATTCACAGCTAGCTAGGTTTAAAGGTCTCTGGATTGATGTAGGGCTGCAGCTATCGATTATTTTAGTAATCGAGTATTCTACCGATTATTCCATCGATTAATCAAGTAATCGGATAAGAAATACTTAGTAAGAAATACTTAGTAAACAGCAATAATAAATATTTATTATTGCTGTTTACTAAAAAAAAGGAAACCTGTTTCCTTTTTTAGAAAAAGCAACATTTTTTATTGCCAAAAAAATTTACCCTTAAAAAATGTTAATTTTTTTCACCCCCTCGTTGCCACTGGCTCTTTGCACTGGATATGCAAAAGAGCTGTTCACTAACCAGAGGGTAAATGTGACTGTACAAAGCTTACAGCAGGGCTATTCAACTACACTGTTCTGGGGACACATTTTCAGAAGCTAATACACAGCGAGGAGAAAGAATACAGAATGCAGACATCACAGGCATGATGACGTCATTCACGTGCATATTAAGTGGCCATGCTGGGGGGAGGAGCCGGTTTGTCTCCGGAAGCAGCTAAGTTTCCAAAGATTAGTAGCAAACTAATAAACAGTTAGACTACAAACCAACAGCTTTTGTTTTAGCTTGTTGGTAAAACATGGCTATTAGCAGAGTAGCATGCTGTAGGCTAGTTGAGTAAAACATGGCTATTAGCAGAGTAGCATGCTGTAAGCTAGTTGAGTAAAACATGGCTATTAGCAGAGTAGCATGCTGTAGGCTAGTTGAGTAAAACATGGCTATTAGCAGAGTAGCATGCTGTAGGCTAGTTGAGTAAAACATGGCTATTAGCAGAGTAGCATGCTGTAGGCTAGTTGAGTAAAACATGGCTATTAGCAGAGTAGCATGCTGTAGGCTAGTTGAGTAAAACATGGCTATTAGCAGAGTAGCATGCTGTAGGCTAGTTGAGTAAAACATGGCTATTAGCAGAGTAGCATGCTGTAGGCTAGTTGAGTAAAACATGGCTATTAGCAGAGTAGCATGCTGTAGGCTAGTTGAGTAAAACAGCGCAGCAGACGAGAGCAGCAGACGAGAGCAGCAGACGGTAGTTAGCTACCTTGTGTCTGGTTCGCTCCGTGGAATGGATGAGTAGACTGGATGTTTTCTACAGAGATGATGTAGTAGCGTGTTTGCAGCTTAAAATGATCCCAAACTTTTTGTTGTTTTCTCTCGCCTGTCTCTTCTCTTAGACCCTCGCTATTT
Organism: Zingel zingel; assembly: GCA_023566125.1. Classification (NCBI taxonomy): domain Eukaryota; kingdom Metazoa; phylum Chordata; class Actinopteri; order Perciformes; family Percidae; genus Zingel; species Zingel zingel. The sequence continues at coordinate 31,252,634 of CM042314.1, forward strand.
TCGTCTTCCTTCATTTGTAATCTGGGCCGCCAGTCATGTGTCCACAGAAGCGTCAACCTGTTGTGCGGTAGTAATAATCCTCCGTGCGGAAACACAGTGAGCCGTACAACCTTAATTACATTGATTTAACAAAGCTTTTTTGAAGGATTTTTTGTAATCGAATTATTTGAGTTATTCGAGGAATAGTTTCAGCCCTAGATTGATGTGCATGTGTAGAAAAGCTCTGACACTTAAACACACACACACACACACACACACACACACACACACACACACACACACACACACACACAGTATCTCTCTCTCTCTATCACTCTCACACACACACACACACACACACACACACACACACACACACACACACACACACACACACACACACACACACACACACACTAAATAAAAATCCACATCTTCAGAAAATGAGTCATTCCCCCAGCCGCTTGCTGTGACGGGCAATTTGTAGCCTGCCTTACATGTGTCACAACACAGCCCTAACAGCCACATACTACCCTTCAGACACACACACACACACACACACTGTCGCACAGACATGTACACACGCACAGCCGCTAACATGAATGCCCTAACACAAACACACATGTTTGAAGCCACTCTTGACTGACAGCTGCCTGGCTAATTGCAGCATAAAATAAATGCAAAATATTTCCTTCTGTCTTCTCTCCTCCATCTCGCCTGCACTCAAATCAGCTGACATCAAAACATTTTTTTTTTCTCTCCCAGGAACGGTTACAGTCAGCCCTCCCAGAATGCCCAGGCTCTCCTGTGCACTCACGATTAGTATTCTCCCAAAGAAGGGAGCGGCGACTCCAAAGTGCTGTAATGAATCTGGGAATTAAAGTGGTTTAATTACAGCTTATCGTTGCATTGCAAACCCTCAATTATGCTCTGACAAAAATGAAGACATTTAGCACTAAAACGGCTTCCTGCATCGGCGCCAAGCACTCATTTTGTCACCACGGCAGAGCCCATCACGTGTTGAGAATGATGATGTATCATTTCACCAGTGCTGGAGTTCTTTGGATGCGTGAGTGTGCCTCACTCTCGGATCTTAGTGTTAACATAGCTCTAATGTATAGCTCTAATGCAGAGGCTTCCACACACGTCACGATGGGTCACTGCATGGTTTCATCAGTATGGAAAGGGTGGGAGTCATATGCTTTTTGGAACATGGCACTCAGGATTCTCCACCAAAACAACAAATGAGGGAATATCTTTTTGTCACAATTTCTGAACATATTTACTGATGTCTTTGTCATCGATCTAAATGCAGATGTCTTTATGACTGAAGCCTCTTCCACCCTGTTTGAAGTTTATACATGCTGCAGGGCGTGATAGGATCTTAATATGCAGTACACCTATATGGAATCATGTATTATGTATCTCCACTCATTTACTCAGGTTTTTCTTTAATAGTCAAGTGAAAATAATCGGAGCACATACTATACCTTCTGCTTTCTTTGTGTTGGAATTTTAAATTCGGTGGATTTGTGAGGACTATGGTTAACTGCTCCTCAGATCTCTGCAGGGTAAATCCAGACAGCTAGCTAGACTATCTGTCCAATCTGAGTTTTCTCTCGTGTGGTAATTTCTTTTCTGTACAAAAGCGCTTTAAGTGTTACATCAAAACAGATTATTATTTACCTTTTATTAATGCCTTGCTCATAGGCAGCAAGCATGTAGCTGTAGAGAATGTAGAATGTAGGGAGTGCAGGGCATCTCTTCTCCCTTTATCCCCACTCAGGCTTTGCAGATAATGAACCCCCCCCCCCCACTGTCTACATCTGAATGCATCTTACTCCCTTTTCTCCTGTGTCTGACAGTGTGTGTGTCCATGCACCTTTATATTATTGTGTGTGTGTGTGTGTGTGTGTGTGTGTGTGTGTGTGTGTGTGTGTGTGTGTGTGTGTGTGTGTGTGTGTGTGTGTGTGTGTGTGTGTGAGTGAGACAGTGTGTGTCCTCATGCCAGTGTGATTAATAGCCGCTTTTGAACTCTGCTACTACAGGGGCGTCTTTAAGCCAATCTCTAATGGCTCATCTCTCCTTCGGGGACCCGCTCTGCTGCACCTGCCTACCTGAAATCATGGGTCACTGCATGCGCGCGCGCACACACACACACACACACACACACACACACACACACACACACACACACACACACACACACAGATATGTACAGTAAACACACACATGCTTAACTTATCCCCTAATCCAGTGATGTCAGTAGGGAACGGCTCGTAGAAGTGACCCCCCCTCTTACTCGATTCTGCCATGAGACTTTGACTGAGAGCCAGATCCTCCGTTGATTATTATACTTCCCCTCTGTCACGTTTGAGGTTTCTCAGAAGCATCCCATAAATTATAAAAGAAACTTCAACGCGATGTCACTCTCATTTAATTGAATGAAAACAAGCAGTGGAAGCAGCGGATAATGCCATCAAAACAGCCTCTTTCTTCTCTGTCCCGCGAAGACTCTTGTGCATTATAAAACAATTATTGCCCATGATTTAAAATGAGCAATCTGCTTGGCAGGAACAGTCAGTGAAACGCTCATAATCGCTGCAGAGATGTAATGTGTACATATGAGATGCAAACATCTTCTTGCGAGTGTCGAATCCTCTTGAGCTGATCTCCTTTCATGGGCCTGCCGAAGTAGAGAGTCAGCCACGGCCGTGATTGATGTATGATGAAAGTAATCGACGGGAGATGAAGGGAAGGAATAGCGAGGATGTGACAAAGTCCAGATGAATAGACAAACGAATAGTTTGCCGACATGCATACATCTGGTATCTACTGTATCTGTTCATCTTTTTTTTCTATTCTTTGTGTCTCAGAACAAAACAAGCACACACACACACACACACACACACACACACACACACACACACACACACACACACACACACACACACACACAAAACCGTAGATGAACGCACAGATACACAGAAATAGCCCAGACATTTAGCAGCTCCATTAACATGAGGAAAGTGATCTGCTGTAATAATGCTCGGAGCATCGCATCTGGCTGTGGAGAGCCCTTTCACATCCCGTGAATACACCCCTCCCTGTACACACAATGGCGCCAATTTAAATGCAAATCCTGACATTCCCATCACTCAGCCTCACGACGCCTGCTTTAGCCAAAAGCCCCGCCGCATCAGCCCAGATCTAAACGAGCCACGATCTGCACAACTGTACATCTCATCTGTGTGTGTGTGTGTGTGTGTGTGTGTGTGTGTGTGTGTGTGTGTGTGTGTGTGTGTGAGAGAGAGAGAGACAGTGAGAGAGAGAGAGAGAGAGAAAGTCAAAGAGAGAGAGATATACTGTGCATGAAAGAGATGGTGGTTATGTATGCAGCTCTATGATAATTGATTATTATTCTGGCCTCCTTGTCATGTCCAATATCCCACAGCAATCGAAAGCTGGTTGATGGCCTCCGAGTGTGGCAGTGTGTGTTCATATCTCAAGGAAGCATTTAGTAACCACCAGCACGTGCACACATACTCATACGCAAATTTCCCCCGTTTTCCACGCACTGCAGTCGTGCAGCTCAGTATTGTCGCCAAACCTCAGAGCTGAAGTCGTCCTCCATATGATGATGTGCTGTAATCAGGCTTGATTGGCCACTCCTTCCATACTGTGGTTACAGGCTGCCTGTGGAGGTTTGTGGCTCTCCAAAATGTTCCACAGAGCTAGAAAAAACGTTTGAAAGAAGAATAAACAGTGATTATAAATCAGAAAGTTTGCCATTCTGCACCGTGGTTCTTTGAACATGGCTAACTCGCAGCATTTGCACACAGTGCCATATTCAACTGCATTGGTGCCTCACTCCATCTCTATTAATCCTCTTTCCATCCATCTGAATAGGGGATTTAGTATCTTGTTACATTGCTCGGGCAGGAGTTTTTCTCCCAGTTCATTTAGTATTGATTTCCTTGGCAGTAAAATGCACAAAGTCGTGCCATAAAAGCCAATATGTTGCTGCGAGGTTTGTGTAAAAGAATAATCAACAGAGGAATACACCAGAGTCCCTCCATCCTTTCCCAGCATGCCTGGGAAGAACTGTAAAAACACATAATTAACATAAAGCTCATTAAAATTAAAGCTCGGTCTGGAATTCCCTGCCAACCACCGGCGTTGGCCACCATTTTTTTTTTGTTGCACCACCAACCACCATACATCAAAGATGGTGAGAGGAGACCAGCTGGATTATGTAACAAGGATAAACAAGTCTCAAGCTGTGGGGCGTGGGGGGGATGTTAAAGGCTGTGCATAAGTACACAACCCTAATTAAATTCCTCTCCACATGTCATAACTTTTCCCAACCAAACATTCTACCATCCTTTCGGAGAACTCAGTGGTACGTGTTCAAAAAGATTTTTTGCAGAATAAGTTTAAAAAAAAAAAATCTTATCAACTTTTCTTGGGTAACATGTTACTCCCCTGACTCTGTCCTCGGAGTTGGCCCAACAAGTGAAAAATCGTTGCTATGATAAAAGCACCTTAAGTAAAATAAGTCGCCTGCACTGATGCAAGTAGCAATCATTTGATCTGTCTGGAATTGAGTGACTATATTTTCACCCATGTTCCCATAGAGAATTGATGAGAATGCCTTCGAAATAAGAACCCTAGAGAACAGAGTGTTCTCTCCCCCCTTCCTACCCCAGAGGACCAAACTTATTTCCATCACCGAAAATGAGAGCTCAATGCCGTCCCCCAGCACTAACAGTAGTGATGCTAATGAGGCTAATGTTAGCAGAGAAGTCCCAGAGAGATGGTCATTAACATTTTAGCAACTGCATGCTAGTGTTCGGCGCTGTGAGCAGAGGGAGCCCTGGGGCTATCACAGGGGCTCATAGTCCTCCCTCGGGGGACAGTACAGCTCTTTCCTCTGTCCCCTGGGGGAAAAGACATCAAATCCCTTCTCTACTATATATGGTGGCTTCCTAAAAAAAAAAAAAAATAACTACTTCACAAGCCTTTCCTTTAAAGCCTTTCCTTTGATGTTGCCTTTCTCTCTGTTTCTTTGTGAACTGCCTGTTTTTTCTTTGTGCGATCTTTTCCTGTCTCTCAATCACTCTCGCTAAGACTGACATGTTTGCTGCTACCACCTAAAAGGGGGGAATAATAAGCGGAATGCTGCTTAGCGTATCACTCTTATTGAATGGGAATTGCCACCACAGTCCCTCTGACTGACCTGTTAATAACAGATCCAAAGCAGACGTCACCTTCCCTCTCTGTCTTGCACTCCTTCCCTTCTATCCTCCATCACCCACATCTTCTCACCTCTCTCTCACCCTGTCCTCTGCTTTCTCTTTCCCCCCCTCATTAGTCAACTGCTCTCACCTCAGTTGGCTTCTCTCAAAGTCTTTCCCCCGGCTGCCTAATTCTTCTCTCAGACAAATCTGTCTAAGTCACCCTCCATTTACCTCGTCCATCTCCCCTTGTCCTCACCATCCTCTCTCCTCTCGTCTTCCAGAGGGTACCCAGACGAAGCCATCGAGGCAGAGCTGATCGATGAGCGCCACCCCTACATCCATGGCATGTATTCAGCGCCGCTGGCCCAGCCCGAGAGGGGGAGCATGGCCAGTCTGGACCGCATGGGCGGCCGGCGCTCACCGTCCATTGACAGCATCCGCAAAGACCCGCGCTGGCGTGACCCAGACCTCCCCGAGGTGATCGCCATGCTGGGCCACCCCATTGACCCGGTCAAGTCCAACGCCGCCGCCTACCTGCAGCACCTGTGCTACGAAAATGACAAGATTAAGAAGGATGTGCGTCAGCTGAAGGGGATTCCTGTTCTGGTGGGGCTTCTGGACCACCCCAAATCCGAAGTCCACCGCAAGGCTTGCGGCGCCCTGCGCAACATCTCCTACGGCAAGGACAACGACAACAAGGTGGCCATCAAGAACTGTGACGGCATCCCGGCCCTTGTGCGCCTGCTGAGGAAGACCAATGACATGGAGGTTCGAGAGCTCATCACCGGTAAGAATAATCATCTCCATATTAAAACCCTCCAAATAATGTGACACGAGAAACACTAACATTATTCTTATTAAAATGTTAATGGATACAGTACCTAGTCAGCAGGCAATAATCCAAGCAGATGATCGTTTTCTGACGTCTTGTTAAGCCACTTTACTCCTGGTCACCGGGAATGTAGCAGGAACAAACTTTGTGTCTCGGGAGATGAAATGATCCAGTAGATGTAGCACTGAGAGGTATGGCTGGGCAATAATTATTGTTTATTGTCTTGGAAGTGTGTCGTGATGATATCTCATGTTCTTGGTTTACACATACAGTACGAGAGCTTGGTGTCATGCCATTTAAATATTTGTGTATGTTATTGTGCCTGCATTTTGTGTCAGTGACAGAAAAATATTCTTCTAATATCGTGACTTCACCACATCACCCAGTTCCACTGCAAAGCTTGCAATGAATGAAGCCTCACATACATTCATATGTTCCTTCAAACAGATCTGTCATGTGGGTGACATTATTTAAAATAAATCCTATGGATATGTCTGATTGCATTTCACCAGTCAGACATCATTTACAATTGCCTTGCCATATTTAAAGGGTTCTTATGTTATGCAAAAACCACCTGCATAGCACTGTTGCAGCCAAGCCTGTTGGCTGTCTAGTCCACTAACTGTAGGATTCCTCTTTCTGTCTGCCTAATTAGTCTCCTTCAAAAAGTAAAAAAAAAAAGTTCAAAAGTGCTGCTTTGCAGCCTTTTAAGCTGATAATATAATACCTGAGTATGCCAGTCCTTTCCAATCACTGGCTGCATACTTCCCATCACTTATATAGTCTCTCCAGGAATATACTGGGTTGGCTGCCATAATCCCATACTCTGCATAGTAATGCAGGCCTGAGTCATACTATATTAACCAGCAGAGATTTTTGTGTGTTTTCCACACGTTTTTTTTTTTTTTTTTCCCAGCAGTATTCACAGTGTGATTTTTTTAATTTTTTTTTCCATCTCAGACCCCTTACATTATTTGATAAGTTTGTGCCCCCAGGCATCCAACATGGAAAGATACAGTACTTGCTGAATTAGCATATACTTATATATATACTATATATCTCCCCATATACTAGTGAGGGGAGATATCAATGCATTCAAAGCTGTAATTAGTCATTATTTTAATTCTAGTGAATACACATTTTGAGTAAGTTGTCTTGGAGATGGCTCTTCTTACCACTTGTAAAAAGAGCAATAAACGTCAATAAGCTAATTAGTTGTTCATAAAGCCATTTTTTCTTTCAATGGGGGGGAGGGGGGGGGGACAAACATGACGTGATTACTTTATTACACTGTACTGTAAGCCGAAAGAGGCCGATAGAAAGTGAAATGATTCTCCATAGAAAAGCAGGTGGCATATGAACATTGATTCTAGAAGAAAAAGTTATTAGCTGCAATGTGTAATGAAATATGTTTGAATTTCTTTAAGAGGAGCTATTGATTCAAAGCCATGGTAGAGTTTTTTTCTCCTTGACCTGGTAAATGTCAACTGGGGAATACTGTGTGTGTGTGTGTGTGTGTGTGTGTGTGTGTGTGTGTGTGTGTGTGTGTGTGTGTGTGTGTGTGTGTGTGTGTGTGTGTGTGTGTGTGTGTGTGTGTGTGTGTTTTTCCAAGTGCTCAACTAATCCCCAACATGATTGGTTTGACATGACCCACTTTGGCTGGTATTAGGGCTTTGACTCCGAACTTCGTTATTCGAATATCATTCGAATATTTAAAAAAATAATGATATTCAAACGAATATTAGGCAGCCCTTAATATTCAAACCTGTTATGGGCATTATTTTTTGTAAATGTGTTTGCTTGTAAACATAGTTTTCAATTCAGATTCAGAGGCTTTTTCACGCATCAAAAATGTAACTACACGTCGCGGTGACGCACGTCTCTCGGCCGTGGCTTGGTAGCGTTGCATTCCCCCCTAATTCTCAAAGAAGGCTGGCTCGCCCAGGGCCAGGCAAGCTCAGCGGCGTCTTTCTCCTGTTGCGTCCCGCTGTCTCTCCTACCTACACCGGCCCCCGCACCCTATCCCCTTTTTTTTTTATTTAACAGAAAGTCACTGTCTTTTCTACAGAAAGTCGCCAGATTTGTCGCTAGTCGCTTTTGTTTAAAAAAAGTCGCTAAGGGGGTCTGAAAAGTTGCTAAGTTGGGAACACTGCCCACACACACACACACACACGCCGGCTCAACACAAACACACTCGCCGGCTCGACGCACACACCAGCACACAAGTATAAACATCAGACAACTTACGTAGGCTACGGTGAAAGCTCCGAACTTCCTGTCGAAAGCATTGTTTGTGTTTAATCCAGGGTCTGACTTTTAATTTTTAAATACCATATACCAATATAGGTCTTACTGAAGGCATTTAATGGTCAAATATTATTAATAAATATTTGAATATATTCAAATATTAATAAACAAACGAACTTTGAATATGATTTTTGGGAAAAAGTCAAAGCCCTAGCTGGTATGCATGCACGCTTTGCCATCGGAGAATGTTTTCAGTGCACAAGTGTGAAAAAAGGAGAACCACTAGAAAGTAAGGTACTTAACCTTTTTAGTGATCCCACCAAGTGTAAAATACAGTATATTTACCACCACAAGACATGAAAGGGCTTACTTTTGAGCTAAATTCACATTTTAAAGAAGGAAAAGTTTTAAAGCTGGGCCTTGGCAGCTGTACATGTTTTTTTTTTAACTGGATGTCATGCTCATGTGAAGATCTGCAAGGCTGCCTAAAGAAGGAATGTCAGTATTGCCAGCTTCAATCCAGAGGTGTTGATAGTGATACCAGTCCTAAAAAACATGCTTGTTGAACTGTAGTGTGTGTGTGTGTGTGTGTGTGTGTGTGTGTGTGTGTGTGTGTGTGTGTGTGTGTGTGTGTGTGTGTGTGTGTGTGTGTGTGTGTGTGTGTGTGTGTGTGTGTGTGTGTGTGTGTGTGTGTGTGTGTGTGTGTGTGGCTTTCCTTTGCTGTGACAGAGATGTCGTGGTGAGCGATGACTGTGCCGCAGCACAAATGATTGCCTTTACAGCACCATGTTGCTCCCCATCGTAGCTAAAAATAACCCTGCACCACAAGACAAGGAGGACAGAATGGAGGGAGGCTTTTAAAAAAAAAAAGTCTCCTCTTTCCCTCTCTCACTCGTTATTCACCCTCCCTCGTTCAATCACATTTTTTCTCTCCATTCATTATCTACACCCTCGCTCTCACCCCTCTGATTTCTCTCTCTCTCTCTCTCTCTCTCTCTCTCTCTCTCTCTCTCTCTCTCTCTCTCTCTCTCTCTCTCTCTCTCTCTCTCGCTCTCTTTAGAGAGCTTTAGGTTTCCATTGCCAGTGTTTGGCCCCAGTGAAAACAGGTCAGTCACAATGCAAGCTCAGCTTACAGCCTCAGCCCATGTGGCTAGAATTGGCCGTGTGTTTTTCTACAATTAAATATGGGTTATAAATATAGACCCCTTTTCTAAGTCCATGAGTTTTAAGAGTTTTTGCTGTTGGAGTTTGTGTGCTGTCCCTGTAAAACCACAGAGAGCTCTGTTTTTTGCAGGGGGAAACGGGTGACGTGGAACGAACCAAGTGGTTTTATTTTCCAGCACACAACAAAGACGGACCAGTCGTTCATATTTTTAGAGCTGTGTACCATTCAGAGTAATTCTATTTTTCCTCCCGGTAGGCTCTGGGCTGTTTGTGCCCTCCAGCAATTCTCTCTCTGGAAATGTAGATTATT